>CM076571.1:836259720-836453031 GCA_034641835.2 Pinus albicaulis | reverse complement strand
GATAGCGGGGGTGCCATGTCACTAGAATCTGATAAAACAGGTATGCACTCTATGTCTTCTTGAAGTTCACCTATCAAATTCATAAAGGAATCCCAAGATAAGAATGACATGGTGATATAAAACCAGTTACAGTTTAGTGATGAAATTTAGTCACACGCAAAACCTGACCATCGAAATGTTGGGTCGCGGATCGCAAAAACAAAACCGGCCACACCTGCGACCTCGTGATCAAAGCCGGCCGGGTCGCTAGGTCGAGATCCCAGTGAAACGTACTGAGCCGAGACCTCGCACTGTGTCGGGCGCGGTCGCCAATCCCAAAAAATGGAGAGAGTGCGACTTTGCGACCTCGCGACTAGGTCGCTGGGTCGCAGGTCGCAAACTGGCTCGCCGGGGTTTTCGCGCGCGCGGCCTTGAACTCCTTTTCTCCCTTCTCTTGGGAATTTACAAGATGGGTCGGGTGGCTGTGGGAGGGGCTATGTTACCAGCAAGCAAATGATGGCGCTACAAAGGTGAATCAAGAAAGTGTTGTTGAGGTTTGGGAAATTCATGCAACAAATAAACTCACAAAACCCTCAGAAACATCAAAGCTCAGTCAAAAAACCATTTAAAGGCCTAATGAGAGATGGTTTTAGTAAGAAAAGCATTAAAACGGAAACAACAGGAAGAAATGGCAACTTACCCGGGAAAAACGCGCCAGTTGAGCTGTCAGAGGCGTTTTCTTACAAATCGTTGAATGTGAGAAATGCGACCTGCGACCTCCCTTTTATAGAAAGTCGCACGCAAGTAGCAACAACGTGCCTATCGGGTCGCGGATTTGTCGAAATTTTGAGCCACACCCTGCGATTTTTGGCGATTCGGCGACCGGTCAGTCGTGAAGGTCGGCTAAGTCGCGTTTCCGAAACCACAAACTGCGACCTGGAAGCACCGGCGACCGGCGACCGAGGCTGCCAGGGCCGCAACGCATTTTTCTACCGGGGCTTAGGGATCCGCGACCGAAGAACAAAGACCCGAGTCGCGCAGTGTCGCTAGGTCGCAGTTTTCATGAATTGTTTACTTTTGTGACTTAGTGACTTAGCAATTTCTCTTTGTTTCTAAGGGGCTCCGAAAATTTGAAATGGTGGTCAAAATTTTGGAGGGTGTTGTAGAGACTGCAACAAAGATATATACCATTTTTCTATGGATGCGCTATTTTGTTTAAAGAGCAATTTTATTATAATCTATCATAAACTTAAGTGTTTCTTAATGTTCTTTCTAAGGGATTTCTATAAGTTTATGATAGAAAGTTTTATTTGAAAAGGAAAACAAATCCTAATTGATTTTTTGGATTTTTTAACTAAGGGTCCCCATTTATTTAGTATCATTACTAATATTAATAAAAAGGGGGGTTGTTGCTGGTCACAACAGGTTAAAACCTAAATTTTGTGTCATAGTCATTTCGGCTTCAAGGGGATTCCATTGCTACTGAGGGTTTTTTTGCTCGGGCCTATGGTAGACCCTATTCAGTGGGAGATTTGCAAGATCGATTCTTGTGGTAAAGAAGATGTCGAGCATCAGAAAGATAAATATGGAGAAATGTAATGGTCATATTTTTTTATTTTTGGAAGCTCAATATGGAGGATATCCTAGTGGATAAAGATCACTGGATCACAGTACATTCGGGTACTAAACTAACGACAATATCAAATGAAGATTGTGCAAAGTTGGATCAGAAAGAAAAGAGCACAATGTGATTTTGTATCTTATATTTGGTATTGTTGAATGTATCTGGGGAAGCTATGATGAAGGCTTTGTGGGACAAGTTAGGGACTTTGTACCAATCTAAGTCTCTAGTGAACAATCTGTTCCTACGGGAAAAAATTTATAACCTAAGGATGAAGGATGGAGACTCAGTGACAGAGCATATGAACACCTTTAATATTTTGGTAATCCAATTGTTATCTATTGATATTAAAATTTTAGATGAAGATAAGTGCATCAGTTTTTTTTGTTCTTTACCAGATTTGTGGGATAGTTTGGTTGTTGCAATAGATAGCAATACAAATACCATGAGGTTTGATGAAATTGTATCATCCTTTATGTCTAAGGAAATGAGACAGAAAATAATGGAGGGCCATAAAGGAGATTCCTTGTATGTATGAGGACGGTCCCAGAAGAGAAACAAAAATAAGTCCTTAAGTGGGAGATCTAAATCTAGAGGGAGATAAAAATCTCCAGGAAAACCTGTAAAGGTGTTTTGGAAATGCAAAAAGGAAGGGCGCTTCAAAAATGACTGTAGATCTAAAGCTCCTTAGAAAGGAAAATAATTTGATGATGCTCCTTCTGCATAGGTGAAAAACACCTCAGAAAAAAGTGGGGATGTGTACTTGGCTTATTCTTCAAGTACAAATGTAGATCATTAGACATGGTTGATTGAATCAGGTGCATCCTTTCACTTCACTCCCCCTAAGGAGTGGTTTTGCGAGTATGACAAATATTATGGTGGTGATGTCTTCCTAGGGGATGACAGGAAAGCCAGAATCATTAGATTCGGAAAAGTCAAGATGAATTTGAAAGGTGGAAGGATTAGAACACTTCCCAGTGTTCTACATATTCCTACATTGGCTAGAAATATGATTTTTGTAAGCAAGATGGATGATTCAGGTGTAAAAACAGTGTTCAAGAAAGATACCCGAAGGATGTTTCAGGGAGAAATGGTATTGCTTTTGGGAGTTTAGATTGGAACTCTTTACAAGCTTCTAGGTAACATTGTTATTGATGGGTACAATATTTTCGTGGTTCCTTAAAGTGGAGTAGAAAGCCTAGTGGTCTCTGGAGAAAATACCATGTTGTGGCATCAAAGGATTGGAAATATTGGAGAGAAGGGCCTTCTAATACTTCATTGTAATGGTATGGTAGAATATCTTAGATATGTCTAATTTATCTCTAGATTTCGATATCTGTGAAAATTGTGTATATGGGAGACAAAATTGGGTGAGTTTCCCTTATGGTACAAAGAGGGTGAAACATATATTAGATCTTGTGCACAATTATGTGTTTGGACCTGTGTCTATTCCATCACTGGGTAAGTCTGTGTATTATGTATCATTTATATATTAATTCTCAAGGAATACATGGATATATTTCCTTAGGAATAAATCCGAAGTCTTTGACAAGTTTAAGTAATTTAAGGTTGTGGTGGAAAACCAGACAAAGAAGAAGATAAAGGTGTTGAGGGTAGATAATGGTGGAGATTTATGCAAGAAGGAATTTGAAGAGTTTTTTGAGAAGTGTGGTATAGCATGGAAGAAGACTACTCCATACACACCTTAGAAAAATGGAGTTGCATAAAGAATGAACATGACGTTGATGGAAAATGCAAGAATCATGCTCAGTGGTGTTGAGTTAGGACATGAATTCTGGGCAGAGACGGTGGAGACTACATGTTACTTGGTTAATAGATTACCTTCACTAGTGTTGGAGGATAAGACTCCACATGAGGTATGGAATGGTAAGAAACCCTCTCTTTCACATTTGAGGGTATTTGGTTGTGAAGCATATGTACATGTTCCAAAGGAGAAAAGAACCAAGTTGGACTGTAAATCTAAAAGGTGCATCTTTATTGGGTATAATGATGGTTTAAAAGGTTATCAGCTTTGGAACCCAAAAACAAGGAGGGTTGTGTGCAACTGAGATGTGGTGTTTAGAGAGGTGAAAAATGTTATTAAACATAAATTCCTACCAAAGGAACTTGAGAATATAGAGTTTGAGCTAAATGAGGAAGAATCAGACACTACAATAGAACAGTAACCAGAAGAGGAAGATCCATAAACTCCGTCATTGAGAAGATTAGTTCAAGAAAGAAGGAAACCAGAAAGGTATGGTCCAGCTTATTTCTGTTAAAATTTTTCTTTATATATCACTGATAATGATCCCAAAACTGTGAGGGAGGCAGTGGATTCATAGGATGGAAAACTATGGAAGGAGGTCATGATTGATGAAATGGAATCCTTGTACAAAAATAATGCTTGGGATCTGGTGGAGTTGTCGACCATTGGAAGAAAATGGGTGTTTAAGAAGAAGATGAATGCAGAAGGAAAGGTGGAGAAATAAAAAGCTCAAATGGTAGCAAAAGGTTATTCCCAAGTGTTGGGAATTGATTTTGGTGATATTTTTTCTCTTGTTTCCAAGTTAACTTCTATTATATTACTTTTATCTATTGCTACTACGTTTTATTTTGAGATAGAAAAGATGGATTTGAAGACACCATTCCTTCATGGGGATCTGGAAGAAGGGATCCACATGAAGAAACTTGAAGGGTTTGTGGTGACGGATATGAAATAAATGGTATGCAGTTTAAAAAATTCTATGTATGTTTTAAAACAATCACCAAGGATTTGGTATAAAAAAATTGATACATATATACGGGGACTTGGTTTCACTAGAAGAATACTGGATCATTGTGTGTATTTTAAATTAATTGGTGACCATGTTATTTATTTGGTATTGTATGGTGATGATATTTTGTTGATTGGATATGACAAAGAAATTATCTGGGATTTGAAGACCCAATTGTCCTCCAAATTCGACATGAAGGATCTTGGTGCTGCAAACTATATTTTGGGCATGGGAATTAAACGAGATTGGGAAAAGAGGAAGATCTGGTTAAGCCAGAGGAAGTATGTCAAGACAATATTGTAGAGGCTTAATATGCAGGATAGTAAACTGGTGAAGGTTCCTATTCCTGCAGGTGTAAAAAAATGTGTTGAGAAGTGTCCCAAGAAACAAGAAGAGGAAGAGGACATGTCCCATGTTCCATATGCAAGTGCAGTGGGTAACCTGATTATGAAATGGTGTGTACTAGACATGAAATTTCACATGTAGTGGGATTATTGAACAGGTTTATGTCAAAACCAAGGAAGGAGCATTAAACAACAATGAAGAGGGTTTTCAGATATTTTTGTAGCACTAGTGATTATGTGTCTATGCTACCAAGGAAGACCGGGATTGGACAAAGTTTTGGATATCTGTGGATTTATTGATGAAGACTGGGCTAGATATCTAGATTAGAGAATATATACAAGTGGGTATGTTTTTAACCTATTTAGAGGAGAATTCAGTTGGATAACAAAAATAAATTATATAGTGGCTCTTTCAACTACAGAGGTTGAATACATGGTAGCCATTCATGCAAGTAAGGAAGCAATTTGGTTGCAAATTTTGTGTTCAAGTATGGCATTGTTGAAGCGAGCTATAATGATAAACTGTGATAGACAAAGTGAAATTTTCTTGGCAAAGAACCATGCTTATCATTCAAAGAAAAAACAAATTGATTTTCAGTATCACTTTGTGAGAGATATGGTTGATGAAAAAAAGGTGTTCCTGGTAAAGGTGGACACTTTCAAGAATGTTGCAGATGCATTGAAGAAGTTTGTGAGAACTAAGAAGTTCTCTTGGTGTAGAGAAACAATGGATGTTGCAGGGCTATACCAATGACTAGGATCTCTTGTGGACCCCTATGGAAAGAAAAAAACAAGTGGCAGAATGTTTAGTGTGTGTTATATTCTTTCCACGACTAGCAGCAGGGGGGTCACGGAAGGGGTTTGTAGGGGGCGGTATCCGCCCTACACAAGGCTCAAGGCAATGCCCCGAGATTTTTTTTTTTTGGAACCTATATTAGGTGGGAAAACCTACCTATGGTTTTGTGCATGGGTTTTTCACATGGTTTTGGGCATGATGGTTTTTTGTCCATGGTATTTTGTAGATCTAGTCAAGGGAACTATGGTTATGTTCTAATCCAAGGTTAATGGATTTTAGTTTATGAATGATTCGACATGTAAATATATTTATTGTAACATTGAAAGGAATAATAATGAAAAATAAATCTGGTAGTCCCGATTTTGGGATCCAAGGGAAAATCTATGTGTATATCTGTTTTATGTTTTATGTTCTCACCATTGTTTATTCTATGTTTTAAGAATTTGTTTGCATATTAATTTTGTACTGGTTTAAAAACTACATACTAGGCCTATACAAGAATGGATTCCTCTGGATCTCTCCACCTAAACCGTGAGGATTTTTTTCGTCTCCAACCTCTAGGATTTTTGTATATCCCTCCATTCACCAGTCAAGGATTCCTAGGCCCAACGAGACTCCCTACTCTCGAATTTTCCTTATATATCACCATTCACCAATCGAGGATTCCTAAGCCTAACGAGGGAATACACAATCATGCTTTACTACTGATGAGCCTCAGTATTGCAACAAAAATGCTGCAACTCCTAAGGCTACCAACTTTAATTATGAACTTGAGGTTTGTACAAAATTAAGAGGTATCGACACTATATGTTCAACATACAATGTGTGATTATTTTGTTGATCTGATAAAATGGAGTGAATGTAATGAAATAAAAGCCTAAATTAATTGCAGAAATGGAATTTTTTCTTTGAAAAGAAATTAATCCTACGAAAGAACAACAATTTGTAATTGAAATCTTAAAAGCATGAATTCAAATAAATAGGCCTAATATACTTTGTAAAAATGCATGTACTAAGTGGTTTTATTCTTCCTAAATCATGTATTTATATCATATGGGTCATTATTGAAGCCTCAGAGACAAAAATGAAGCTTTGGGAGAAAATATAGTTGATTTTACACATGCTACAAGAGTGCTACAAGAAGTTCTGTTTTTGCTACAGGAAGTTCTATTTTAGAGATAACTTACCGAATGATTAAGTATATCAAATGAAAATTGGATGGGATTTTTTTTTTTATTAAGTATGATTTCTTAGGTCTCTATTCCAAGTGGAATCACTCCAAAATAACCATGTTCACACATGCTAAAAAATAATAGAAAATTACTACACTAAAAACTGGAAATTCAAGAACTAATGAGCTAGTTAACCTATAAAATGCCTAACCTAATCAAGTGAAAATGTAATGGGGTAAATTTTTTATTAACTTTAATGTTTTTATGACCTAATACAAGTGGAATAAACTCATATGAAGCTCATTAACCCATTCTAAAAAATTTCATAAAATTACTATTATTTCACTACAAGGCATTTCCAGAAATCCTATATTCATGAACTGGTAACCAAATACAAGTGACTTAATGATGAATATGACCTTCAAAAGTTATTATAAGGATGAATAATTCTTGTGAATCTGTAAATAACCTGAAAAATAAATCACTTCAAGCACTTAACTCAATCCTACAATAAGAAAAACATAAAAAATAAATATAGAAATAGGAAAAACAAGAATAAGAGATGCATGTGAATAAGAAGTGAAAAAGAACATAAAGAAATTGTGCAAGAGAGGTCTGAGGATAATGGGATGGCCAAGCCCAAGGAGACTCAAATTCTTATTGAATAAACCAATATTTATAAGCTAAAAATGGCACCAAATTTCATTATTTGAATCAATCCATGTATATCCTTGCAAGAAATGAAAATGGAGTTGCTAAAAAACAAGTTTCCTCTACGATAAGACTAAATAATACATGCCTATAGAGGCCAATTATGATTGGTACTTATACAAATTGATGGGGATGCATTCTCCTTGAAAGGAGGAATCTTTCCCCTCCAAAATCCCTCAAATAGTGGATCTTGTTCCCAACACTAGGAGTTTGCATTAAATGACAGGGAACACATTCCTAAATTTTCTAAATCATTGTAGTTCCAGAATCTCTCAATAATTTCATGATATTTTCTTAATTTATTCTCCAATCTCGATCCTCCTGTAGGAGGGAGCAAGTGCCTAAATTATCTCCTTCCCCAAATATTCATAATTTGTCCAATATTCTTAAAAAATAAGTAATATTAGGCACAAATATGTAATTATCTGTAAACCTTCCTAAGAACATATTAAAGCTTCAAAAAAATTATTAATTGTAGAAGGAGAGATTCAATATAGCCTTTATGTGCCTAAGAAAGGTTAGATGGGCCTTAATTTATGTCTAATTTACAGGCCCGTCATACCCCCCTACTGAAACTATTGCTCATCCTCTGAGCAACCTATTCATCATCCTTGTCCTGTGCTTCTTCATGTATATTGACCTGGTCATTCTATGTTTGTTGGTCCATATTTTTATCCTCCTATTGTTCTTCATTATACTCTTATATTTTCATTTATTCCCTTATCTCAGTTTCCCATGGAACTTTTAATGTAGTTTTAAGATGCTTCTTTCTCTCAGGTGATTCTTTAATTGTAATGGTTTCTATTTGGGAGGGAAACACCTTGCTTTTGGTTTGTCTTCTTGTTATTCCTCTGGCACTTCTCCTTATGAAAAAAATTATTTCTTGGAATCCATTACCTCATTAGTATTTTCATTCTAATGGAAGTCCAACCCTCTTACTTTTGATACAAATTCTTGGCCATGACACATCATATTATCCATCAAATTCTTATGAACATCCTTAACTAGCAATATAAATTCTCTTTGCTCATTAAATTTTGGAATTGAAAGCACTTAATAGAGAGCTATTTCTTCATAAAAAGGGAGAAATGGTTGTTAATAAACTGAAGCAAAATAAATGAATGATGTGATGACCAAATTGGTGACTTGGGTATCTTTCATCCTTGCAGAATTTACCATGTCTGTATCAAATCCTTTGCAGCTTTTTTGTATCTATTTGTACCTTGTAGATATTAATTAATCATTTTCCAACAACCTAGTAGAAAAATATTTCTCTTGCAGCCCTCTGTTAGCTTCCTGTAATGAATTTTTCTTTCCTGTAGAAAATATGTTCTTCCTATATAAAATCTGTTTTTCTTGTAGAAAATTCTTGTGGAAACTCTATTTCATGTAGAAAATTCTTGTAGCAGCTCTATTTCTCTTGTAGCAACCATTACTTGCATTCCAAAAGGTGGTGGGTCCACCTTTTATTTTTTATTTTTTCCTATTTTTTCCAAATTTCTCTTTTTTTTCAATACATGAAAAATAAACTAAGACTGCCTTTTTGTTAACTAAGTTGGCCTTCAGTTACCCCTTGGCACTCCTTGTGTTCCATCACAACTAACTGCTTACCACCCAATTTCTCAAGTCCTCTTCACTTTTGTCTTTCTCTTATCACACGTGTGTGTGTGTCTTGGTGGAAAAATGAAGCTAACTGCTAGATAATGCTGAGGTTGCTCTGTTACTGATTTTGGATATAAAAAACCTTTCCTTCTCACACTTTTAATATTCTCTTAAGCTATAATAGATTTGAAGGGAAAGGTTAGAGATTTCCATACCTGAGCCTTACCCTTGATGTGTTTTGCAGGTGATATTGAGGCTGCTGATATGACTGTTCAAGTTGCTACTAATGATCCTGAAGCTGCATGTGATAATATGATGGAGTTCCTATTGTTGATAGGCTTGAATATGGAGGTCTTATAAGGTTTTTTTTTGTTATTGCTACTGCTTCACATCCCTAGCTAAAATTTTGCTGCTGAGATGCTAATGATGTGAGTGATGTGGTTGGTGATTTTATTTCTGTACAAGCCTTCATAGCATGATGATTCTTTGACTGATAAATTTTTTATGTGTGTTTTCTTCTTCCCAAGATTCAATATTCTGCTAGTGGAGTGGATGGAATGCTTCCTAAGGAGAGTGTGCTCTTATCAACTTCAGAAATGGCTTCATGATGCTCAAGGTGGCTAGATCTTCTGCTTTGTGGGTGAAAAAATAATTGATGTTGATATTTGATGTGACTGTACATGCTGCTACAAGAGGAATCCTCTTCATGTAGCAGTCATTTAATTCCTCTTCAAGACATCATTAATTCCTATGGGATTGATGGAAAGTAATAGGAGTTATAAGGAAATTGTTACAATCATCAAGAGGTGGTGTAGGTGCTGGAAAAGTTGATGACATAGTTTTTTTTTTTTTCATGTAAGGCAGAGTGGAATTTGAGGATGACTTTAGATAGATGAAGTGGGTAGGTGACAGAAGTTGTGTTGGGGGACATATCTCAACCTTCTATAATAAAGAAATGATCTTTTGAACCTTTCCTCCAATTAGGTATGTTTCATGTAGCATCTACAGGACTTCCTGTAGCATTTCAGGACAACCCCCTTGTAGCGGACTTGTTTTATCCATAAATTCTCAAATGGTAGATTGGATTGACCTGATTTTTTTTTACCATGTTACCATCATCCTTATGCACCTCCCCATAAAAAATGTCGGCCATTGGATCCACGAATCTTGAGAAAATTTAAAAATGGTTGTAGGTGATGGAGGTCAATTTCTCACAAAGTGTGCACATGGAATTTGCTGAAATTTCTTGAGGATGTTACCATCATCCATATGCATCTCCCCATGAAACAAATTGACAAATGGATGCATGGTTTTAAAGAAATAATAAAAACAATTTTATGCTAAAAAACATGGCTTCCTATAGAAAAAACAAGATTTCCTGTAGCATTTTAGGACAATGAGGAAAATGAATGAGAAAATATTGGAAATGATGGGTGGATGTTGGAAATGGATGAGGGTGATGGATTGAAATGACCTTGGTCCTTTTGGAGTATCTGAGCAAAACAGGAGAAAGTCCAAGTTTGACTTCCTTTGATTATATTTTTGACCAACTTTTTCTTTTGGTGCCAACTTTTTTTTTTGTTGTTTGAAAAGGTTGGAGAGAACCTCCGTTCATTATAAAGAGATACATGGAGAAAATATATTTTTTTCTTTTCATTTTTTCCTTTTTTTTCTTTTTTCTTAGGCCTACTAGCTGCCTCAATGAGGTTTTCAGCTAGTAGGTCTACCTAGGTGCCTCAAAGGAGGTTTTCACCTAGGATATTTTATTTTTCTCTTATTTTCTCTTTTTTCCAACCCATTGACCGCCTCATGGAGGTTTTCAATCAATGAGCCAATCTCAGGCGCCTCAAAAGAGGTTTTCACCTAAGATTTTATTTTTTTCTTTTTTCTCTTTTTCCATTTTTTTAATTATTTTTTCCTATCCTACTCTACTTGAAAAAAAAAATATCTTTCAAGTATAGGAATACTTCCAATGGAGCCATGTGCATATCAAGATGATAGATAGAATCATATGTAGGATTGAAAGATATGCCTTGACATGTACCTAAATTTGAGAGACCAACTACTTTGACTGAGATGATATCAAGTACTATTGAGGAACAGTGTGTTGCTGCAACCTAATGATTTTATCAAACCATATTTCAATATAGTTGTGATGCCCCTGGTCCACTTGCTGATTTGGATCATCTTGGATGTCTTCTTCTTCCATGAAATTCAGATCTTATTATTTTTGTTGATTATTCTCTTGAACAAATAGAGCATATAATGGTGAACATAATGTAACTTCCTCAAAATATGATTTTGATGTCTGCTCTTCATCAAGTGAAACCCATGATTCTTTGGTATTCGCATTTGAATCTTATTTTTATGAATGTTGACTTTAAATGACTTAAAGAGAATCTATTTTTTGAAATACCCCCTAATCTAAGATGAATACCATTGAGATCGAGAGGAGATTTTTGGAAGTGTTGTACCCCAACATTGTAAGCGGGTTGAGCTACTTCTTTGTATGAGTTTGGAAATCGTGGTACAAGTAGTTGAGTGGGAGTGGATCTATGAGATGGATGTGTTTGAGGTTGTGGTTGTGGTGGAGGTGGATGGTAGGGATAACATGGAGTAGGTATGGAGGATATTGAGAAAAATATTGAGAATATTGTGGATTTGTCCCATAAGGTTCTTTCCAACCTTGTTTCCAAGAGGTTTTGGGGTTGTTATCTATGTGGCTCTAGACACCCTTAGGAGACCAAGAGGGCTGATGATAGGTCAAAATCCAAAGTGGTCAGATTTCTGTCCAACCAAGTTCAGATTTAAGTGCTCATCACCATGATTTCAACAGTGTGAATGAATCTCCAATCCGAGCTCGTATGGAGAAGTTAGAGCAAGTAAAATTTTTGGTCAAATTTGGGCAGTTTTTGAGGTTCAAGTGTCTCACAAATTCACCATCAACCGAAAGGGAACCCAACTCCCAAAAATGGGCGAAATTGTGGCCTCGTCAATTTTCCCAATGACCCTTATTTTCGTTAAGTTTAAAAATGACCATTATTGGTTAAAAAAATAAAATTTAAAAAAATAGGGTGGCGGGCCATGACCTTTGCTACCCCCGTTAGACCAGGTCATAACCATATTACAAAATAAAATAAAACATGTTAAAATTTGGGTCGGCGGGCCATGACCCTCGCTGAACCCCACGGCCGGAGCCCAACTATTATAAACAACACATATATATGTTTAATTAAGAGGGTTGAGTCAAGCCATGTGGAGCGGACCCCGCCCACCATGAATATGGTATTACAACCACCGTATGTTTGATTTGAATATTTTTTGGTTGTTGAATATGGGTTGTCATTTATTGCAGTTGACTTCGTTTATGGGGCCGACCCCATAAACGAAGTCAACCGCAATAAATGACAACCCATATTCAACAACCAAAAAATATTCAAATTAATATTTAAACATATATGGTTATGTTAAACCATAAAGAAACCTTTTTAAAACTGCCAAACCATATTTACCAACACGCCAAGTTAAAATGCGGCTGGGGGAGTTCGACCTTGCAACCTCTGCCCAGCTAATTCAGGTGGATACCAACAGCCCAACGGGCTCAATTTTGTAAAATCCACCGTCCATGTTATTTAAAACCTCATTTTCCGTAGTGCACCCAATAGAAGGAGGAGCACGAAGTTCGAGGCAGACTTATATTTTTATTGCAGATGGAACCATGAGCCATTCAGGGGGACAGTGGAACCATGATCTCAACCACATTTCAAGAGGGGCCAAAATTATCTGGTGTCAAAATTGGAAAAATTTTATATGGATTTTACACCTCTTGGCAACGAGAATTTGATGATGATGTCAGTTTCTACAACAGAGGTCTCGGTAATTTTATAGATTGGAATGACAGTGACAGATTTCAAAGTGTGGACAGTTGATTTCACGCCATTCGACGCCATGACTTTGATTGTGCATTCAAATATGGAATTTGAGCATTCTATTCTTAAGTCAACTTCAAACTTGAGGTATGTGAAGTGATATTTTCATGTACTTCATTAATTATTGTTGTGAGATGTTTTATGTCGTGTCGATTCCTGCTTGATGTATGATGTGGAATCTTGATGTTTATGTCATGTGATATGTATTCATCATGGATGGTCATTTATGTTCTGAGATCCCTTTGTTTCCTTGATGGCGAGATACTCTTTGTCACCATGTGTGATTTTGTCATGTTGATAGGAGGTTTGTTATGAGTGAGATTCCCTTGTAGCGGAATGTCTCGTGGAGAGACTTTGCCACTCATGTTGAGGGCACATTTCCTAGTATGAAAAGTAAACAACGTCCATGTACATCATCACCATTTCCAACACCAAATGAAGCGGCCAACACCATCGAGACACTGAGGCCCGGAGACGTAGTCTACACTGGACAAAGTCCGTTATTAAACATCTTTCATTTTATTGTGTGATTGTTGACATGTTTTCCTATTAATTATATCTTCATATGCGTCTGGTAATGATTTGATAAAATGAAACTCTAATACATCACAGAAATAAAAGATCACGGGTAAATTTGGTAGCTGACAGACCTAGATCAAAGTGGTATCACAGAGGTCTTCTTGTGGATGTGAATTGTGAGCGTGAATAACGATTGAACGTGAAGCAATGGAGGATGTTAAAGACATGTATGAGGCCATGCTCAGGATTTCCAAAATGGTGGACATGACGTATGCAGCCTATGAGAACAGGGAGAAATAGGAAGCAGAAAGCGATGCTTCATCCACATCTTGCAGTGAATATTCCTCATCCTCATCGTATTCTCATCATTTGAATGAGGGGATAAACTACATCCTTCAAGCAGATAACGTTGAATTGAAATTGATTCTATGAATGGAGAAAGAGCATAAGAGAGAGTGCATCTTCAGTTGCAAGCCGCAGAGACAGCCTTGGAAGAACTGCAACACAATTACCAAAGCCGTCAAGCAAAGGATGCTAAATTAAGGAGGCTTCTCCAAGAAGAGAAAGCAAAGATGCAGATATTTCAGCTTCGGATGCGAGTCACAGAATATAATTTGGAGGAATTGAAGGGAAAAAAGGCTTGAAGAAGCCAACATCACCTATTTCTGAATCGACATCCGAGGTAAAAAATGCTGATTTTTATTTAGTTTCATCTTCACATGCTATCATTTCTGTGGGAAATGTGGAGATACCCATTACAGGAACTGGCATGAAACTCCTCACCAATATGGGATATAAGGGAGGAGGACTTGATGTTAATGACCAAGGCATGATTCAACCATTGGAGATCATTCCAAGACCTCGATTAGTAGGTTTGGGGTACACTGAAGGACAATGCTCAAAGGTGTTAGAAGCTCCCAATGCATGGTTGAAACCATTGGTAAAGAGATTGATGGGAACACTTTACCATCATCCCTTGACAACGCACATGACAGTGAAAGAGCTGAGGTAAGCTCTCGTCACCATGATCGCACTAGAGACAACCAAAAAAGGTATAACAAGTCTCGATATTCTAGTGTTCATTTTGATTACAAGCATGTCGCTAACAATGAACATAGATCATGGCATCATAAAACATGTATTTTTTGTGGATTACATAACCATGTATTTTCTAAGTGTTAGAAAATAATGGAAGCAAAAAGGAGGATGAGGCGTGAAAGGCCTTCTCCACAATAGGGAAAGAAATTGGTTAAGCAGGTATGGAGGAAGAAGACTCATTGTAGTTATTGTGACAGAAGTGACCATCAAAGAGCTAGGTGTTGGAGACTCCATCTAGAGAAATGTATGAAAGACAAAGCGTCCATGCAAAAACCATTGAGTGAAAATGTTTAGCAAGAAAATCCACCACATTCATCATGGTTCACTATGTTGAGTAAGAAATGGTTTTTCTATATGTATTGGCCACAATTGTAAATCATGTGTTTAAATTTATTATGTAAAAGTGATGATGTGTTTTCCATCACTTATGAAGCAACAATGATATTTTGGCCTTATATTGATAGATAGGATATTGATTCCATTTGATGTAACCTTGACCACAGAGTATGGTTATAAAATCATGGAAAGTGTGGGGAATGCTTGGGTCATAGATTGTTCACCTAGTTAAGAATGTAATTTACAAAATATTGTACTATAGGTTTGCAGAGGATGCACATGTTGGCTCATCACTTATGGCTCCAAAAGAAAAAGGTGAAGGAGAATCAAGGGTGACCTTTCAGGAAACTTCTGGTGCAGAAAAGGTACAAAGAAGTTGCAGATTATGTTCATGCTTTTGGTGGACCAAAAGCTCCTCACTGGGGAGGATTGATCCAGGTGGCTCCAGATACCCTCAGGAGAGCAAGAGGGTTGATGATACATCAAAATTCAAAGTGTTCAGATTGCTCTTGAACGAAGTTCAGACTGAAGTGATTTCCTGATTCCAATAGTGAGAACGGATATCCAATCCGATCTCGTATGGAGAAGTTATATTAAGTCAAATTTTTGGTCAAAGTTGGGCAGTGGGTTAGGTTTAAGTGTCCCACAAGTTCGCCATCAACCAGCAAGGAACCCAGCTCTCGAAAATGGGATAAGTTGTGGCCTTATTAATTTTCCCATTAACCCTCATTTTAGTTAAGTTTAAAAATAACCATTATTGGTTTAAAAAACAAAAATATTAAAAAAATAGGGTGGCAGGCCATGACCCCTGCCACCCCCGTCACGCCAGGTCATAACCACATTACAAAAAAAAATCAAAACATGTTAAAATTTGGGTCAGTGGGACATGACTCTCACTGAACCCCATAGCTGAAGCCTAACTACTATAAAAAACACATATGTATGGTTAATTAAGAGGGTCAGGTCAGGGCCGCATGGAGTGGACCCCGCCCAACATGAATATGGTATTACAACACACACACACACACACACACACACATATATATATATATATATATATATATATATATATATATATATATATATATATATATATATATATATATATATATATATATATATATATATATATATATATATTGCACTATCCACTACATGTAATATGTAGACGCATGGAGTTGAACCCGCTCGGGCCATGTGAGCTGACCCAATAAATAGAGTCAACTGCAATAAATGCCAACCAATATTCAACAACCAAAAAATATTCATATCAATGTTTAAACATATACGGTTATGTTAAATCATAAAGCAGACTTTTTAAAACTGCCAAACTATATTTACCAATATGCCAAGTTAAAATGCGGGCAAGGGGGGGGGGGGGGCGTCAACCTTGCAACCTCCACCCAGCTAATTCGGGTGGATACCAACATCCCAATGGGCTCAAATTTGTAAAATCCACCGTCCATGTCATTTAAAACCTCATTTTCTGCAGTGAAACCAACAAAAGGAGGAGCACAATGTTCGAGGAAAACTTATTTTTTTATTGCAGTTGGAACCCTGAGCCATTTAGGGGGGCAGTGGAAGTATGATCTGAGCCACATTTTTAGAGGGGCCATAATTTTTCGGTGTCCAAATTGGACAAATTTTATATGGATTTTACACCTCTCGGCAATGGAACTCTGATGACGATGCTAGTTTTTGCAACATAGGTCTTGACTTTTCAGCCATTTTCCAGATTGGAATGATGGTGTCAAATTTCAGAGTGTGGACAGTTGATTTCATGCCATTCGACGCCATGACTTTGATGGTGCATTAAAATTCGAAAGCTGAGCATTTTATTCTTCATTCAACTTTAGAGTTGAGGTATATGAAGTGTTGTTGTCATGTACCTCATTAATTATTGTTGTGAGATGGTTTATGTCGTGTCTATTCCTGTTTGATGTATCATGCAGAATCTTGATGTTTATGTCATGTGATATGTATTCATCATGAATGGTCATTTATGTTCTGAGATCCCTTTTTTGCCTTGATGGGGGGATACTCTTTGTCACCATGTGTAAGGTTGTCATGTTGATATCAGGTTTGTTATGAGTGAGAGTTCCTTCTAGCAGAACGTCTCGTGGAGAGACTTTGCCAATCATGTTGAGGGCACATTTCCTTATATGAAAAGTAAACAATGTCCATGTACATCATCACCATTTCTACCACCGATTGAAGTAGCCAACACCATCGAGACATCGAGGCCTGGAGACGTAGTCCACACTAGACGAACTCTATTATTAAAAGTCTTGTGTTTTATTGTGTGATTTTTGACATGTTTTCCTCTTAATATATCTGCATATTTGTCTGTTAATGCTATGATAAAATGAAATTCTAATACATCACAAAAGTAAAATATCATGGGTAAATCCAGTAGCTGACAGACCCAGATCAGGTTGAGATGACCAAGGTATCCAAGGAAAGAGTGTGCTCCAACTACTTTGAGATGGATGTGCATAAGCTTGAAATTGCGTATAAGTTCCTTGCATCATATCAAAATGACTCAGCTCCCATGGTCTTCTTGGAGCTACATAACATAGTTTCTTTGGTGATTGACTTGCTCCATTGTCCTCTTGGTAAACTTCCTTCAACCTTGGTAATGATGGGTAATATCATTCTGCATGGACAACACAAATATCAACATCCTATTTTTTCTCATCTTGCATTCTTAACATTTCTACTTGTTCACTTAGATTGTTAAGAATATTTGTTTTTAAAGTTACCAAGAAAATTTCCAAGTTCAACTTGACTTACCAATGTTGATGTTGATTTACTTACTCTTTCCCTTTCTCTTAATATGTGCTTGCATGTTTCACAAATTTGTTAAAATGATAATTTGTATACATCTCCTCTACTCATGAGATCAAGGAGATCGATCCACTCATCCCTAATTGTTCTAAGTAAGAAGGTTTTAGTGTCTCAAATCCTAAATGATGTAATTATTCCCTCTTAACATTATACATGAACCTCTCTATTATATCCTCAAGGCTCTCATCTTATTTTTGATTCATTCTAAATATTTCTTCCTTAAGATGATGGTATTTATATTTTTCTAGAAATATCTTTTGCATATCATTCCATGACCTTATTGAATTTGTCCCTAAACTAATGAAAAATTTAAGATCTCTATCCTTCAATGTTTCCAGAAAAATTCTAAATTTTTTAGTGTTTAATAAGTAACCATAAGATCTACAGACAATTTCAAATTCAAAGAGAAAGGTTTCTGAATCATTTGACCTCATACAATGGAATTTGGGAAGGAAAGATGGAGGGATGGTGTTCATATGCACATTGAAATCAATATATTGAATAGGAAATCCAAGATGATCTTATTTATTGTCATCATATCCATCCATTTCTTCTACCTTCTCTACAACCTCTTCTTCTTCTACCTGAAAAAGTGGATAGTGATGTGGTTCTTACTGCATCACGTGATCAAATGGGAGCGGGGTTGGTGTTGGAGAAGTCTTTTTTTTATAATAGGAATGCTAATGCAATACAATTTCTATTTTTGAAATAAATATTCCTAATGCAGAAGAAAAGAAAAGAGATATCAACACCTTATAAATAAGCCACTTCGAGGGGTAAACCTCCTTTACATCACATAAATGAACAATTCTTGGATGATACAAATGACAAAACCTCCTTTCTATATATAGGCGTGCATGGGGTCACAATATAATCCTAGCTGACTTAACAATAATAATGTAAGGGCACAATAATAAAAATATGGGGGCTACAGGGGTACAACAATAACAGTAATGGGGCTACACTAACAACAATAAGGGACTACACTAGTAATATAGAGACCTAACAAGACCCCCTTCCTTCAAACAAGTGTTTTCCTCAACGCTTGATTATTTATTGATGCTTTTGTATAAAATTCTCATCCTACGATGTGGAATCTTCAACGGGTAAGTTGTTTCACTTGCTAAGATACTAAAATTGATTGATTTCATTGTTATCAAATTCTTGTTTTTATGATTTCTTTAGAACTTCTTTCGCTATGATGTTGATCTTCTTGTTGTTTCATTTGATTCTGCACCAAAGTTAGGTTATCCTTTGAGAGTTGGAGAACTTGTTGTTGACGCTCGATGTGATCTTCTACTACTTTATAGTCCATATTAGCTTTCATTTGATTCTTCAAAACATCCAACTTAGCCTTCATTTCCACTTTTAAACCATATATGTCATATTTGAATGCTCTTTGTAAGATCGAAATTTGTTGCACTTAGTACCGTAAATTTGATATCTCATATTGAAAGCCTTCCTCTTCATGCGTCATAGTAGAGCTTTATGAGGGCTTAATGAGTGTGGAATTATTTTTGGGATGCATTATAGAACCCAACACTGATAAAAATTCTTCACTATTCCCTTGGAATCACTTCAAACTGCTTTTTCAAACAAGACTTATGCAATTTGAAAAACAAAATACACACCTTTTTGTTTCTTTTTAGGAGCTCGATATTGAAACTGAATTATCTCTGTGATTTCAGATCTTCAATATCTGAAATTTGGTCCTGTAGTAGCCATATGAATATTATTTCAAATGCCATAGGTCTTACCTGATTTTGATTATTCAAGGCAAAGTTATGCCCAGTCTCCCACAATGGCCTAATTATGGATTGGTTCAGTAGAGTGAACTTGTACGACGTGCCACGTGTCACTATTTCCTCCTTTCGCTCTAAAATTGATACACAGGAAAATAAATTCCATGTGATTTCAGCCACATTTTACAAAATTCCACTCTGATGCTCAGAGAGAGAGTTATGACAGTTTTCCCAAGGTCACCTCTTTTAGATGAAATTCAGGAGCTTGCAAAAACCCTAAATTCCACAGATCATATCTCCGAAAATATTGTGAACCAAGATCTGAAATTTTTACACGAATTTCCTTAGGAGTTCGGCTTCGTGTTGTAAAACCTTCAAATTATCCGCCTTCGTAGAAATAAATTTATAGCAAAAATTAGACAATGACCTATTTGGAGCAGCGAAACCATAGAATCCAAATCTTTGATACCAAATGTTATGAAACCAGCTCCAAAAATAGAAGAAATGATATATCAACACCTTATAAATAAGCCACTTCAAGGGGCCAACCTCCCTTACATTACATAAATGAAAAATTCTTGGATTATACAAATGAAAAAATCTCCTTTCTATATATAGGAGTCCATGGGGTCACAATATAGTCCTAGCCGACCTAACAATAATAAAGTAAGGGCACAATAATAAAAATATGGGGGCTACAGTGGTACAAAAATAAAAATAAGGGGGCTATAGTAACACTAATAAGAAACTAGACTAATAATATAGGGACCTAACATCCCCGACAATGGTGCAAAAAAGTGATGAGCCTCAGTATTGCAACAAAAATGTTGCAACTCCCAAGGCTAGCAACTTTAATTATCAACCCGGGGTTCATACAAACTTAAGAGGTATCGACACTATATGTGCAACATAAAATGTGTCATTATTTTATTTATCTGATGCAATGGAGTGAATGTCACGAAATCAAAGCCTAAAATAATTTCAAAAATGGAAGTTTTTCTTTGAAAATAAATTAATCCTGGGCAAGAATAATAATTTGTAAATGAAATCTTAAGAGCGTGAATTCAGATAAATAGGCCTAATCTACCTTATAAAAATTCAAGTCCTAAGTGGTTTTTATTCTTTCTAAATCATGGATTTATATCCTAGGGGTCATGATTCAAGCCTAAGAGATAAAAATCAACCTTTGGGAGAAAATCTAGTCGAGTCTACATGTGCTACAAGAGTGCTACAAGAAGTTCTGTTTTGGAGATACCTCACCAAATGACTAAGTAAATCAAATGAAAATGTGATGGGAAATTTTTTTTTTAATAATTATTATGTCTTAGGTCTCCATCCCAATTTGAATAACTTCAAAATAACCCCGTTCACAATGGAAAAATATAACAGACAATTACTACTCTAAAAACTGGAAATTCAAGAACTAGTGAGCTAGTTAACCTGTCAAATGCCTAACCTAATCATGTGAAAATGAATTAGGGTAATTTTTTTTATTAGATTTAATGTTTTTATGGCCTAATAAAAGTGGAATAAACTCAAACTAATCTCATTAACCCATTCTAGAAAATAGCATAAAATTACTACTATTTTGCTACAAGGCATTTCTAGAATTACCGTATTCATGAACTAGTAACCAAATCCAAGTATATTAATGATGAATATGACCTTCCAAAGTTATTATAAGGATGAATAATTCTTGCGAATATGTAGATGACCTACAAAATAATTCACCTCAAACATTTAACTCAATCCTACAACAAGAAAAGAATCAATACTAAATACATAAATAAGCAAAACAAGAATAAGAGATGCATGTGAATTGTTAGCCTCCTATATCAATAGGTTTCATCTTTCATGATTGTCTTGATGGAAGTATGGAATATGTTTAAACCTTCTTACTTGAGCAAAGGTGTTCCATATTCTTGAAAACCAAAAAAATCAAAAAATTTAAAAAATGTAAAGAGGGTATACCCTAAAAGAAAGATCAAAGGGTATAAAGAATAAAAATGGTCAAAAAGAGAAAAAATGAACCCCAAGAAAAAAATAGACCAAGGAAAGTGTGCAAATCCAAATGCCACTAATTTTTACTCTGTTGTAATAAATCAATTGTGTGCAGCTTGTGAAACTTTTGCCACAATTCATGAATAAGTCAAACTGTTTAAACTTGGCTTAGTCATATTTCAATTTCATGTTATATATAAGAGAATAAATATCTAGCCAAACAGTTTAATCTTGGCAGATAAGTAGCTAGGTAGAGTGAATAAAAGGTGCTCAACAGTTTAATCTGAGCCCTTGGATGTAATAAGGGTAGAAATAGATAGATTCATCATGTAAAAGAAAAGATTGATCAGGGTTTGCAAGTCTAAATGCACCCTAATAAAGAAGACAAAATGGTAGTGTTAAGTAGATAGGGTAGGTAGATGGTGCTACAAAATGTTATCTGATGAATGGTGCTGCTACATGTTAGTTAATCATTTACTTTCATCAAAAGTACTGAAGCAGAAAATACACTGAAAAATCACAGCAAGCAAAGTCAAATTCATTAACCTCCCTCATCATTTTTTCCCCTCAAGAGTTTTACTAATTTCCCCAAAAGTACTAAGGTAATTTGAGATCAAATGGGCTCAAGGCATTTCCTTGACTTCTGGAGGGACCGGACCCTCGGCCTAATGATCAAAAGACCTAAGCACTTGAAATAATCCATCATTGATTATCTTCCATCTTTAACTTTTTCCTAAGTAAAATCCTATTTTACTTAGGAAACTAATGCAACATTCCATAAAATTCCTCAAAATAACTTGTTATTCTAAGTTTAAGTGTTGAAGATAAAATGTTGCAATTTACTTCATAAGTTATCACTTTCTTAGATGTACAAAGATGTTTTGATTTTCCTTGTCCTTTTTCATATTAACATTTGATTTTACTATATTAAATCCCTAGTGAAATCCCTTTTCCTAAGTATATAACTCCCTTTTCTAATAATTATCCCCAAAACCCTTTATTATAATGTTTTACCAAAGTATATATTCCCGCACATTGAAAATAAAACCCCGCTTTATAAACCCTTTGGTGAAATATATCGTTATACCAATAATCCCCGCCCTATGGTGAATTAGTTATATATTGATTAATTTACCATATCATAACAATATATATAAAAAGTGTTAGACATGCAATATGTGTGTTTAACACCAAAAACACGGATAAAAACTCATCGGAGTCTTGCGCCACCGTGGACCGTCCACGTGGCGTTCCTCTTAAACCAACTCCGCCGCAACCCATTTCATTATATACCTGGGGTTAATTAGTCATTTGGACTAATTAACAACCATTTCCGCCTATTAACTTTTCCCCGGGGTGATTAGATTTCGCATTAAAACCTTTTTAAACCCCGACGGGCCCACCTTTGAAATCGCACAAGTTTCCCGTCCTTTCAGTCGTTGGATCGTCCGTTCGTTGATCAACGGTGATCATTAATCCCACTGCCCATCCCTTGCCAGCATGTTAACCAGCGGGGGATGGGCGGTTTTTGAAAAGTCAGCATTCCACGTGGCGTTAAAATTATGGAATCGCTCCCCCCGCGACTTTTACCGCCCTCGTCCATAAGCGGTGCGGGCTCACCGCTTACCACTTACCGCATACCGCCGGCCCCACTTCCCTACGTCACCCCGTACGTCAATGACGTCATCACCTCGAAAAAAACAAAAACCCTTTTGACTTGTAAATAAGCCATTTGTCGTGTTTTTTCAGTTATTTTTAGTTTCTGAAAGCGACAGAGCTCCCGCTGCAATTTTCAAATTTCACTGCAAATACACCAATTTACTCCGAAATTCCGCTGCGCCCGTGTTGAAGAACGTCCCCGCCATTGCTCATTACCTGTTAAAGAACCAGTTTCCATCTAAAAACAGGTATTTATCATTTCGTGCCCCGACTGCAAGTCAAGCTTAGTTTCCTTTGTTTTTTCTCTGAAAAAGTGGTTAAAAATCCTCTCTGAGTCCTCATTGAAGATTTAAAACCTGTGAATTTGCTTCCCAAACCTGCGAATTGTTCCAATTTCCTCTTTTGTCAGATATCCCGCCTGGTCTGCAAGAAAAAACGAAAACCTCCATTTTGAATCCACAAGAACCAAAATGGAGGCCCCGACAGCTTTAAATATCACTCCATTGAATGCTCCTCACCGGGAATTAGACTATTTACCTCTAATAGATGAAGATTTCCAAATTAAAGACATGCATTTTGATGAAAGTCCCCGTTTGAGTTTCTGTCGCTGCAGAGATGAACACTCGAAGGGGCAAGATCTTATAGGGTTGTGGGAATCCAATCTCCCAAGGTATTTTATTCCTACAGTCCACGTTTTCCCTGAAATCATTCATTACTGTCATGCAAATTATGATCTCGCACAAAGAGTTGTATTAGCTCCTGATCAAAGTGTTCTGTTCCCTATCACACCTCAGTCTATCAATGCTATGTTACACTTTGAGCCAGAGCAAGAATTAGCACCTTTATCCATGGAAGGGTTGATTGAGAAAACCAGAAAATTAACCCCAGAGAAATTAAAAGCAATGTGTCAGTATTTCATGTTACCTGAGCATCAGCCAAAAGGGACTCCCCCCTATGGTTTTTACTTTTTCAGTACATTGGGAAGGCTTATTGTGAATGTAATATCTTTTGTTTTAGGATTCAATACCAGTGAGTATGTAGATGAGATAACTCTGGCTTTGCTATCCATCTTTACCCCTGGGCAGCCTCCTGAGATTAAGTATGATTATGCTTCCTTCATTGCGAACAAAATCCATGATCAATTTTTAAGGCTAGATACCTAAAAGGTTTTTACGTACTGCCACCATTCATCATCTTCAACATGATCTTTTATCACCCGATATTTTTCCTCGTTCGGTAAAATTACGCAGAGGTAATCCGTTCCGTTATTTTTTTCGTCCCTCATCATTCATTTGTCCCTCTCGTATTCTCCCTACTCACATTCGTAACTATTGATCAGTCGTGTACATCCCGTCAGAACTTTGTTAACAGTGGAGTTTCTCTCCTTGTGCTTAGCACCGAAACTAGAAAGACCTGGCAATTAACAAAGAGTTATGGTGTTGGGGATTAGCATGTACCAAAACCATACAACATTTGGGATTTAGTGGATGTGAATTACATCCATTCAAGTACCCAAATATGTACCAATGAGAATTTTTGCTTTTGGAATACTTTAGACAGATGAATAACCCGATAACCATTTCGCAATGTAGCATAGCACATGTATGATCAAATGCTTAGGTCCTTTCATTTGCAATTCTAGAGAAGCTGAGAGAGAAGCAGAACTTGTATTAGAGAGAAAATTCCAGACATCTTTCCGTTGGGTCCCATATGACCCCTTTGGTTTCATTTGTGAAAGAAGGTTAAAAAATAAGTCATCTCCTTATGTACATCACAGAATTCCTGACATAGAATAGTATGCAAATCAAGATGAATGGGTTAAAGGAACACTTGTTGAAGAGGGAAGTGGAGCTGACAAATTGAATAAACTTATGAAAGATGTTGAGAAGAAATTTGACCTAGAAACATATGATCAAATGCAGGTACCCTACATTGGCACATCTTCAACAGCCACTCTACAACAAGATCTACAGGAAGATAGTCCATCAGTAGTAGCAGAACCCAAGGGTAAAGGAAAAGAACCTATAGTTCAGGTCATTGAAACACTGGTCATGGCAGAAAAATCACAGAGTTCCAAAGCATCAGAACCATCTCAGACTTCTCACACACCGGCAAAGCAAATCCAAGTTCCAGAGATGCAAACTCCACTGAATGTGGAAATAGGGAAAAAGAGGCTAGCTCCAGATACCACACCTTCAAAAGGAGCCCCACAAGTTTATCAAGCTAAAAAACACAAGTCTGATCCACCTCCAGATGTAGAAATTATAGACGAAGTATTTGATGATGGTAGGGAAGATAGTCTGCAAACAAGCACAGCAAGTGAAACAAACATGAGCCAGAAAGGGATACAAAAGCAATTAAGCACTGAAGTATCTTCTTTCAGACCGCCAAAGACAGATACTGGAGACATTAAAAGAACCTTCATTAATATCAAAACAAAGAATGATCCATTGAAAATGAAGGTATACGATCAGTATATGAAGATGGCTCCTCATAATCAGCAAAGGCTGATGTCTGCATTTGATCTTTCACAAGGTAAAATGCTAATGAGTCACTTTAAAGCAAAGGTACCAAAGCCAACGTCAGCAACAGATTACATCAGAACAAATTTTGAAGTTTTAGCAAAAGATATCCATCCCCTGGATCAGATAGAGCTTCATAGACAAACAGGGGAAATGGTTTATTCTAATCTCACCAACAAAGCTATGGCAGCTTTAACGCTGCAAGATTCCTTGAATAATACTACTGCACAATTGAAGATTGAGAGGGCCTCCTCACAGGCCAAGGACAATAGAATAAAGTCGCTAGAAGAGATCATCATTGGTTTGGGTCACAATCCCAAATACATTAAAGGTATTGAGGCATTGGTAAAAAAGAAAGAGGATGATATAGCTGCACTCAGAAAACAGCTGAAACTACCAGCCTCGAGGCACCCTCAGACACAGGAAGTTATAAAAGGAAATTCACAGGAAGAAATGATGGAGTTACTCTTGAATATGACAGAGCGACTAAATGAAACAGAGAAAGAGTTGGAAAAAGCATTGCAGGAACAGGAAATTATCAAGCAGACTTCAACAACAGGTACTACAACTACAGGACAGTAGGAAGAACCATCTCAGGTGAATATTTCTAATTTGAATTCTGAAGATTTAATTAAACAGATGGAGAGTTTGCAGCTAAGAGTCACAGAGCTCCAGGAAACAAAATTGCAATTAACAAAATTGGAGGAAAAATATGACACATCCAAAAAGACAGCTGCTGACAACCTCAGGGAAATAAAAAGATTGGAAAAATTGGTTGAGGCTTTGCAAAAAGATCTTTCACTGGAAAAGCCTCTGAACGAAATAAAGGATATTCTTTGGTGCAACATCATTGAATTAATAAGAGGTATTTGGCCCTCCATTCAAGCTATTTTTGAGCAAAATGAGTTAGTCAAGATAGCACAAGAAGAAATAAATAAAACCAGACATGAATTAAGAGGCAGGCCTGAGCAGGCCCAGCAGCTCATTCAATTTTTGAATTCCAGAACAAAACAACAGCTTGCATTGTTAGGAATTGATGACAGAACAGAATGGAAGCAAGAGAGTTTTCACACCAAGAGGACTTTCACAAAATTCAGAAAGAAAGGCATCGACATTTTAAGGATATCAACGTTAAGAGAAGTTTCAAGTTTTTAATGAGGTTGAATGCCAAGTCCCATGCTCACAGAGATCATCATGCCTACTTAAAACCCAGAGAAAAGAATACATTGAAAAGTTTGCGTTAAAATATAAACACAGGTTCTACTAGCTCACTTAACCTCGTATTACCAATCGTGAAAGTATTTAAGGAAAGTGAGGAATCTATTTCTATCCTGAGGCTAAACTAAAGCATTTGCCTTAAAGAGCCCACTTTTTATAAACTTACTGAAGCAGATGAAACTTTAAGGAAACTCAGAAGAACAATGATACCAGATGATCAGTGGTGGAAGGAAATGCTGGAAATTCTGTAAAAGTTGTTTTCAGGATGAGATTTTATCTTTACTATCAAGTAAATGGTAAAAACAGAAAGGCAGATGAAAGAGTATCAGATGAAAGGTTAAAGAGTATCCGTGAGAAAAAAGAGTATTCAACAAGTCAAAGAAATACGTAAGGGACAGCACAGAGCCCTATTTTAAGCACTTATCCTTAGCACGTCCATGAAGAAAGGAACAGCACATCAGCCGTTACTCATTATTCTATTTACGAGACCATGTGTCTCTTGTTTGTTTGTAAACATGCTTTAAGTCAGCCTGGATTATTGGCTAGGATAGAGTAAGATTGTTAGGATTATTTTCTGTATAAATAAACCCTCAAAGAGAGAGTTGAGGGTGGATTCTATTACTCTGCTGTAACATTGAGATTTTCGGAATAAAAGCTTTTGGACAAATTTACCAGGTCGATCGTAATATTTACTCAGTTAATCGGACTTGTTATGGATTCATGATTACTATACCATAAGTGTTTCTACCCTTTGTTTGAAATTTTATATTAGTTTATAATACCATCATATCCATTTCTGAATAATTTACATAAAGGATTGAAACAGAATTTTTTTAATTGTACTCTGTTTTCAAATGTGATTGTTCCTAAATGTTTTCTTCTAAATCAGCTATAAGCATGAATTCTTAAATGCTCCTGCTTCGCTAATTTAAGCATTGTTTGATTACTATAACACAGAATTCTTCATTGCTCTTTGTTTGTAGTCAATTCACTTCTTTCTGTTGAACATGGTGAAAGATTCTTAGTTGCCTTTCATCCCTTCAAGATCATCCCACCCACTTTAAATTTTAAGGATTGTTCTCTGTCTAGCTATCTTGCCCTGTAATACCATCTTGTGCGTAGAATAGAAGTCCAGTAAAGCCATCCTTTGACTCCATAGCCCAATGGACTGAAAGCTCTCAGCCTTGCCCTTAGTTTGCGGATTCCACCATTTTCTCAAAACAAACTTTGAATCTATAACTAGCCTAAAACCTTAAAAGAACAAAGATAAATCATAAAGAGAGAGCCCTCTCTGGATGCAGATTGGCTAGATTCTGCATCTAAAAGGTTGGTTTGTGGTTACCTCGGGTATACTTTCCTCTTACACAACTTCTAGGAAAACCTGAGTGATAACATGAATAAGAAGTGAAAAGGAACATAAATCAATTATGAAACAAGGCTCTAAGGCTACTAGGATGGCCAAGCCCAAGGAGAATCTGAGTCCTATGGAAGAAACCAATATTTAGAAGCTAAATATGACACCAAACTTCTTTATTTGAATCAATCCAAGTACATCCTTGCAAGAAATGAAAATGGAGCTACTAAAAAACAAGTTTACTCCATGAGAAGACTAAAGAATACATGATATTCTAGAGGAAAATTGGAATTGGTACTTATAAAAATAAATGGGGAAACATTCTCCTTGAAATTAGGAATATTTCCCCTCCAAAATCCCTCAAATAGTGGATCTGGTTCCCAGCACTAGGAGTTTGCATTAAATGGCAGGGAATACATTCCTAGATTTTATCAATCATTGGAGTTACAGATTCTCTAAATAATTTCATGATATTTTATTTATTTATTCTCCAATATTGATCCTCCTGTAGTAGGGAGCAAGTCCCTAAATTATCTCATTCTCCAAATATTCATAATCTGTCTAATATTCTCACAATATTCTTCAAAATTAAATAATATTAGGCACACTTATGAAATTGTCTCTAAACCTTCCTATGAGCATATTAAAGCTTAAAAATAATTACTAAGTGTAGTAGGAGAGATTTAATATAGCATATATGTGCCTAAGAAAGATTCGATGGGCCTTAATTTATATCTAATTTGGAGGCCCATCAACCGTAATGCCATCTTCACCATTCCACGGATTCCTAGGCATAGTGTTTCCTCTTGAGACCACCTATTACACAGCATTTTGTCACTGTCCCTACAATCCCCATCCCACACATTGGAGGATCATTTATGTGACTAATAAGAAGTGTCATGCCTTACAAATATCATCATCGCATCCCTTTCCATGAGGACAACATTCCTTCTATTGACAATTCCCTAAGCAGACCATCAAAAACACATGTTTTTGCCTTGGCGCTAGTAGACCGTTATGCTCTTGCGCCAATGAGGAAGATTAAAAATAGGGCCCATGCCCATTGGCGCTCTGTCCCAGTGAGCTATCTGTGCCAACCTATTTATGGAATGTTTTTTAAATATAGAGGAAAATTTTCTATCCTAAACAAATTCGTGGGTGAGTCAGCTAGAGTGGTTCGACTGAATAACCACAGACTCCCTCCTTTGACCTCTTGTTTTCACCTTTTGGGGAAACCTCCCAAGGGATAAGGCCTCCCTTCCATCATTGTAGGGATCCAAACCTCCTCTTATCCCTCTATAAATAAAGCTATCTCCCATTGATGCACTAGCTGAACAATTATAGTTGAAAAGCTGAAGAGAATTCCTAAACATTTCGCTAGAGAGATAGAACAGAGAAAGAGACCTTTTTCGAGAGAGCTTAGGCTTGTGTCCTCACCTCGTCCAAATTCCCCGATGATCCTTTGAGACATACTTCGGCTGAACCCCGCTAAAGAAGGTTGTGACGTCAAGGCTCCTGTTGTAACTCTTTCTTCTACTTATATATATACATGCCTATTGACTGGCTCCCATTTTGTGTTAATATGGTTTATTTGATGAAATATGCATAACCTTCCTTGACTAGTTAATTGATTACGAATGAAAGAATTATTGTGTATGCTTCTCTTGTTTGCTGATCTTCACGTAGGTATCTAAGCACTGTTGCAGAAGGAATGTGACCCGTTGAGATAGAGATCAAGAGGCCACCACCACTATAGCAACACCAACGTTGGACTCTAGGTAAGTCAATCTACCACATCCTTTTCATTCATTAATTAGGAACCTACACTTTAGCTTGTCCCTTTGTTGCTAGACCCACTCTAGGGCTAGAGGGATTGTCTCTGTCCGCAGAGAGGATTTACCTTCACAACAAATTAGCGACTCCACTGGGGATCAGTGTGAGTTTTTTTGTTTATTTTACCATTAGGAATTTGCCTTGTCAAGTTGACTTCAGTCGTTTGCTTGATTTTCTATATTTTTTTTCTTGTTTGATTTTCTAGAATCCTCTTGTTCAGCTCCAGAGTGTCAAGATTGACCTCTACTCGTTAGTTCTTCCCTCCTCCCGTAGTTATCCGGCTTGGCGTGAGTTTTCCTTGAACAGTCGTGCCATTTGGCACTTGTTGATTTTGTTACAGTAGCGCCAACCCATGTTTTTCACGGATTACTGCCTCACAGTCATGACGAATCCTATAGGATTTGGTTTGACCATTTTGATGAGTTTTTGGTTAGTTGTGCTTGACTCTGGCTTGTTTCTTGATTTGTAATTGGTTTTTTGGAGCTGTTTTGACTGATGTAGGCTTGCTCTTCTTAGCTGTTTGTATATTCTCTCATCGGTGCAGTTCATAGCCCTAGGATTTCTAGGTTCCTTTCACTCACTGAGCCTTTTGATTGAAGTTCGAGTATTTTTTATCTTTTTCAGTTCAATTCCCTAATCGGTTTCTTTAGTATTTATTGATCCTTTGAGTTTTTGGTTTGTTGAATGATCATTTCAGATTTTGTTTGATTCTCCTTATCATCACTTCGAGCATAGATCACATTGCTCGTTTGGGTAATTTTGAAAGCTTTCTCTTTGTTTGAAAGAGTGCATCATTGGTTTGAGTGCGTTTTTGTTTGTATTTCTTTTGAATCATTCAGTTTAGATCTCTATATTCATAGTACTCAAAACTAGTGTTCGCTTTGTTTTTAATGTAATTAGTGCATTATGTGCTTCATTCATTAAAAATAAATAAAATTGCATTTTCTCATTTGCATCAAAAATGAAAATTTCTTTTGCATATCTAGCACTTGATGAACTAGGAAAGAGTTTTTCATTTTTCGTTTAGGTTGTATTAGATGCATTAGGAGAATTCTTCGTATGATTTCATTGTTTGCTTCTTTCTGAAACACGGAAAATGGTGTTCTTTTGCATGTAGCTTGCATTTAGGAAATTTGAGATCAAATTTGGTAGGGCCTTAAAACTGAAACATTAATTCAAGATCAACTTTAAAATTTATTCAATCAATTTAAGGAAGCATTGGAACATAACACAAACATTTCTAGTGGTCTAGGCTAGTGACGTGTTCTAGCATCGTTAAACCTAGTAGCTTTCCTTTGCCATCTGGCTTTAGACAACATTAATATGGACTTGTGCTCCCCATACCATTGTGTATATAAAGGGAGACCCCCATAGGTTCAAATCCTTTATCCATAGGAAGCCGATTTTGTCGCCTTGTAATCATGATACATTGAACACAGCATTCGGGGAGACTACCTGCACGTACATTAAGTCCTTGGTCATTTTTCTTTCATTTGATCACCAAGGTGTATATGACAGTTTATAGAAACTTGGTACACCCTCTTTCTTAGATTACCTGAGTAGTCAGTTTGGTCTTTTTGTGACTCGTTAAAAAGAGAAAATATCATCAAGCTCTTGTCCTTTCATGCTCATTTCAACCTGAAAGTGATAGAGTCACCTTTTTCCTATTTATCGACTCTTAAAATATGAAACGACAAAGTTTTGTTTCAATGTATTAAAATATTAACTGCCCACGAAATATTCCTGGTTAAACTTATCCTCCTTAGTGTTTTAGGGTTGTTTCCTATGGAAACATTTACGGAGTTTACCAACCAAAGAATCCCCTCTAAAGGGAATCCTGGTCATTTTCCTGCTTTTGCGAATGTTGGTGCTCCTTACATGGCAACATTGTCCCTTCCTGGATTAACTGTTGGGTTTCTTGTTTGGTTATTCTCGACCTCTGTGATCTTAAGTGTTCCGCCCACTGTAAAACCATCTCATCCACTTGGAAAATGTCATGTTGATTCAAAGGTGGACCTCTCCCATTCTTTGCCTATTTCTTCATCCTCCTCCTCTTCTTCACTTGGTGAAATTCTGGACTCTAGTAACCAGGTGGCTAAGAAAAAGAAGAAGAAGACAAAGAAGAATAAGTCAGGTAAGTGAGAGGAAAACTTAGCAACTATCACGCCTCAGACACCTGTGCTTGATAAACCAACCAACCTTCCATGAAAAGTCAAATTCCCTTGCAAGTTGTGCAAGGGTGGCCACTTCCTTTGAGATTACCCTGGCATCCCCACGATGCTCGAGGTATGGTTCAACGGTCGTCTATTGTTGTCTTTGGATTTTGGAGGTTATGTTGGCCACATATATTCAACTAATACTGATAAGACTCATAAGGAACCAGGTAATATTATGAATCCCTGTAATTTTTGTGAAGGGCATCATCCCATTCACCTTTGTCCATACATGGATGAAGCAATGATAGTGTTGGAAAAACTTACTATTTTTGCACCCTACCTTCTAGTTGGTTACCAGAAAATTTCTTTGAGTCCTCCGCTAGTTAATTCAATGATCGGTCAAGGGTCATCCTTGGTTGATCCCGTTCCCTCAGAAATTCAAATTCATGACTCCATTCCCAACCAACCATTGGTCGAGGAATCGGTCAACCTGATCCCACCTATGGTTCATTAGGTATTTTCCATCGAGAGTGGATCTCATCCCCCTCATGTTCTTCTTGTTTCTTTAGATTCCTCAGTCCTGGAGAAATATTCTCCTGTCCCTATGACTTAAGAATTTTCTCTTTCTACTCCCATGTATGTGGTCCAGGAAGATTCTCCTCTTGCTCCAGTAACACCAACAGATGACCATCTTAGTTCTATGGTACCCCCTCCAAGTAGTTTGGTCACTTCCTTCGATTGTAGTAGATTTCTGGGATATCGTCTTCCTTCTTATGTGCCTTTTGAGATCACGGTATAGCCCTTTGATATGGTACGATTATAGATTAAGGTGTGTCTATTATTATTTTGTCTTCAACTCCCTGGCAAGATTTTGGTTCTCCACCGCTTGTGCCTGTTACTCAGAATCTGTTGGCATTTAACAAAGGAACCAGTCAATTGTTAGGGATCCTTCCAAAGTTTCCAATCACTTTGGGATGGAAAATCATCTATGTAGACGTAATGGCTGTTCTAGGGCCTTGGATTTCAATTTACTCTTGGGGCGTGACTATGCTTATGCCATGGGTGCACTTGTCTCCTCCCTCTTTCATGTGATATGTTTTCCACATGAAGGTTGGATCGTGACCATTGATTAGCTTTCATTCTTTGGTCCGGAGGTAGCAGCTATTCCACCATCGTCTCTACCAGATATTTATCTGCCGGTTGTATCTTCCTTACAATGAGTTAACTATGTGGCCACTTGTTCGTTGCCCACATCCAGTGATAGTTCCATTGGGTACCATCTACTGGGGGCATTTGATCGCGGTTTCCAAGATGTTTTTCTCCGATCAGATGTGAACCTCTTGGAAGCCATGACCTCTTATTCATCGTGAAATAAGGTCGTTAGAGAATAGTTCATTTTCTTCTGTCAAGCTCCTTAAAAAATGAAACAAACTCGTCGAAGCAGAGTTTGTTTTCTTGTGTCAGGCTCCTTAAAAAATGAAACAAGCTCGTCCGAGGATAGTTCGTCTTCTATGTCAACCTTGTTAAAAAATGAATTAGCTCATGAGGATAGCTCTTTTAATGTGTCAACCTCATTAAAACAATGAAACATGTTCCTGTTCAATTTGAGTCTTTGATACGATCTCGTAAAATCCCAGTCGAGTCTTTCTCTTGATCTCATAATTTAAACCTTCACTACCTTTGACTTTCATATGGACTAAAGCTTGGGGGGCATGTACCTTGAATTGAGTCACCATGCTAGGGGCATGCCTGTTTTTCCCTGTTTTTCAAGCATAGTTTGTTTCCGTTTCAAGCTTGTGTAAAAATGAAACCGGTTTCAAGCATAGTTTACATTTGTTTCAAGCTTGTGTAAAAATGAAACCAATTTCAAGCAGACTTTCCTATTTTCAAGCTTCTGTAAAAATGAAACCATTCCCATTTTACCTCTCGTGATTGCCATTTTATCAGCCTGTTTTTCTAGATGAGCCTTGGTTTTCTCATTTCATCGTTACCATCTTCTCAGCTGATCATATGCCCTCACTTGGTTGTTTTACCCATTCCTAAGGAACTGCTGCAATGAGTGGTCTTATTAGCCAGCCTCTTAACCTTTACTTGTTCTGAGCAGTTCCACCATCACCGGAACCAATTGCTACCCTTTATACCACTCGTTCCTCTAGGAGAAGTCATCTTTCAGCTCTTTTATGACTCTCTAAAATTGAAAACACTGTCGAGAATATTGTCGTTTTGAACTCGTTAAATGGCTGAAAAATGATATCTACTAAGTATACGTTTACCCCTTTTTTGGCCTGGGATAGATTATTTACGAAAACAAAATACCTTAGCCTATCGTGACTAAGAGGTTCTTTCAGATATTTTTTTCTATCTTTTCGGATCTAAGGGACTATATACGAAAAGGGACATGTTGCAGTTTTATTTTCTGATTCTTTTAAAACTCTCTAAACATGAAAATATGTCGAGTTATTCCTTTGTCAGACTCGTTAAACCCTGACATCAGAAATCATCACCATGATGTTACCCGAGTTCCTCTTTCTTAGGGCTCGTAAAATGTACTAGGATGGATTTTTCCGAAAGAAAAACTTGCAGTACAAGCATATGCTATCCCCTTCAAGATTTTTTTCAAAAATAATTGGGGTACTCTCCATAAATGGTAGGGGAAATGGAACTAGTTTTTAGTTGTGTTGGCAGCATGTCGCTCTTGAACATGACACTCGTCTACATTCATGTCGGGTTGGGGACATCTCCTTTCATCATTTTTTCCTCCATGGGTTTGGGTAATCTGTCTTGACCTCTCATCTCCTCTTTACCACGTCATCATAACCTCAGATCCCTTGATTTCAAATACTACCAAATCCAGAGTCGTGTCACTGATATGTTCTAGAGAAGTTTTTCCTTTGCAGTTTTCAACCTTCCTCTGATCCTCTGTTCGGTCCTAATTCACTATCATCTTGTTCCTCTATCTCGTGTCGATAATGTGGGAAAAATTATGGCCCCACTTCGACCAAGTCACTTCTTTTCGACTTCAACTCATTATCCAGAAAGTTGATCTAGAGACTCCCTTCCGGTACATTGGAGCTTGCATGCCTCAAAGGCAGGTTCTTCACATTCGACGATAGGTCCACATCGTTGGCCTTTGATCGAGTTATTCTAGAGGTGTTCGACACTAGATCACTGTTCACATTCTGTGGATTGTACCTGTTGTAGCTTAAGATCCATTGTAATTATTGGTGGTTTCTCTTGTGCCTGTTAAAAACTTTCATCATTGGTTGGTAATCAAGTGATTTTCTTGCATTTTTTACTTCAGTTCACATATTCGCATGCTTGAATTTATACTTTTTTGGGTCGAGATGGAGCTCAAGACTCGGAGTTTTGTATGATAAGATCTAGGCTACAAGATATTATAGTTTATCATGAATTATTGCATGACTCTTTTGACTAGATGGCAGCAACCATACCTGAGTCTTTTTGTTGATCCCTACTGTAGGATGGTTGTGTCCATACCTCAGATCTCAGTTTATATATGTACTCTATTATGGATGGTTGCACCCATACCACCTATTCATGTATCAGAGATATCAGTTGTATTTGTAATTGTAGGTCTTCCGACAACGGTGTTTGGTTCCAATGCATTCTCGTAAAGCAATTCACCCCTCCCTCTCTCTTAGACCTTATGCTAATGTTGGGAAAAAATGCCCAAGAGGGGGGGGAAATAAAATCGGGGTTTAATCTGTTGAAATTTTTTTACTTTTTCTTTCTCTAAAACCCATACGCTACTTTCCTGAAGCCAACTCGCGTATACACGTGGATATCCTTAATAAAAATTGCGTATTACCAGAGATCTCATTATGCAAATAATTCTTTACTTAGATCATTGCATCATTCATTCATTAGATGTTTATTAAGCAGTAAACTTGTGCAGTAAGAACATAATAAATCATCACACATAAGCAACACACATGAACACCAGGATTTAAGGTGGAAACACAATTTGGGAGAAAACCACCGCTGTCGTCGTATCTGTCTTCAACATTTATTATAAAGAAAACTTCTTACAACCATGTACTTGCGCAGACTCATACCAGCACGCAGGCACCCACCTGCAGAAGGCTACAACCTTCTCTCGTTTACCAACCTCTCCTGGAAGGGAGCTACAACCCCATCTCATTACACGGCCTCTACGGAAGGGGCTGCAACCCCCTGCTCTTCGTTTACAGCCCCAACGGAAGGAACTCTGGGCCCTTAATTTAGAGGCTTGACTATAAGCTGCATTGAGACCACGTTTCATCAATTTTCATACTAGATCAACGGCTATACAACTTTGCCCAGAATACACTTTACTAGATTTTAGTGGACCACTCAATCAAACTCAACATACATCAAACTGAAACTTATAACCCCATAAATTCATTCATTGAATCATCAACCAACCAACAACTTGATCTTCAATTAACATAATCATCAGCATATTCAACATTAAAACCCATATCTGTATGAATACATTATTGAAATATAACAGCAAACCAGCAGAACAGATCAGACATTTCATTCCACATACTTCAGCAAAACCCTAGATTCCATATGTGCTTTTACTTTACTAAACCTATGTATACTTCTGCACATATTCCAGAACCAACCTCACATTCCATACACACTTTTTCTGAAGCCAACCTGCGTATGCACGTGCTTTCATAGATACAAACCTGTGTATGCTTCTACACATATTCCAGAACCAACCTCACATTCCATACACACTTTTGCTGAAGCCAACCTGTGTATGCACGCACTTTTTATGAAGCGAACCTACGTATAGATCTTCAAACTTTATAGGGTTGCGCAACTCTTTGGAACAGATAAATAGCTTAGATCTTACCCTTCACTTCAGAAAATATTCGCCTCATCTTAGATCTAAACATTCCATAAACAGATCTAGAAAATGCATATTCATTTCAGATCTAAAGATCCCTCTTCATCATTTTCTTCATAGCTGCATTATTAATTCAGATCAATCAATACACTGTTACCCATTTCATGCAGATATACTTCAGAGTGAAGTATTCATTAAAACCCAGACTTATGCACACCTTGCACTATGATCTTCTTCTCCTTATATAGATTTAGCCTTTGTCAATACCATGTGTCAAAACCACTCAACTACTAATGGTATTCCTGGACGGGATCAAATATATATTCCAATGCTCAATACTATGGGCCAATACCATGGTAATGTCCCCTAGTTTTAAAGATTTAGAGCGCAAATAGGCATACGCTACTTGGTACGTACTTTTCCACGTACATACGCTACTTCTCCTTTAAAAACCCGTGTATGCTTTGTGACATATCATATTTATCATTTCTCTGGAACTTACTGAAATTCCTTTCTTCTGTTACTTCTAAGCTGATCTGTAGATACGTCATCCTTCCTTATTTAACACAAGATACATCATCCTTACATATTTAACACATAGCTTATCATAGGCAACTCATCAAGCAGGTTTCCATCAAGAACAACTTCATCAAGTAGGTTGCCATCCAAAGAAAAATCATCAAGTCAGTTTCCATCAAGGACAACTTCATCAAGTAGGTTGCCATCAAAGACAACACATTGCATCATATTTCCAACAATCTTATTTCATCAAGTAGGTTGCCATCAAGGACAACACATGCCAACAATCCCCCCCTTTGGACTTGATGGCAACCACGATGGTGTTTGATCACCACAACAGATAGATACATTGATTATAACCATTATGCAAACACCATGATACTCTCCCCCTATTCAAACACCCTGGAAATCTCCCCCTTTGACATCAAGGGAAAAGGGCGGATCAAGACCAAAACAAGGTTTTTCTTCTCGTGTAGAAAGAAGAGCTCTGTAGATCTGATGTGCACTGAAGTTACCATAATCCCCCTGGGTTCATGCTGAATATTCAAACATATTTTTCAATGAATTTATGACCTTTCCTATCACCAAGGACTCATACTTACATCAAATATCCAACCAAGTGGATTTACATATATGACTCAAGTACCCAACCAAGTGGGTTTACAAGTTTGATCAAGTCCTTACATGACTTAATATTGCCATTTTTACATCATAGGTCTCATCATGACCTTTTCATAAAATTACAAATATGAATTTTTATTACCAATACCAAAAAGACCTCAAGAGAGAGATCATATTTCAGAACCATGATAATGCTAACAATGCATCTTTTCCATATGATCAATGCTCCCCCTTAGCTTGTGCATCCTGAATACTTTCAACAACAAATCATCAAGGCATCTTCATCAAATATCAGAAAATAAAATAGAAATATGAGAGCTGAAACATCACCAGAGATACCCAACAGCACCATAGTTGTGCTGAAGAATGCTGACTCAGAGAAAATTTGTCAGCAACCACTCATACGTGGTTTTCTGTGTATAAACCCACATATATACGTGACTTTCCTTCATGAAATCCGCATATCCAATTTAATCTTCTGATTTTAAGCAGATCTAATCTTCTGTATGGAAGAGATTACTCCCAGCTTCTATCTTCAAATGCTTCCCTGGAATATATGAGAGAAGAAAGATATGACAATGTAACTATGTTTTCAAGTGTCGTGCAACAGTTGTAGCATAAGTACATCAGTAACCAAGCTTTCAGACTCTTTGCAGCATCAACATATTCTTCCCAAGAGAAATTATCATATCAGAATAACTTCTTCAATAGACAATATGTGTCAAGAAATCATCCATGTGATCTTATCTCTGAATCATAAGACTTCCATCTCATCTATGTGTGAAAACAAAAGATACTCTTCATCAAAAAGAAATTATGGCTCATCCATAATCTCATAATAAGAAACCATGTATCAAGTCACCATCATTTGAGCATGAGTATTACAAGAACTAAGGAATAAGCAGATACAATTCCAACAATGCAATCATTAGTAGTTATACTGATGCTCCCCCTGAACCTGTGCTCCTGTTCTTGATCCATATCACTATTTTCCTTAACATAAAAGTATACGCTTCTGTCTCCAAAGGAACTCGCGTGTATATGCGGCTTTAGTTCACGAAACCTGCATATGGAAAGTGAAATACTGAAAATTTCACAACTTCATCTCCCCCTGAAATTATGCCACCTATACCTGTCTTCTTCACATCAGATGCACTGTCAGAAATAAACATAACCAGAATTACCAAACCAGCCATGAGAATCACCATATATTGTTCCCCCTCTGATGATACATTACTAATCCGTAGAATTTATCTCACATTAATCTTGCAGTCATTATGAGAAGTAAGCTTTAGAAGCGGATGACTGCAGTAGGATTACTATCCCCTACGTTTTTGACCGGTCCTCCTTCTTTTTCCAGTTTTTCTTGAAATTTCTTATTGTGTTTTGGAAATTATCCAATTTCTCAGATCTATTCATCCTGCATTCTTTTTCTACATGTCCATACTTGTTACAAGCATAACATCTTGCGTGACCAGAAAAGTAAGCATAGGGATCATAATGTGTTTTTCTATTCTTTCTTCTATTGCAATCAAAATCGCTTTTGTTGTTCATACTCCATTTACGTAAAATATCCTTGGGTAAACTTGAGTACCTTTTTCTGTAGAATCTGTTTGTTTGTGACTAAAACAATATTCTTCTGCAATTGGCTACAACATGCCCATAATTATGACATTTAAAGCATTCAACATTATTTATCAAAGGAGGGAATGAATTCTTTTGAGAGTTCATGATTGTCGGTTGACCTTATGTTTCTTTCAACACTTCGTATTTTGCATTGATATCTTTTGAATCTTTAGCACTTCCTTGTGAACTAGATTCTTCTTTAATAGATTCATGAAAACCAAGACCAAATTTAACAGAAGGAGACTTTTGACTACTAAGAATATTTTCCAGAATCTTAGTACTATCTTGAAACCTCAAGAGTTTATCTTTTTCTTCTAATTTACTTTTTAAAATGTTTACCTCAACCTCCAATCTTTGGCATTGCTTCTTCATACTTTCTTCAAACCTTCTTCCTTCTTCTACTTGATCATTCAATTTTAAAATCTCTTCCTTCAACCCATTTTCTTGTTCTTCACAAGTTTGTAAGAGTTCTTCATTCTTCTTATTTGATTTTTCCAGATTTGATTTGAGAAAGATGATTTCTGCTTCAAGTCTTCTACTTTGATAGGTTGCTTTATCCTGCAATTTTTGATACATTTCTATCTGTTCTTTCATTCTAGAGACATCTCTTTGTATATAGATTCTCTCTCATTAAATGATATTTGTTGATCTTCAACTTTAATCTTGAGAGCTTCTTCTAGATCCATAACATTACTTTCACTATCTTCACCATTGCATGCACAAGAACATGAATCACAAGAACAACAATCAATACCTGTTTCCTCTTCTTCATTTTCTGCTGCACATGTTTTCTGAGATATCTCATTTTGAGTAGCCTTCTTCTTTTGCTTCCTTCCCATTGTGACGGATCTCCTTCAAGCAATCAAGCTCCTTCAAAAGGACCTGCTCTGAAACCAATTGTTGGGAAAAATATTGAGAGGGGGGGGGGGTGAGTTAGTATTTAGGGCTGACTAAATTTTTTTTCCTTTTTCGTTCTCTAAAACCCATACACTACTTTACTGAAGCCAACTCGTGTATACATGCAAATATTCTTAATAAAACTTGCGTATTACCAGAGATCTCATTATGCGGATAATTCTTTACTTAGATCATTGCATCATTCATTCATTAGATGTTTAGTAAGCAGTAAACTTGTGTAGTAAGAATAGAATAAATCATCACACATAAGCAACACACATGAACACCATGATTTAAGGTGGAAACCCAATTTAGGAGAAAACCACCACTGCCATCGTATCTGTCTTCAATATTTATTATAAAGAAAACTTCTTACAATCATGTACTGGCGCAGACTCATACCAGCACGCAGGCACCCACCTGTAGAAGGCTACAACCTTCTCTCGTTTACCAGCCTCTCCTGGAAGGGAGCTACAACCCCCTGCTCTCATTTACCAGCCTCTCCTGGAAGGGAGCTACTATCCCCTGCTCTTGTTTACCAACCTCTCTTGGAAGGGAGCTACAACCCCCTCACTGAAGGCTTTGACCCTCAGCACCACCATGGACCACGTTTCATCAATTTTCAAACTGGATCCAATAGCTTCCATACAACACATCTTGTAGGCCACTTTTCATCAGATTTTCAGACTGGACCCGCTCCACACATTTAAGCTCAACATACATCAAACTGAAACTTATAACCCCATCAATTCATTCATTGAATCATCAACCAATCAACCAACAACTTGATCTTCAATTAACATAATCATCAGCATATTCAACATTCAAACAACCTAGATCTGTATGAATACATTATTGACAGATAACAGTAAACCAGCAGAACAGATCAGAAATTTAATTCCACATACTTCAGCAAAACCCTAGATTCCATACGCGCTTTTACTTCACTGAACCTGCGTATATATGCGCTTTCATAGAGATAAACCTGTGTATACTTTTGCACATATTCTAGAACCAACCTCACATTCCATACGCACTTTTGCTGAAGCCAACCTGCGTATGCACGCATTTTTTATGAAGCGAACCTGTGTATAGATCTTTAAACTTTGTAGGGCTGCGCAACTCTTCAGAACATATAAATAGCTCAGATCTTACCGTTCACTTCAGAAAATATTCGCCTCATCTCAGATCTAAACATTCCATAAACAGATCTAGAAAATACATACTCATTTCGGATCTAGAGATCCCTCTTCATCATTTTCTTCATAGGTGCATTATTAATTTAGATCAATCAATAAAATTTTACCCTTCCATGCCGATATATTTCAAAGTGAAGTATTCATTAAAACCCAGACTTATGCACACCTTGCACTATGATCTTCTTCTCCTTATATAGATTTAGCCTTTGTCAATACCATGAGTCAAAACCACTCAACTACTAATGGTATTCCTAGACGGGATCAAATAGATATTCCAGTGCTCAATATTGTGGGCCAATACCATGGTAATGTCCCCTGGTTTTATAAATTTAGAGCGCAAATAGGCATACGCTACTTAGTACGTACTTTTCCGCGTACATACGCTACTTCTCCTTTACAAACCCGCGTATGCTTTGTGACATATCATATTTATCATTTCTCTGGCACTTACTGGAATTCCTTTCTTCTGTTACTTCCGAGCTGATCTGTAGATACATCATCCTTACATATTTAACACATAGATTGCTTATCATAAGCAACTCATCAAGCAGGTTTCCATCAAGAAAAACTTCATCAAGTAGGTTGCCATCCAAAGACAACTCATCAAGTCAGTTTCCATCAAGGAAAACTTCATCAAGTAGGTTGCCATCAAATACAACACATTGCATCATATTACCAACAATATTATTTCATCAAGTAGGTTTCCATCAAGGACAACACATGCCAACATTTAGGGGGCATCTGTTACATAGAATTTTGTCACTGTCAATGCAATCCCCATATTGCACATTGGAGGATCATTTATGTGACTAATAAGAAGTGTCATTCCTTGTAAATACCATCATTACATCCCTTTCCATGAGGACAACATTCCTTCTGTTGAAAATTCCCTGAGCAGACCATCATAAACACAGGTTTTTTCCTTGGTGCTAGTATACCATTATGCCGTCATGCTAATGAGGAAGATTAACACTAGGGGCTTGCACCCATTGGCGCTCTGTCCCAGTGAGCTACCTGCACCAACCTATTTATGGAATGTTTTTTAAATATGGAGGTGAAGCTTCTATCCTAACAACTTCGTGGGCGAGTCAGCTAGAGTGGTTCGACTGAATAACCACAGACTCCCTCCTTTGACCTCTTGTTTCCACCTTTTGAAAAAAACTCCCAAGGGATAAGGCCTCCCTTCCATCATTGTATGGATCCCAACCTCCTCCTCTCCCTTTATAAATAAAGCTATCTCCCATTGATGCACTAGCTGAACAATTATAGTTGAAAGGCTGAAAATAATCCCTGAACATTTCTCTAGAGAGATAGAACAGAGAAAGAGATCTTTGTCGAGAGAGCTTAGGATTGTACCCTCGCCCTGTCTGAATTCCTAGACTATCCTTCGAGACGCCCTTCGACTGAACCCCACTGCAGGAGGCCGCTATGCCAAGGCTTCGGTTGTAACTCTTTCTTCTATTTATATATATACATGACTATTGAATGGTTCCCATTTTGTGTTAGTATGGTTTATTTGATGCAATATGCTTAAACTTCATTGACTGGTTAGTTTATTATGAATGAAATAATTGTCTTGTATGATGCTCTTATTTTTTGATCTTCGTGCAGGTATCCGAGCACTATCGCAGAAGGACTGTGACCCGTTGAGACAGAGATCAAGAGGCCACCACCACTACAACGACGAAAAAATTTGACTCCAGGTAGGTCAATCTACCCCGTCCTTTTCATTCATTAATTATGAACCTACACTTTATCTTGTCCATTTGTTGCTAGACCCACTCTAGGGCTAGAGGGATCTTCTTTGTCCATAGAGAGGATTTACCTTCCCAACACGACCCCACATACTTTCAAAACAATCTAACAATCCAAATCAACCAAATAAGAAATAACACAATCACATCATGATTATCTATAAATGTTAAGGCAAGGTTGAAAACCCCTGTCACACTTGGGAAAACCCATGCCAATGAAAACAAGAGAACCAAATACACACATGCATGTACCATGCATGCCAAATCTAGCTAGGAAATCATACATGCAACTCAATATAATTATAGATGTTGGATCCAACTCTTCCTTTCTTGATATTTTCTTTCCTTCCTTCTTTTTCCTTCCTTTGCTTTCCTTGATCCAATGCTAGAGTGCTCGAAGAAAACTCTAAGTGTCCAAGAGTATGAGAGAAAGAATAGAAAGAGAGCTCCAAAACTGAACTGACAAAAGCTAACAGTGACAAAATATGTGTATTTATCCTTAGAAGCCTTTTTATCATTGAGGCCTCTAATTTCTTCATTTTCCATTATTTTCCTTCAATTTCCTCCTCACATGCAACCTGTGACCCTTCACCTTTATTTTATCCTATTTTCCATTATTTTCATAAATAAAATTACAAATAATGCCTCTTGCCTTTTCAAAGCCTTTTCCATTTCCTTTTCCAATTTCCCTTAGCCATAATAAACCAAATGAACACCGACTAGGATGTTCTTGCCCAAAATTCAACTTGAAATATGTGTCCCGTGACCTTGGTATTATTTTTTCTTTATTAACTTATTATGAGGATTTTAACCTAGGGTTGTTACAATTTATTTGGGTATATGGTGTATATTTGTAAGGTATTTATATTGGTTGGGACAAAATTCATAAAACCATAATCATGGTTGAGGAATCTATAAATAACCCTCTTGATATTTCAAAGGAGAGGATTTTTTGGTTGGAACAATAAGTTATAGATATAAATCATAATGTAAATCTAGTCATGGTGACCCTAAGAAATAATCTTAGAATATTTAGAGAAGACATGTGTTCAAATGTAGAGGATAAATCAGAAGGGAGATCAAGAGATTAAGAAGAAACTTAGAACCAAATGAAGGTGTTAGACCCGTGTATTTCACAGTATCACTAGGTGACTGATTATTTTCTCTTTGCAAATTTTTCATATTGTACATAGATGTCAATATTCAAAATATTTTCCAAAGCAAGAATCAAAGGAAGTAGTTAAGGCAAAGAAAGTAGCGGAGAGGCAAGGAACAACATTAGACCATTAGTGAAGACAAGGGCAACGAAGAAGTAGTTAAGGCAGAAAAATAGCAAAGGAAGAGTCGTGAATGTAATGGTCAGAGTTGTGCACGTTTGGGTTGAGTCGTGAAAGTTATGCGGGTGATTCGTGAATGTGGGTAAATAAGTGAACAAGTCAAAATATTCCATGAACAACTAAGAAATGAATAAGCATAACCAAAGAAACAAGGACGTCAAACCACAGCAAGGGAGCAGAGAGGACTGTTGGATCTAAGCAATGATTAACGACGAAGATTCAATCGTAATCGCAGATCACAAGTTTTTAGGATGGGTGCAAGGGTAAATTTCAATCAGAGAAATGTGATATGCGATAAAATGGGACCCATTCACCCGCCACACTTCCTTTTCATTTAATTTCCCTCAAAAAATCATTAAACTTTACCTTTCTCTGCCTTTCCGCCTTATCTTTATACTTTTCCATTTTCACCGTTGTATCATTGTTTTACCTCTGCTTTTCCCTATTTCCCGATTGCAATTAAATTGGGGCCATTCTCCCTGACACATCACCCTTCCCCCACCATCCATCACATTTTTAAAATTACAACTTATTCCATTCTGCCAAATGATAAAACCTGTGATCGCTGATGTGTGATATTGCATCGCACAGTTTTTAACTTACTGCTTGAAACACCCCCAATGTATTTTGTTTAAATTGCAATGCAGTTGGCCCCACCACAGTAGCTATGCCCCCCACTTCTAGCTGCTTGCAATACATATCATATTATATGAAACCTGATACATTTACTGCAGAAACCTTTCGCCAGTTTATAAACTTCACCGATCACAGTGGGCTCCATCTCCATCCTGCCACATCATCATCCTTCGACACCGCACTTCGCACTTTGCGTGTTTTAGAGTTTAACCCCTACGCTTATAACAAAACCTTATGACTTGCGATTTGCGATGCGGTTGGGTCCCACCTTACCTGCCAAGTCTCCTCCCTCTTCGCATCACATCGCTGATTCATTTTCTCTTATCATAAACTCTAAATATTACGATGTGTGATATTTCTGTGGATGTGATTAAGCTCATAACTAACATCTACATAATTTTAAATCTGGGTATATGAGTTTTTACATTGTTTTGTTCGAAAAAGGGTTAAACATGGTAGAAATGACTTGGGTAGCAAAAATACACCAAGGGTCGAGTCGGGCAAGGCATTTTTGCAAACTTTTTATGTTATAACGGCAGAAACGGAAAAGGCAGTAAACTCATCGGCATAGTCACTAATCCATGAAAAGTGGTTAGCACTGCACCAGACTTAATTACCCAATGCCGATATTTTGAAAATTAGGGCTAGATGTCAAAGCCATCATTCGTTGCCTCTTCGGGATCATCACATGCCACTTTCAAGCCTACCTTGGATCTTACAAAGAGCCATCGAAGCTTTTAGATAGATGAAGAGTTGCTCAAAATTAATTTTAGAAGCGATGTGTTGACTTAAATCTTTTTCTCAAAGCCTTGCATGCCCACACCTATTTAATTTCAGTTGTTTGTAATAAATTAATTTTTCCAAATTATATTAGGGCAATCGACTCAAGTTTTAGTTAAATACTGCTTGCATTTATATTATGAAGGGTTGGACCTTGTTAGTGTAATATTCCAAAATAGGAAAAGCAACAATATAGCACATAAAAATGGAAAATAGCAGTGAATACATCAATACACCAATACATGAGACAAATTTATAGCCATATTATTAAACATATCATCAATAATGGATAGAAAATCTTGAGGATCTAGTTACTCAAGAAATACAACACAAGCCTCCATTAAGAAACTATGACAATACATGAAATAAAACTACTATACAAATTCCATGAGCCAATAAACTGGTGCTAAGGATAGATATCTATTCTCCCAAGCACTTTTCCAAGACAACCCAGAAAGGGTTTCCGGAATACCTAAAATACAAAAAAATCCAGAATGCAGCCCTAGGGCTGAATTGCAGCTGCAACTGAATAAATGGATGGAGGTGTATGAAACTGATGTATAAATGTATAGATCTCCTCCAATAGGTCCTTCAAGTAAAAGGCTGATCCCAACCCTAAAGATCTAACCCTCCAACTGAAGCACTGAAACCTCCCCTACAAATTCCCAATGAAATAATGCAGTTTGATGATGGAACTGTGCTATAGGAGGTGGAAATAGATTGGCCTGGTGCCAAAATATGAAATTAATATCCAGGGTCCTCCTTGATAGCCTTCTAGTGGAAATGATTCCTCTCCATTGAAAATACAACACTTAAAGTGACCCTCTCAATCCTCCACTGCAACACCCTGCAACGCAACACAACTCTGAACAGAAATTGCGATGTAGCTAAAGATTGAAGCTTGGCATGATGCTTTGATGTGGACTATGTAGATCAATAATCTCTCCTGAGTAGGCACTCAAGTTCCCCTGAGGATGAGTGTGGGATTCCTACTAGAGAACACCCTTTTACTAAATAGTACAACAGACACTGCTAAACAACAAAAGCATGCAATAGAAATATCACTTGACAAATCTAGATCTAAGAAGATCAAAATAAATAATCATCTAACATGCCTTCTATGGCTGCCTTACCCTTCCTTATATGCCTTGTGAGCCTTATCACCTTGGGCCCCACTCATTAAAGCCACTACTTCCATGCATGGAGTCTCCCTCCAAAATTGCGTTGTCCCTCAATGAATGCCACTCCTTCCATACCAACACTATTTGATTTGGTCAAATTTGACCCAGTCTTCATGATCCAGCCCCTTTTCACACATAAGGGTCTTCAATCCAGCATTTAAATGACCTTCTTTCACATTAGGAGTGTTTTTATTCATACTAAGGAGATTTATGTGTCTCCATACCCTCTTATTCTTATAACTAAGAAGCATAATCAAAAATTAATATTCCACTTAGTTGTGTGTTAATTTAGTAATATTACAATCCTCCCCTACCAAATTTTGCTTGTCCCCAAGAAACTACAAGGACAAAACTGAAAAATGTGGGGAAAATTCATTCCCATATGGAGCCCCAATCTCCAAGCTATCATCCATATAAAATGAATCACCCTCCAGAATGGTAATTCATAGAAAAAATCCTCCCATATGCTCATGAGAGGCACCTTCCAAGTGCTCAAGTTACCCAAATGGATCATACCATAAGGAAACAAGAGATCTAATGTAGAAATCATGGATGGTCCAATGCTCTCCCTGAAATATGAAACATAAGTAATGTGGATAATATCATATCTAACAAGAACATCCAATCCATGTGTCATCTCTCCAACCATTCCCACAACATTGATAAGTACATCATCAACATATGGGAGCATAATTAGAGTTATACTAGCTTCCATATATAAAACTAGAGAAGGATAATGATCCCTCAAGTGCAACTAGTGCAGTTTTATTCCAAACTGCTTTAGAATAGGATATGATGAGTGGTTTCCCAACCAATTTCTTGCTGCCCCAATCCTCTCACCTGCTTGGAGAAGGTTTATGATGTGAGGTGCACATTGAGCACACTCTGAAAAATATATCATCTCCCCAACATCTCCTATGGAATGGCCATCACCATTACTGCTTATGTCCCCAAATGGATCATGAGGTATATAAGAAAGAATACCCCATATTGTAGCAATAACATGTACATGGGTGGCAAATAAATACAAGCACATAGTAAGAGAATCATGATGCACATAAACACAATCCTTACCATGTACCTTGGACAAGTTGGTGAAGTGGCTCATAGATGAACCTCTTCTCATCCCCAATGAGGAAGGAACTGGTCATGTTAACTCTATCAAATAGCTATGTCCACCCCTCAGATAATCCATGGATCTCCTCATGTGATGGTGCATATCCTCTTTTATGCCTTTCCAAGTGAATATCTCTATGATAGTATGGTATATCCTCATGAAATCAGTATGACTAGAGAGAGAATCCCCATGGGCTCCATGCCAATCCGTCTTCTTGTGCTTGGAGGTCCAAGTCAAGAAGATCATATCCTAGTAGTAGATGTCTCCATCCACTACTTCTGAATCATAGTGCAAAGAATGGGATAAAATCAGTCCATACTCTCCCAAGAGTAACCAGAGAAACAATAGATCTTACTACCTCCTTACACCTCCATGGGGTGAAAACATGATGATTGACATGAGAAATGCCACATCACCCCAATGCAACCAAACTCCTTGTTTCCCTATGATGCAAATTTCATGCCATGTCCAACTACTAACACACCCTCAAAGATAGGATATGTTACATGTGGCCAAACTCTTTTAAGAGTAGCCAGCGCAACCTTGCCTCCTACTGTACTATGTCATAGATATGCAAGTGGCTCACCAGCCTCTTGCTCATCAACATCACCCATCCAACAAATGTTGAGTGTCTACTATTATGATCTACATGGGTATTCCTCCAATGGAGAATACCATCCTCCCAAATCAAATCAATATCTCTACACTTCATGGGATGTTGAAGTGAAACCTCCTGGAGATCTCCATATGAAGACCACTCATCAATGACCATGTTGAATCCATAGGGATCCAATTATACTGAAGGAAAAATATTTTCATTGAGCTATGAAGTGCTCATCAATAAGGATCCATCATAATAATGGGAGATAAGATGTCTCTCATCAACCATCTGCCTATCCCCTCCTACATATGTAGAATGGTCATTGGAATAATCCAATAATGGTTGGGCCCCCAACTCATCACTACTGCTTAATGAGAACGTTGTTGATCTCCATGATGGTGCATCTATTGTCTCATTTTAATGCACAATGTTGAACATATAGTTCTGCATTGGATTGTTTAGGACAATACTCATCCTATCCTCCAAAAATATACACTCCAACCCCAAGAGTTATGTACAGCTCGTCATTGATATACTAGGATGAATGAATATCTCCTTCTTGATCCTATCAAGTATCCTCTCCGTAGTGATAGTATACTGCTCCAAATCAGTAGTGTATCTTGGCCCTAGGTCATGCAATGGCATGTCCCCACAACCTTCCATATGATGTGCTGAAATAACAGAAAGTGGAAACATTTTCATACCTTGGTTTTTCTTGGTAACATCTTGTACTGCTACAAGGGTTCCTCCCACCAGTGTGATGACTTCCCCAACTACTGATGATGATGATGGATGCTCCTCTACTAATGCACCAGCACTGGTATAAGTCTCCTCCTCCTCATGCATCTCCTGAATAATGCACGAGACTCTAAATGTCAAGAGATCAAGACCACTTTGCAATGATGCAAGTGTTCCTTCTCCTGATGCAAGTACTCCTACAACAAGTGGTGGTGGAAGTTTCTCTTCCTCTGGAATAATAATATGGATATCTTCCTTTGGATTCTCTAGTTTCTTCTTATCAAACATCTTGATCAAAATTTGAGTAAAATATACATAAGCAATCACTCTTGCATGACTCAAATGGTTGAACCTCCAAATTTTTTCTTCACCCTCAAGGTGCAGTGCTACAATCTCAACACCTTCTCTTTATACTACTGGATGTAGCAGGAAGAATGCATCCAACTCGATTTCCCAAGCCCTTTTTGTGCATGTGGATAACCCATCAAAGGTAGACAATAGAAATCTATTGTGCTTTCTTCTTCTATTGCTGCAAGGTATTCTTTCTTATTTGAGTTGAATGAACTATGGGAGAGTTAGATTCTCCTTGAAAGCTCTTGATTGAGATTTGTATTATGCAAGATACTCACTTACAATCTCATGATATAATTTTCCTCCATCTCCATGACTTTTATCTTCTTCTTCAAAAGAAAAGGGAATAGTATATTTCTTTGGAGCTCTATGCAATATGAGTTCTTTCTTTTATTGATAGGAAGTGCATGGACCTTCCTCATCTTAAAAACTTAATGAGGTCTCATTGTTTCTCTCCATTCTTCTTTTCTTGACCTCCTTGGTGAGGTCCTTCATAGATCTGAAAAGAGATGAGATGAAACTAATTGATTCCATCATTCTGATCTCTTTCTCCTTCTTCTTATTCTACTAATAGCATAATGGTTGAGATCCACAGGCTGAGCCAAGATTATGCTCTAATACCATTGTAATATTCCCAAATGGGAAAAGCAACAATATAGCACATAAACATGGAAAATAATAGTGAATACATCAATACAAAAATACAAAAATACATGATACAAATGTACAAACATCTTATTAAACATATCAACAATAATGGATATAAAATCTTGAGGATCTAGTCACTCAAGCAATACAACACAAGCCTCTACTAAGCAAATATGACAATACATGAAATATAATTACTATACAAATGCCATGAGCTAAGACAGTGCATTTTTAGGGCATAAACTGCTACAGGAAAGATATAACAATATGGATATGCTGTTATATAGCTCAAATGGTGCTAAGGATAGAGATCTATGATCCCAAGCACTTTTCCAAGGAAAGCTAGAAAGGGTTTCTGGAAATACCCAAAATAAAAAAATGTCGAAATGTAGCCCTAGGGTTGAATTGTAGCTGCAACTAAATAAATGGATGGAGGTGGCTGAAACTGATGTAGAAATGTATAGATATCCTCCAATAAATCCTTCAAGTGAAGGGCTAATCCCAACCGTGAAGATATAACCCTCCAACTGAAGCACTGAAACCTCCCCTACAGATGCCCAATGAAATAACACAGTTTGATGATGGAATTGCATTGTAGGAGGTGGAAATAGATTGGCCTGGTGAAAAAATATGAAATGAAGCTCCAGGGTCTTCCCTGTTGGCCTTATAATGGAAAGGATGCATCTCCACTGAAAATACAACACTGAAAGTGACCCTCTCAATCCTCCACTGCAACACCCTACAACACAACACAACTCTAAACAGAAATTGCGCTATAGATGAAGACTGAGACTTGGCATAATGCCTAGATGTGGACTATGAAACTTAATAATATCTCTTGAATAGGCACTAGAATCCCCCCGAGGACGAGTGTGGGATTCCCGCTCGGGAACACCCTTGTACTAAACAGTACAATAGACCCTGATAAACAACAAAAGCAGGCAATAAAAATGTCACTTAACAAATCTAGATCTAAGAAGATAAAAATCAATAATCATATAACATGCCTTCTATGGCTGTCTTGGCCTTCCTTATATTCATTGTGAGCCTTCTCACCCTGGGAACCACTCATTAAAGCAACTACTTCCACGCATGGAATCTTCGTCCAAAACTACATTGTCCCTCAATGAATGCCACTCCTTCCATACCAACGTTGTTTGATTTGGTCAAATTTGACCCAATCTTCATGCTCCAATCCCTTTTCACACATAAGGGTCTTCAATCCAGCATTTAAGTGACCTCCTTTCACATTAGGAGTTTTTTTATTCCTACTAAGGAGATTTATGGGTCTCCATACCCTCTTATTATTCAAACTAATAAGCATAATAAAAAATTAATAATCCAATTAGTTGTGTGCTTATTTAGGAATATTACAGTTAGATTCTTCATATAGAATATCATTGTATTGAAGCACTGTAACTGCTTGAGCTGGGCATCAATAATAAGAGACTGTTCACAGGATTATTGAGCTATGTTAATGGCGATGTTCTTTCCTCTGTGTTAATGTTTTTTCCTCTGTATTTTCATGTTGTGCATCAATTTCTCTGAATGCAAAACATAAAATTTAGATGAAGATTTTCTAAGAGAGCCCCTTAATTCTGTCTATGTTTATTATATTAAGTTATTCCTCTGAATTTTAGTTAAAGAATTATTAACTTCTCTTCAGCTATTACTGAACTCACTACTTTTTCCCATTTCATATTTACACTACCAGTAAGATCCAGTCTACATAGTTAGCTTGCCCTATGAATGCCCTTGAAAATTTGATGCACAATTCAACCTTTATGACTCCATAGCCCAATGGATTAAGTCTCACAACTCTATCTGTCGAACTGCACAATAAATCAATCAAACAACCCTCACAATTTCTATAACTAGCCTAATATCAACATTTATAATTATCAAGCTAAATCATAAAAAAAAAAGAGCTCTCTCTGAGTCTAGGAAAGCTAGGCCCTGGACTCCAAAGTGGTTTGATGTTGTCCTCTATAGTTTTTTCTTTCCAATATCACAAATTACAGTGTGATAACATAATGGTGACCATACTGGGGAGTTATTGAAAATATTAGTATTTCATCAGAACTCAGAAACCCAGTTGAAATACTATGTGTTTTAATTAATTGCTACAGATTGTTTTTTTTTTTAATATTCAGCCTGTTTGTGCCTTGGGTCTGAATTCTAGCTTCGAGAAGAATCTTTACCAGATCCCATCCTGAACCAAATCCCCCTGTAATAGTTGACAATACAGAGAAAATCCTAATAAAAACTCCCAGATACAAGAATCCAACTATTAACAGGCCTCTTCACAAAGCAAATTCCCTCCCTGAAAACCCTGAAGCAGGATAACCAGTTCAACTTACACTTTGAGCAAACCTTCTTCAATACCAAATCTCGGAACTGGATAGCCCAGACAGTTTTTGACCCATCCATCTTACAATAGAGTCATATTGGAGAAGCCTCTACCTCCACTAAAAATGACTTTGAGATTCTCCAACACTTTGACTTCCTTCAAGGTCTAGTAACATAGCTCACCTCAGCTATTTATGATGCTTATATTCAATGGTATGTAGAATTATTTTCTCTGATTGCAACGCCTCCTTCTGTTATTTCCAAGTCTGCTCATCCTCAGTCAAATTTCCCAAGTGTATCTACAACTCCTACCTTTACCTTGAACCTTCCCCACCAGAGTGCCCAAACCTCCACTGATACATCCATTGTCCACCTTCCTCCATTCAACCCTCCACCTCCCTAGGTCAACCCTCCTCTTATTAACCTCCCTTGCGTTCCCCCACCACCAATCATGGCAGCCTGGTATGCTCCATTGGTGCTACTTCAACCTTTGGTGCCCTTTCCATAGGATTATCAATCTAAAATCCCTCTGTTTGATGAAAAAGGTCCTACAACTGCTCAAAAACATGTGGATAAAATGAAGGATTATTTTGATCGTCAAGGGATAGATGATGAAACTATTAAGTTGAGGGCATTTTCCCAAAGCTTGGGGGGAGAAGTAAGAAAGTGGTTTAAAGGCTTGACCCCAAATAGTATACATGACCTCCCTGACCTTCCCTAGCTATTCATAAATAAATGGGAGGTTAAGAAAAATCCTCTCCAAATCTTGTCAAAATATGAAAAATAAAGAGAAATGTTGGAGATCGTGTCCAATATTTATGTACCAGGTTCAATAGTGTATAAAATTCCCTCCCTCCTCACATGAAACCCCCGCAAGGTTTAGCCCTAATGAAATCTTTAGATGGTTTCGACCCAAATATGGCTTATCAGCTGAGAGAAAGAGATCCTCCTACATTAGAATACATGTAGAGGGGTGCAGTAACTGTGGAAGAAAATATGATTGTAAAAAGGGCTAGAATGAGAAATTAGAAGAGAGTTACTATTAGGGAAGAGGCTGCAGCCTCCACATCTGATGCTAAGATTGAAAGCCTAGTTAGAACCATGGAGAGGATGATCGAGAGGATCAACATGAACGAGAGAGCTATCCCTAGGGAAAATTAGCTAGCTCCTCAAAATAGAAACCAAAAATTCATAAAAAACCCCCCTCAAATAATACAAAGAGAACAAAGCGGACCTGACCAGCAAATTAGGCCTCCATTCCATAAAAAATACACTGATGAAGATGGGGGTGTTTGAAGAACTAGAAGAAACTCAAATTAATCTGATGGGAATTGATAATGAAGATATTTTTTTCCTCACCAAAGAAGAACAAGTTTTATTTTCTTTGACTCAAACTTAAGTATAATTTGAAGAGACTGAATATTATAAAAAAGGATTCGAGAATGCCATCTTGGAAGTGCATAGACAATATAATCTATGAAGAAAGAAAGATTCGGATATTCCCAAGAGAAATAATTCTGAAAACTTTGCTAAAAAATCCCCTGAAGTTGATCCCAAGAAAACATCAGAGAGTTCAAAGAAAATTACTAAAATAGCTGGAAATAATGATCTAGAAAGCAGCACAAGTAGACTAGCAGTCAACCCTAGAAAAATTGTTCCAGCTAATATCCCTAAGACAAGTCAACAATCTAAAGTTGCTGCAAAAATAGTGCTTGAGAAGAATGATTCAAATCTGCCAAAAACACAGACACCATTCAAAATTGAGAATGAAATTTCCAAAATGAAAATAGCTATCCCTCCCATTGAATTAGTGTACCAGGATGTATATAGGTCCCAAGTCCTAAAAGTGCTGAACATAGGAGAAATTACTGACACTGTCAATCTAAATGATGAAAAACCTGAATTTTTTTTGGGGCCAGAAGTAGAGGGTAGGTTCCAGGAGGGAGGGGTTCCCCCATTTTATCTCAGTTTGAATGTTAATGATAAAATCCTCCATAATTCCATGATAGACTCAGGTGCATATCATAATCTCATGCCAAAATTAATTATGGAGAAACTTGGCCTGGAGATAACTAGACCCTACCAAGACCTATACTCATTTGACTGTAGCAAAGTTAAATGTCTAGGGCCTATTAAAGATCTTTGTATTACTTTAGCCTAGATACCAACCAAGAGTCTAGTGATGGATATAGTGGTGGATGACATCCCTCCTAAATATGGTATGCTTTTATCAAGCTCATGGGGAGCCAAGCTTTCAGGCACCCTCTAGATGGATATGACTTATACTACCATACCATTTTTTGGCCAACAAAGGAGATTGTGTAGGGAGGCTCTACTGAAATACATGGTGAGAAATCAGGAAAATCCTCATAACTACCCCCTGTACTCTATCCACTCTGACCTTGATTCATTTATTCTTTACAATGATGAAAGTATTAATGAACAAATAGCTGGAGAAGAAGAAGAATAGAAGAGAGAAAAATCAAATCAAATGGAAATTTTCCAACACGAGTTTAAACCTAAATCTTTTTGGAACATGAGTTTTGAGGGTTCTTGTGGCAAATCTGGCTCAAGATCATGGGTGTGGGTATGCAATACTGAAGATAACCACACAGAAGGGCATTCTTACAAACTAAACTTTCATTGTACCAACAATATAGTAGAATATGAGGCACTCCTTTTTGGTTTACAACTACTGAAGAAATTAGGAGCCAAAATAATCTTTATTCATGGAGACTCTAATATGGTCATTAAGAAAATCAAGGGAGAATATTCAGCCAAGCATCCTAGATTGAGAGAATACAGGAATGCCACCCTTGACCTCTTGAAAACATTTGAAGAATATGACCTTGTTTTAGTTCCAAGAAATCAGAATATATTGGCTAATGGGTTAGCATTTTCAGCCAGCACTTGTCAATTACCTCATCCTAACAAACAGTATGTAGTGTAGGTTAAACACTGCCCAGTAGTTCCTGACACTATGAGATATTGGCAAGTCTTTGGAAATGAAAAACGGATTGATAATTTATTCCAATATAAGGGTGAGTTTGAAGATTCAATTTGGACCTAGATTGTGAAGAAGAGTGCTCCATTAAAGAGAAAATGTGCAGGGAGGAAACTCCTCATAATTCTAATATTAATTTTTCAGCAAAAAAAATATCTACATAGGATAGAGATGCATGAAGACCTAGAAAAGGAGGAATTTGAAGTATTGTAATTCAAAGACAACACCTTGCCTAGAGGAATTTTCCCTCTAGAGGAACTATTCGATTTCAATGATGTGGCTAGGAAACCAAAAATGGAATCTACAGAAGAAAATATTGACGAGTGCAATCTGGGTAGTGAGCAGGAACCCAAGATGAAAGAGTTATCAACTACACTGCCAGCATCCATAAAGAAAAAATATATTTCTTTGTCCAATGATTTTATTGATGTGTTTTCTTGGAGTTATGAAGACCTGAAATCTTATGATATTGATATTATCTAGCACAAAATTCCAATCAGGGAGAACCAGATGTTTTTCAAATAGAAATTACGCATGATAAATCTTGTCCAAATGCATCTGGTTGAAAGGGAGATCAAAGAGAATGTATGATTATAATATAATAGTCCCAATTAGATACTTTGAATGGGTTTCCAATATTGTACCTATGAGAAATAAGACAAGAGATATCAGGATTTGCATTGACTTCAGAAATCTGAACAAGGCACCACTTAAGGAAAACTACCCCTTACCAAAAATGGACCACATATTACAAAAGGTAGTGGGTTCCAAAATAATGTCTCTACTAGATGGCTTTTTAGGGTATAATCAAGTGCTGGTGCATCCATATGATCAACACAAAACAAATTTTACTACTCCTTGGGGAACCTTCATGTATACAAAAATGCCCTTTGGATTAATAAATGTTGGTGCCACTTTTCAAAGAGAAATGGATATTTATTTTTCAAAAGAAATTGGTCTTTTCATTGTGATATATCTTGATGATATTACAATATATTAAAAAAACGATGAAGAAAATTTGGCCCATTTTAGAAGAGTTTTTGAAAAATGAAGAAGGTTCGGTCTGTCTCTGAATCCTAAGAAATCATATTTGGTCTTGAGGCAGGAAATATTCTAGGCGACATCATATTTGAAGAAGGGATCAAGATTGACCCTTGTAGGATTGAGGGCATGCTACAAATCAGTCATCCCAGAAACATCAAGGAGTTGCAATCCGTCATTGGAAAGATATTTTTTTTTGCGGAGGTTCATACCAAACCTTGCAGAACTCCTAAGGAATATCACCAACATGCTCAAGATATATTCAGGAGTCAAGTGGACCAAGGAGGCTAAACAATCCTTTGATATGGTAGATCAGGCACTCAGTACAACACCGGTTCTAATCAATCCATATTTCATCAGGGATTTCATCATTTTATCCTTTGCATCAGTGCACACAATTGTTGTTGTATTGCTACAGAAAAATAAAGAGGGACAAGAGCAGCCCATAGAATTTTTCAGCAAATATTTAAGAGATGCACCTTTGAAGTACAATATCATAGAAAAGCAGGATTTTGCCTTGATCAAAACATAGAAGGATTTCAGAGTTTACATTTTGCATTCACACATCATTGAATTTGTGCCCAATGTAGTTGTCAAATACACCCTAACACAGGATCCTAATGGAAAAAGAGGCAAGTGGATTGTTTTCATCCTGGAGCATGATTTAGAGATCAAACCCACCAAACTAATCAAGGGACAAGGATTAGCCACACTGATGGCCGAAACAAATTTTCAAGCACCAGAGATTAACATGATTCATTCACTGGATGAACAAGAGGAGATGGTGACTCCACCTATTGAGGAAGCCTTCCAAAATTCTCCCCGGTACACAGATATACTATATGTCCTATTTTATTTAAATGATCCTCCTAGTTTGTCCAAAAAAAAGTCTAGATTCTTGAAATTAAAAGCTTTAAAATTCTGCATCCTAGAAAATGTTTTGTACTGGAAAGATTCTGGGAGCATATTGCTTAAATGTTTTCTTCAAGAATATGTGGATAGGGTCATGAAATAATTCCATGAAGGGGATTGTGGAGGCCATCTCTATTGGAAAACCATTGCTAACAAGATCCTTAGAGCTGGTTTCTATTGGCCTACTCTCTTCCCAGATATCCACAAAATGGTAGCTACCTGTCATAAATGCCAAATTTTTTAGGGAAAATGAAAGTGGATGCCTCCACCTTTATAGCCAATCTATGTTGAAGCTCCTTTCCAGCAATGGGATTTAGACTTCATTGGAGAAATTCACCCTTCCTCCTCTACCCATCATAAATGGATCCTTACTGCTATAGACTATTTTACCAAATGGATAGAGGTCATTCCTTCCTTAACTACTAATGACTCATTAATTATCAAATTCCTTGAAGCCAACATCCTATCCAAATTTGGTTGTCCTAGGAAAACCATTACGGATAATGTTGTTTCTTTTAAGTCCAAGAAGATGGTGTATTTTTGCCACAGATATCACATTTCTTTGGGGCATTCAACAACTTATTACCCCCAAGGTAATGGACTAGTCGAGTCATCCAAAAAGAGCTTGGTCAACATGATCAAGAAGTTGTTGGAAGACAACAAGAAATCCTGGCATAACAAATTGGTGCATGCATTGTCGAATGAAAGACTGACAACTAAGAAATCAATTTTCATGTCACCATACTAGTTAGTCTAGGGAATGGATGCAGTTTTCCCAACATCCTTAGGAGTGCCAACCATGAAACTCATTCAAGAAGTGCAAGCTGAAGAAAATGATGTAAAAAGAAGAATAAGCCAGACCATTCAGCTGCAGCAGTCTATAGAATAGGTGTACAACATAACTCAGGCGGTGCAAGAAAATATAAAGAAGATATTTGACAAAAGAATAAAGGAAAATGATTTCAATATTGGAGATAAAGTGCTGAAATGGGATTCCAAAAGAGAAGATAAAGGTAAGCATGGAAAGTTTGACAACTTGTGGAAAGGCCCATACATTATTCATTCCTTGCAAGAGATGGATGGAACAGAGCCGTTTGGAGGTCTTGCCAATGGCAGGATGCTAAAACATTATTTTTGCTAAAAAACTCATATTAAAATTTCCTAATTATAAATACCATAGTCCTACAATTTTCAAAAATCCTTTTTGAAAATTTTTCATGTTTTACTTACGTTTCAAATATTCAGAAGTCTTTGCCAAAGAAAGATAAAAAGAAAAAAAAGAAGAAGAAAAGAGGGTATTTAAGAAAGGAAAAATAAATCTCCAGACAAAGATAAATATTTCTCAAAGTGTTGCAAATCAAAGTGCCACAACTACTGAAAAGATTTTTGTGCAAGCATATAGTCTAAGCCTGATTGTACAATTTTGAATTTTCTGTTGATAGGTTAGAAAATGAAGATTTTTCAAACCATTTAATCTTGGCTTATTAGTAGCTAGGTAGAAAATGACATTGGTTCAATAGCCTAATCTGAACCAATAGGGGAAATAAGGGATAGGTGATGGGTTAGAAATTCAAAATAAAAAAAATGAGGTCAGGGTCCGCAAGTCTAAATGCACCCCAAAAGGAAGAAAAATAATTAGAATTGTAGATTGCGTAGGTAGGTGTGCATATGAGCTCAGTACTTTGAGTATTTTTCCAGTTTTCAGATTCAGGTTACTTTTCAGTTTCAGGACCAAGTGTGTTCCAGACTTTAGTTTGCAGAGAGTGTTGACTTCAGCTTGAAGGTTTCAACCACAGAAGTTGTAGCAGATCAGGTTGCAGGGTTGGGATCAACCCAATGGATTAGGCCACTAGTATGCAATGTTCTTGACACCACCTGAAGGAGTTTCCATCCCCAGCTGGAGCCACTGTTAGACCCCTGTATTTCACAGTATCACCAAGTGACTGATTATTTTCTCTTTGCAAATTTTTCATACTGTACATAGATGTCAATATTCAAAATATTTTCCAAATCAAGAATCAAAGGAATAAGTTAAGGAAGAGAAAGCAAAAAACAATAAAGGAGCATCATTATACCATTAGCGAAGAAAAAGGCAACAGAGAAGCCATTAAGGCAGAAAAATAGTAAAGGCAGAGCTGTGAACGTACTGGGCAGAGTCGTGCACATTTGGGTTGAGACATGAAATCTATGTGGGTGAGTCACGAACGTAGGAAAATTAGTGAATGAGTCAAAGTGTTCTATAAAAAAATAAGAAATGAATGGGCATAAACAAAGAAACAAGGATGGAAAACTGCAGAAAGGGAGTAGAGAGGACTATTGGATCTGAAAAACGATTAATGGTGGAGATTCAATTGCAATCACATATTACAATTTTTTCAGGATGGGCGCAAGGGTAAATTTCAAAATCAACGAAATGTGATATGCGATAAAATGGGACCCATTCACCCGCCGCACTTCCTTTCCATTCCATTTCCCTTAAAAAATCATTAAACCTTACCTTTCTCCACCTTTTCGCCTTATCTTTATACTTTTCCTTTTCCACCGCTATATCATTGTTTTACCTCTACTTTTCCCTATTCCCTGATTGCGATTAAAGTGGGGCCATTATCCTTGACACATCACCCTTCACCCACCATCTATCCCATTTTAAAAATTACAACTTATTCCATTCTCCCAAATGTTAAAACCTGCGATCGCCGATGTGCGAAATCGCATCGCACAGTTTTTAACTTACCATTTGAAACACCTGCAATGTATTTTGTTTAACTTGCGATGTGCTTGGCCCCACCATAGCAGTTCCACCCCCCACTTCTATCCACTTTCAATACATATCATATAATATGAAACCTCATACACTTACCATATAAACCTTTTACTGATTTATAAACTCCACCGATCGCAGTGGGCTCCATCTCCATCTTGCCACATCATCATCCTCCGACACCGCACTTCACACTTCACATGTATTAGAGTTTAACCCCTATGCTTATAACAAAACCTTATGAATTTTGATCTGCAATGCGGTCAGGTCCCACCTTACTTGCCACGTCACCTCCCTCTTCACATTGCATCGTTGATTCCTTTTCTCTTATCATAAACTGTAAATATTGCGATGTGCGATATTTTTGTGGATGCGATGAAGTTCATAACTAAAATCTAGATAATTTCAAATACAGGTATATGATTTTTTACACTGTTTTGTTTGAAAAAGGGTTAAACACGACAGAAAGGACTCGGGTAGCAAAAATACACCAAGTGTCGAGTCGGGCAAGGTGTTTTTGAAAACTTGTTATGTTATAACGGCAGAAACAGAAAAGGCAACAAACTCATCGACATAGTCACTAATCCATGAAAAGTTTCTTGCACCGCACCAGGATTAGTTACCCAATGCCTATATTTTGAAAATTAGGTCCATATGTCAGAGCCATCATTCCTTGCCTCTTCGGGATCATCACATGCCACTTTCAAGCCTAACTTTGATCTTACAAAGAGCCATTGAATCATTTACATACATGAAGAGCTGCTCAAAATTAATTTTACAAGAGATGTGTTGACAAAAATATTTTGCTCAAAGCCTTGCATGGCCACCCCTTTTTAATTTCAGTTGTTTGTAATAAATGAAGTTTTCCAAAGTAGATTAGGGCAACCGAATCAAGTTTTACTTAAATAGTGATTGAATTTCTATTATAAAGGGTTAGACCTTGTTAGATTCTGCATATAGAAGATCATTGTATTGGAGCACTATAACTGTTTGAGCTAGACATCAATAATAAGAGACCATTCACATGATTCCTGAGCTATGTTCATGGTGATGTTTTTTCCTTTGTGTTAATATTTTTTCCTCTATCTTTTCATGCTGTGCATCAATTTTTCTGATTGTAAAACAAAAAATTTAGATTAAGATTTGCTAAGAAATAACCTTAGTTCTGTCTGTGTTTGTTATCTTAATGTTTTCCTCTGAAGTTTAGTTAAATAATTCTTAACTACTCTTTATCTATTACTGAACTCACTACTTTATCCCATTTCATATTCACACTACTAGTAAGATCCAGTCTGCATATTTAGCTTTCCCCGTGAATTCCCTTGAAAATTTCACGCATAATTCAACCTTTATGACTCCATAGCCCAATGGATTAAGTCTCATAGCTCTATGTGTCCAACCACACAATCAATCAAACAAACAACCCTCAAAATTTCTATAACTAGCCTAATATCAACATTTATAACTATCAAGCTCAATCATAAAAATAGAGAGAGCCCTCTCTGAGTCTAGGAAGGCTAGCTCCTAGAATCCAAAGTGGTTTGATGTTGTCCTCTGTAGTTTTTTCTTGCCAATCTTATAAATTACAGAGTGATAACAGAAGAAAGAACCTGGAAAAGATCAACCCAATTCGAGTGTTGTGAATCAATCAAATCCCCTATTTAAAATGAAAGAAAAGGTTGATATCAAGCCATACCATCATGAGATCGATGCTCTAAAGATAAATCAATGGTTGCAACAACCTGAGGTGTATTTTAGTGTACATCAAATTGAGGAAGAACATAAGATTTCATTTGTGTGGATGAAATTAGAGGGCCATGAGGGCCATGCCATGACTTGGTGGGAAATCCACATCAAATCCTTGAGGTTGGAGGGAGAACCTCTAGTTACTAAGTGGGAGGACTTTAAAACCTTCATAATGTCACAATTTTATCCTATTAGGTATGTAGATTACTAGTGGATTCGGTGGCACTACTTCTAGGAAACTCCCAGGGAAAGCTTGCCAGAGTATACTAAAAATTTAAAAAAAGATGGCCATAATTTTGGGTGCATCCCCAAATAACTCATATGGACTCCAAGTATTTTTGGGGTCTACAACACTATCTGTGAGAGCAAGTGATTTTATTCAAGCCCAAATATATGGAAGAGGCTTGTGTACATGCACAAAACATGGAGAACATAGGGTTGAAGAAAGCACAATCAAGTGGATAAAATTAGGAGGAGAAATAGGACACTTATAAGGAGCAGAAGAAGAAGTAGAAAGGGGGAACATATAAAAGGAAAATGACCATAATACACCAGTGCAAATATCCCAAAAACCATTGCAACTATTGCAACATTGGTGGTCATATAGTCTAGGAGAAGTGTTATAAGTTGCATCTAAAGCTTAACCAAAAGAAAAAAAAGGAAAGACAATAAGAATAAGAATCTCATAGCCACTAATTAAAGAAACCAAGTTGAAAGCCACTTTGTTACACCATTTTTTGGTCATCTAATCCATTGTTATTAGATGGACCCAAGTACACCAAGTAAGACCAATTTTACCCCAAGTAAAATCACATTCACTATGAAAAGTAACTTGGTAAACCACCTTTATTAAGTTGTTTATGGTCTAAACAGGAAACCCCATGGGGAAACATTAAATAAATGCATATTTTTTTTATTTTCCTCAAGGAATAATTAGTTAAACAATAGTTTAATTAGTATTCCTAGTTATATTTAACCCAAAACAAGGAAATTTATTAGATAAATCATTATTTATCTTATTATTTTCTAAGAATAATCATTTAAAAATTACTTAAATAATATTCTTTGTTAAATATAACTAACTCTCCCTTAAATAATTAAATAAATCATGATTTGTTTGGTTATTACACAACCATATCCTTAAAATGATAAATAAATCATTTATTTATTTATTATTTTTTAACCACATCCTTAAAATCATAAATAAATCATTTATTTATTTATTATTATTTAATCACATCCTTAAAATAATAAATAAATCATTTATTTATTTATTATTTAGAAATAAGGGGATTTGACTCAAGTCCAAATATAATAAAATATTCCATAAAAGTTAGATCTTGATTTGGTTAATAATATTTTAATTATGCACCAATATCTAGACTAACTCAATATTTTGTTATAAATAGAAGGGTTTTCCCATTCATTTGTCACCTTTTGTTGCCTAAAGATCACTCTAGATCTCAACACTTGGTCTAGCTATTGATCTACTATCATAGCCATATTTTTCCATTTTTGTCTGGGTTTTCTACACCATCAAGAGAGAGGAATTCTAAATCTGAAGTGTTGAGGAATTACAAGAACCCATCCCATTGAGGAGAATAGGGAACACCCTCTTGTGTTTTCGTCCCAGGTGCCATTAATAGAAATTTCATTGGATATATTCTTGTCTTGTCTATTGGATCTATGGAGTAAATCTTATTTTTCTACTGTTTAATATCTTCTAATGCATAGATCTAGATTTTTGCAGCATTTTTCTTGATCATCTAACTGCAGATCTGAAGATATTAGTAGTCATTTCTGTTGTTAGGGATTCTTGTTATGCGCAGCTAAGGTGGTATTTTTTCGTACACCTCGAATCAATATTCATACTAACAACTGGCGACTCCACATGGGTTTACAATTATGATTGTTGTCGTTTTTTTGATTCGTTAATATCTAGTTGCTTCAAACCCTAGGATTTCTCTTTAGCCCCTTGTTTTTTCTTTTCTTGATGTTTTTTTTAACCCATAAAACCCTAAAACGATAAAAATTCTGACTTCTATGTGTTTTCGGACCTATTGCACAGATGATAGACATCAGCCACAGCTAAGACGACAATTTTTTCTGAAATCTACTGCAGAGAGTACCGGAAGTGCATGTCGCACTTTTCAGCCCAAAACCTGCAACCTGGACCTTGAGGGTGCACTTTACTACCCAAAAAGTGCAACCTCTGCTGAAAATAGGTCAGAAACTGTGACCTAGACGTTTTGCAGGGATTTTTCTGAAATTTTTATGGGTTTGTCTGAGCCTCTGTTCAGGGTTGTCTAACTGCCATCTCCACCTATTTTTGACTTGTAATTGTTCTGTTGTACTCACATAAGTGGGAACCTAGCCCCCTAGGGCTTAAGTACCCTCCACTTTTTGTGGAACAGTTTTTTCTGTTGCAGGTTGTCTGAAATTTCAGAGTCTTCAGCCATTTTTTCAAATTTGATACCTCACCTTCAGATCCACTTCATATCGGCTTGTTATCCATCCAAATCTCTTCATTTAGCTTTTTTTGGGTTTTCCTTTAGGGTGCACTCTGCTTCCCTCCTGGAGATAGCCTTTCGCCACCTCTTTTTACAGCAATTCTTCCTCTGATTTGTTGCTATTTCTGCACCACTTTCCAGCAGATTTTGTCCTTTAGATCCCTGTCCCTTCTGACCTTAGATCTACTAGCTATTTTAGTGTGTTTTTATTAGTTTTTTCACTCACCTATAGACTAGTTTTTGAGAGGCCCACCTCCTTGGGTATAGATTATTGCATTATTAGCTGTTTATTTTCTGTTTTTTGTAGGCATATACACTGTCATTTGCAGGCTTATTTACAGCTATACAACAACACTTTTTCTTTTCTCTACAAATGTATGGGTTTAAAAAATAAAATTTACACACTTTTACACACACACCCTAAGCGAAAAATGGCTTGGTTAACGTCGCCAAGAAAATACTCTAAGACATTGAAATCAATTGATCTTGCACCTCTCTGCCCTTGTTTCGACATTTTAATCAGTTGATCCTGCACCTCCTTGCCCTTATCGGTATCTTTTTCCTTTGTGCCGTGTTTGTGTCGTTACCATTGCACCACCAAGGCGTTCATCCCAGAGACTTCTTAGCTTTCATCCTCAGTTTCTAGTAGGGAGACTTACTCCTCCACATAGGGTTCGAGTTAGTCCTCAACCGAGTCTGCACTCTGACTCTTCTTCTGGTCCTTTGGGTTCTCCTTCTCGTTCCACCTTCGATTCTCCCCCTGTCACCTTCACCATGTCTGGTGCAGGATCTAATACTGGTGGTAACCTCGGCCCTCCCGGCGGGAATACCGCTAGTGGAACCGCAACAGACACTACCCTGACTACACCCTTGCTCCCTTTCATGGTAGGCCTTAGCCTCCCCGACTTAGACCAATTGATAAATGACCCTACAGACCATGAAAATAGTTGGCCCTCTATGCCAACAAAGCTTCCCTCAGACATCCCAAAGTTTGAAGGTCTTGCTGGACAAGATCCCTCAAATCATGTTATATCTTTCCACACGTGGTGTTCGTCTAATTCCATTACCGATCACTCTGTCTGTCTTCGGTTGTTCCAAAGAATGCTTACTGGTGAAGCTTCTAAGTGGTATGTTGATCAGGCCCCTTCCTCTCATACCACCTTTGCGACTCTTGCCCGAGCCTTTTTGTCTTATTTCCAGCTTCCCCTTCATTACGACACTGGGACCGAGCTCTTGACCTCCTTTCATCAATCATTTACGACCTGCCTATCTGACCATGTTCAATAATGGCAGAGAAGAAGGAGCCTATGTCGAGTCCCTACCTTCGAAGACCATGTCTATATGGAATGGTTCCTTAGGAATCTCTTGCTACCTATCGGGAAAGACGTTGCATCACACATTCCTCAAACCAAATAAGCCGCTCTCCAAATTGTGTTAAAATATGACCTGATCTACGCTCAATCAGGTTATGTTTATACCATTCTACCTGATCTTCCTAGACCTGGTGGTGTCAATGCACTGGGGGAATCTCACGCCGCCAACAGTATCATTGGAACTCTCTTTAATCCATATGCTCAACCTTCCATGGGATATGGTTTTCCTTGGAGACGGGCTAGCACCTCCTGCAATTTCTCCCCTCCCGGTAGCACGTATCCAGGATATGGCATGCCTCCTCCTTTTTCCCAACCTCCTGTTTACCACACTGCTACCCAACCTCCTTTTTATCCGTATCTGCAGCCTGGTGCTCTAGCTCCTCCAGCATTAGCACCTCCTACTCCCTTTCCTTCTCAACCCCCGCAATAGCTAATACCACCCCCTTAGGGACAAGTGTATTCACAACAGGGTGCAACTAATCCTCCTCCCTCAAAAAAGAAGAGGAAAGGCACTTAAAATGAAGCTTCCTCTGGTAATCCTGGACCTAATCAAGGTAATGCTCTTAACACTACTCAGCCCAAGAAGGATAGGCCTCTTCGTACGAACAAGCCCTATTCTTGTTGTGGTGTTTATGGTCATTATACACATGATTTTCCTCTTCTACCACAGATGCGATAGCTATGGGAGTCTCAAGCAACTTTGAGAAGAAAACAAGCCATTCATTCGATTCCTCCTAGCCCTGCACCTAGTCAACTGACTGTGCTTACTTATCCTTTCCCTCAGCAAGGATTTGTGGCTACCCAACCACCTGAAGGTCAGGTGGCCACTGAACCTCTCCCATCTGGTTCCCCCGATTACCAGATTTTCGTGATGTCCTCTGATCAGCCTCCTGAAGCTCCTTCTCTTGGCCCTTTACCTTCAAATGTTACTCATGATCTCCTTGATGCTCCAACCGCCACCCCCAAACCTTATCTTTCTTTGACCCTGGTTAAACCGGCCTCTCTGATTCCCCCCATTGCAATAGTGCCTCAGTCACCTCAACTGGAACCTTTTTCTATTGCGACTATTTCAGGTAAGAAGGGTAAAGCTCGCAAGGGGGCACCAAAGGAAAAGTACCCCCTTTCCTTGTTCACGTGTTCTCCTTTGGATCTGGCTACTCCCATTGGCACCCCTCCTCCCGATGCCAACATGACGGAGCCTTCGGCCACCTTTTTCTACCTATAATCATCCATAAGACCCTCAGTGGAAGCCCCCATGGAGACTTCCCCTGATGATCTGCTTGGCCTCCCCCCAGCGATCACCACAGGCTCAGCATCGGTAGATCCTCTATCTACTTATTCTTCGGTCATTCCCCATGATTTTGTGCATGTGCACCTTTCTTCACATCATGATGAGTCAGGTAGCTCTACCACAGCAAGTGGCCTCCCTTCCTCTAGTCAACCCATCTTTCACTCCGATGAATACATTATGGAAGCACTGACCGATCCCGACTTTCCATGGAATGATATGCACCACCGTGCGTACTTCCTCCCACAGCAGTCCCATGACCAATATGCTGTGGAAACTAAATAATCCCTTCCTAACGAAGTCGATTGGTTTAGAAATCCCATCCCTGCACCCGATGCTTTTGAAGAAGGAAATATGGACAATCTCTCTCCTACCATTAAAATTGACATTTCTAACAAACCAGGGGTTGAAGAAAATATCACTTTAGGCACTCATTGCACCACGGAAGAGGTTGGAGCTTACACCAAGCTATGCAAAGAATTCCGCGATATTTTTTTCTGGTCCTATTCAGAAATGCGCGGACTTGATCCTACCATTTTCGAACAGCATAGCAATACATGGCCTGATGCCAAACGTGTCCATCAAAAGATGAGACCCATTAATCCTTCCAGATGAGAAGCTGTCAAAGCTGAAATCGATAAGCTCAAGCAGGCTGGTTTTATTTATCCCATTGAATACACCACTTGGGCGTCCAATCTGGTTCCCATTCTCAAGAAACAAGGCACCATTCGTGTCTGCACTGACTTTCGTGATCTGAAAAAAGCTTGTCCCAAAGACAACTTCCCCAGACCATTCATTGACCAAATCATTGATGAGTGTGCAGGGCACGAGGTTCTATCAATTATGGATGGTTTCTATGGATACAACCAAATTGTTATCTGTCGTGCTGATCAACTCAAAACCACATTCATTAGTCCGTGGGGAACCTTTTCCTATCAAGTCATGTCATTTGGCCTTAAAACGCAAGAGCCACTTTTTAGCGGGCTATGTATTACTATTTCCATGACCTGGCTCATATTATCCTTACTTATTTAGATGAACTTACCGCATGTTCTAAACGTTGGGCACAACACCTTCACAATCTGCGGACTGTCTTTCTCCAATGTCGCAAGTATAATATCCGCCTTAACCTGCTAAAGTGTGTCTTTTGTGTGCCCGCTGGCCATCTTTTAGACTTCATTGTGTCTAAATATGGTATCACTCTTGACCCATTAAAATTTCAAGCCATCCTTGAGCTTCCTATCCCCCATACTTTACGCCAGTTACAAAGCCTCCAAGGTAAAGCTAATTTCCTTCACCGGTTCGTACCTGACTATGCCACCACCGTGGATGGGTTCCTTAGACTCCTCTGCTCCAGTATCCCTTTTGTATGGGATGCCTATGCTCAAAAACCTTTTGATTCCAAGAAGCATGCTCTCACATCTACTCCCTTGATTTGTCCCCCTAACTTTGATAGGGATTTCATCCTTTATACATCCGCTTCCAGCCACTCGATTGTTGGAGTACTTATTCAGGAAGATGATAACGGAATTGAGCATGTTATCTATTATGTTAGTAAGAACCTATTAGGACCCCCTGTATCCTACTCCCATGAAGAGAAATTAGCACTGGCTATCGCGTTCTTGGTCCAAAAGCTTCGCCATTACATCCTCATGCGTTCCACCAAGGTCGTGACTAATTCCAACCCCATGGCATTCCTATTGAGTTGTTGAATCATCAATGGGAAGTACGCCTGTTGGATTGTGATCCTCCAGGAATTCGATCTTGAATTTGTCACATCAAAATGTAAGAAAGGTTTAGCCCTCACTAAACGCATTTCTGAACTACCTACAGGTACGCAGGATCCTCCAATTAATGATAGTTTTCTCGATGAACACTTATTTTCCATTACCGTCGATTACCCCTGTTATGGGGACACCCTCACTTATTTGTGAAGTCAAAAGTTCTCCCTCCATCTTGACCATGATGCTCGATGACGTATCCGACACCGGGCCCCCCGCTACCTCCTTATCAGTGACGACCTTTATCGTCGCGGTGTAGATTATGTCCTTCGTCGTTGTCTCACACACGCTGAAGCAGAGCAAGTCCTCAATGCCTATCATAGTGGTGCTTGCAGTGGCCACCTCTCCGGTCTGGCCACTACCCGAAAAATTATGTGCATTGGGTACTTTTGGCCTTCTCTCTTTGGTGATTACATTGAGGCAGTCAAACACTGCTCCAATTGCCGACATTTTCCCCCCCAAGGCACGAGCCCTCCAGCTCCCCTCCATCCTGTCATCTCCACTAGCCCCTTCTGCAAGTGGGCCATAGAATTTATGGAGTGTCAAACTTCATCAGCTGGTAACCATAAGTATATCATCGTGGTGGTTGACTATTTCACTAAATGGGTTGAGGCCATGCCAACGTTTAACAACATGGCAGCTACCGCAACCCTCTTTTTCTTTAACCATGTGATCACTTGATTCAGAGTTCCGAAACAATTGGTCTCTGATCATGGCTGACATTTTGAAGATGAGATATGGCGAGAGCTATCCTCACTGTTGGGCTTTGAGCACCAATATTCCTCCTCCTATTACCCCCAAGGTAATGGCCAAGTTGAAGCAGTCAATAAAATTCTTAAAACCATACTTCAACAAACGGTGGATAAGCACAAAACCAACTGGCATCTTATGCTTCCCTGCTTTGTGGGCCTATAGAAATTTTGTTAAAACCGCCATCGGGTTCACTCCCTCCACCTTGTTTTTGGAGAGGAGGCAGTCTTACTGATCAAGTTTGAAATCCCTTCCCTTCATCTCGCCGTCGAAATTCTCCCTGACACCCAACCTTTAGAAAAAAGACTTATAATGCTCAAACGCACTTCCGAAGACCGCCATTTTTCATTGCAAACCATTGAGGTAGCTAAGAAACGCACCAAAGCTCAATATGACTGAAAAGTTGAACCTCGTACTTTTCACAAAGGTGATCTTGTTCTAGTGCATGACCAGGCCCATGATGTCCTTGGTCATGGGAATTTTGACTCATTATGGCTAGGACCTTACATTATCAGTAAGGATATAGGAAAGGGGGCATATCTATTAGAGGACTTCGAAGGTCATCCCCTTCCCAATCCTTTCAATGCACTCTATCTAAAGAAGTATTACCCTTAACATTTCCTTCCGGTAATGCATGTTTTATTTTCTTTAGATAGTTAGCCCATGCTTTTTAGTGATTTGATACTTCACCAGGACACATTTTGTCCAAGAAGTGCCACTTCACCCTTCCTCAAAATCGAATTTCTTCACTTGCAACACTCGTAATGGGGCACCATGTTGCCACCATACTTTTCCACGCTCGTGTCGACTTTAATCATGAGTTACCATCTTGTAATCATGCTTTGACAGTCCCCATTAGACCCTTTTTTCTGTGTGGCAGCACCATCGAGTCACCCTTGCTTAGAGCATCCAAGTTGAGTCATCATTGCTTTCACGGAGTCTATCCCGAGTCCCTTCGCATCCTGCCATAGTTTTCCATCCTTCATTGCTTGGTCCCTCTCTCATGTCGCACATTATGGCCTTTAGTCCCACTGTCCCCTATCCCTCATGATATTGTGTCAGGCACTGCCAGGTCATCCATGCCATTTATGCTCTAACAAGGGAAGTCATTCGTTTGCTACTCAGTTCCCCCCATTTCATCATCATCATCGGTGTCAATCTGTTAGTCACTACTATTTTCTCTCGTGCATTAGTTGAGGACCCCTTATTGCCTCACCTATGGCGGCCCTCCTCCTGTCGACATCAGCTCATTCATTCCAGAACACAGGTCTAGAGGGTAGGTTTACCTTGGTTCCAGCTTCCACTCTTTTTCAGTGCCTCGGATTAGGCAAAGGGACTCCTTATTGCCCTCTGACTTGATTGCTTCTCAGCTCCAGCTCCTTTCAGCATGATCGAGATCCATATACTTGATGGTTTAGTGATGCAGAAGCTGACATCGATGATTCCCAGGTGTGTGTGAGATGTCTCAGCCCTCATGAGGGGGTAGCCCTACAGGTAGCCCCCCACACACTCGGATGACCTCTTCATTACAACCTTTGATGCACATCCATAAATTTGATAATGTCGGCCTCAGCCGCTTGCAGCGCCTTTTTGTTTGCATGTATCAGTCATATTTTTAGAGCCCTTTCCTATTTTCAGGGGCATCTGGGTTGCATTTATATCTCATGTACTTAGATATCATTGTACAAGTCCTGGCTGTTATCCCAGGCACAATATGTATGTGAGATTCACTATCGTGGTATTTATCTGGCTCATGTTTATGCCAGCATTATGCCCAAGGTGATAGGAATAAACCCTCACCAGTTCTCCAGCTGAAGTACTGAAGACAACTTCCTCCTTCCAAACTAATGTTCAGAAATCTGCAATTTATGAATATGGATGTTCTGCAGAAAGTAGGAAAAGAGATGTGGCACTCAAAGTTTGATGTAATATGAAGTAAAATAATCTTTATAGAGCTACTCTAAGAAAGAAGTGGGATTCCTGACCAGGAAAACCCTGTGCTAAAAAACACTTGCAATCTCTGCTAAACAGCCCGAGAAAGCAATGGAATGTCACATGACAATTCCAAATCTGAAAAGATCTTTACATCAAGAATAATCAACATCCCATAATCCTTTCCTTCATCTTATTTATATAACATTTGAGCCTTCCCAAGCCTTGGCCCCCATCTATACTATGCATTGTATGTGGAAAATATCCTCCAAGTTGGACTGCGCTTATTGACCAAATCAACCATCATGTCTAGGTGCAATGTGTGATGTTCCAAATCTGGAACTCAGCAATGAATAAGCTTTATAACGGTCCTTTTATGATTAATAATCTTAAAACTACATAATAAACACATAGACATCATTTTTAGCTACAACAGCAACTTTTACTTCGCTTCATGGTCTGGAAAGTGGGGGAAAAGGGTATTTTATTCCCTAAAAAGGTTTTTTTCATAAATGAGCGTAAAAATAAGCAGGGGAAATGGATGGATATGATAGATTAGGTCATTAGGGACATACTCTCCAAATTTCAGGTCAAAATAATGCTTCTAGCTATGTTAAATAGCTCATCCTTACCCGACTAGGCTAGAAAACCTTGATTTCCCATGACTTTGATAAACAAAAATTTCTGAATACTGTGAGAGCGTAATTCCTGGGAGGGTTTCTATATAAAATTATGGAATAAGTCTGATATGACGCTTATATTATTCAAATAATAGAGAAATGGAGGTTTAACCTCTTTTACATTAAGAAAAAGACACCCGACAAGGGTTTCTGGCAATATACATGTACAAAAGGTAGGACTGCAGAAAATAATGCAGTATACATCAAATTTGAATTAAAAATTATTGAATATGACATATCATAACTGAATAATATATTAAATGGCCAAAGGCCTGCCTAATGGGACTCCCGGAGGGAAATAAGCACCTCCTCCTCAAAGACTAGCATACAAAGACAATGTTTAACCCAACAACAATGCTCCTGCAAGAAAGGATGCAGTTTCTGAAGTAAAATATGCTGTGGCTGAATGTGGATGAATGGCCTCAAGAAAAATACAAAAATGAAGCTCAAATCACTCCCCTTTGATCCCTTAAGCAAGCTGATCTAAAGAGAGGATGAAATTCTCGCATAGGAATTCCTTGCACTAAGCAGTGCAACAACTCCGGTTAAACAATTGAAGCATGCAAATGGTATCAAGACCAAAATAGCTGAATACATTAATGAATCCCATTTGATGCTATGCCTTCCTTTTATCTTTGGTGAGCCTCCTCACCCCGGACCCCGCACAATGTTGAGGTGACTTCTTCATGAAGCTTGCTCTTTCAAAATTGCGCTGCCCTAGCTAGCTTCCCTCCTCTTTGTGACAACGATGTTGACTTGGTCAACTATAACCAATCCATTTGCAATTCCTCTGTTCACACCAAGGGATATTCAATTTGGTTCTCATATGTGTGTCTAGGATGATCCTTGTTCACATTGAGCTAGTCTCTTTGAATGATTTCTTCCTCCTCAAGAATGCATGTTGACTTAGTCAAACCTGACTATGTCCTCATCCAATTTTCCCTTGTTCACACTTGTAAGTGTAAAACTAGCTCCTAAGGTGATCTCCTTCCTTAATAAGGTGTAAATTATTCATATTTTTATTGTTCATGGGCTCCCTTACCCATTTATTCCTCTCCTAGGTGAAAGTAGCAAAATCTAATGTTCTAATTTGCTTGTTGCAAAATTGGGAACATTACAGTCCTCCCCTCCCAAATGTTTCTTTTCCTCAAGCAACTGCAAGGATAGGATTGAAGAGAATCATCTCCTCCCCTGTATCACCCCCATAATATGGATTCTCCCAAGGATCAAGGTGTTGCATCATCAATATATTTCCAAGTTGCTCCTCCCAAGTGTGTAAGATATTTAAATAGTTGACATTTCTGATAGTGAAACATCTATGGAAGCAACAATGGGCTGTTTAAAGGTCCTCTTGAAGCATTAGGGCTGATATAAATTGGGATTCATCATCCCCTTTTGAGTCTCTCCCCCTCCAAGCTATCAACCAAGCACAATGAGTCACCCTCTGGTATGTCAACTCATGAAGGATCTCTTCCACCTTGAGCGCCTGCAAAGAAGGTGGGCTGCATAGCTGATTGCGTGGAGTTAAAATGTTCATATCTTGTCACTTCTCTCTCCACTTATGATATATATTGGGCTGATACTGATATATGGCTGAGATATAACGGTCTTCAAGAAATACCCAAGCCACCCCATCAAATCCAACACCCATGAGGTGTCCCCTCAAAAAACTCAACCCTCCCAAATGAGTCCTCTCACTTGAAGGCAAGATGTAAAGCATCGTAATCAAGGTATACCCCTTTTTCTTTCTAAAATATGCAGCTTGTATAATGTGAACAATCATCTTTTCATTGGGCCTCTCCACCTCTTGTGTCAATCCTCCAATGGTGATTCCTACAATCAATGTTTTAGTAGCATAGTATGGAAGCATAAACATATGAAAACAAGGAGGTAGAACATAGTCCCAATCATGGAACCAATGCAGGACATCCTTTGCCTGCCTCAATACATAGTGCAACAAGTGTTTTTTCAGCCACTTGTTTTCTTCCACATCCATTTTACAAAAGGGAATCATGAAAGCATAATTTGGTGCCAATGATGCACACTCAAAATCATGTGGCATTCCCCCACAGTCCAAAAATAGAATGGCCATCATAAATGCTGCAAATGGCCTCAAGTACATAACAATACAATATTCAAGAAGGAAAGACCCTCCTTGGTATGGTATGCTACTCATATAGATAAAGAAGTTTAAAATACAAAACAAAATGTTACCTCCTCCATCATGTACTTCGGTCACTGAGCCGAAATGGCTCAAATGCAAATTCTTCCTTACTGCAGGTGAGTAGGGAAGTGGTTATGCCGAACTTTTCTTCATCTCCCCATATGATGATATACATTCAATTGAATTCCCTCCCAAGTGAACTCCTCCCTTGAGGGATAGTATGCATAAAAATGCATGGAAGGAAAGTCCACAAATGATGCATGTAGATCTTTCTCCTTGTGACTATGAACCCAAGCCAAGAAGGTCAAAACATAGTAAGGGATACTCTCATCCATTAATTTATCATTCCCATATTCTACATTCTCCCATGGTGAATTACTTGTGAGGTGGTCTTGCGAACACTTCAGCAAGTAATCTAAGCCCCTAAGTGACAGCGCTGCTAGCTTTTGGAGTAGGGCTATTGTCATCTCAAAGCTCAATTCTTTGACATAGATTGTGTCAAAGACTCTTCCCAAAATGTTGTTGTACATGTAGAGATCCTCCCAATATGGAGGGGCTACTCTTTTCACTATGCTAGTGCCATCCCTTACTCCTGCAGCATCATGCCAAGTGTGAGAGAAAATCTACCCTTGCTCTCTCCCAATCCTCCAAAGAAACAAATGACCTTGCTGCCTCACTATACCTCCATCATACAACCTATGTGGTGAAAAAATAATTATCTCATTACCATGACGCATCCAAACTTCTTGCTACCCCATGATGAAAGTATCCTACCAAGTATTATCCTCCCTCATACCCTTGGAAGAAGGATATGTCTCTTGATGGCCAAACTCTCTCAAGAGTAGCCAACGCAGTCTTGCCTTTTGCTACCTGATATCATAGAGTTGCAAGTAAATTTCTAGCTTCTTTCTCTCTACCCCCATCCACTGATCCATCGATGGATTCCTCCTATCATTCTCCATCTTGGCAATCCTCCAAAAGAGACTACCAACCTCCCATATCAGATTTTTCTCCTTGCATCTCATGGGATGCTGAAATGCAACTCCTTGGAGACCTCCAAGAAAATATTTCTCATCAATGATTATCTTGAGCCCATAAGGATCCAAGTGGCTTGAAGGCAAAGCCTCCTGGCTGTTACTTCTTGACAGTGGTGTAACCCTCCTCCAAGGTGTTTTGGCTATCTCATTTTGCTCCGGCATGAATTGGTTTGGAGAAACTTTCACTCCATCCTCCAAGAATTCACACTCCAACCTCAAGGGTTGTGTGTAACTCATTAGTGATACATGAGGTTGATGGTTCAAATCTCCCTTGAACCCTTCAAGCTTGCACAGCATAATGCAATCCTGCTGCTCTATCTTAGCAATACCATTTGATCCTGGGTCATATGCAAACAAATTTCCAGAATTTTCTGAAATTTTAAGACATGGAAATTTATGCATACCTTTGTGAGCCTTTGGAACATCTTTTACAGCTGCAAGAGTCCCTCTCTCCCATGTGTTGGTTGATCCAACTGCTAGTGTAGAAGGCTGCTCTCTCAAGGCTGTGGTAGCGCTGGTACTTGCCTCCTCCCATGGTGGTGTGGGTCTACTCTTCCCTTATATTCCCCCATTAAAGGTTCTGATTAGCTCTTGAGTAAACTCAGAAAAAGAAGTCACTCTTGTGTGGCTTAAGTGACTGCACCACCAAGCATTAGCTTCACCCTCCAGGTGTCGCGCTGCAACTTCTGTTGCCTCCCTCTCTTCCACTGGATGAAGTAGGAAGAATTCCTTAAGATTTATTGCCCAAGATCTTGCTTTATTTGACCCATAATATTTAGACAATAGGAATCTATTGCCTTTGTCTCTCCTTTGCTGCAAGGTCTTTTTTTTCTCTTAGTTGAATAAACTGAGGAGAATATAGGGTCTCTTTGGAAGCCCTAGGTTGGCACTTGTATTATGCCAAATGCCCACTCAGAATTTCATGCTCTAAATGGTCTCCTTGATCTTCACTTCCTCTATGAGAATAGGAAGTGCATGCATCTTCTTCTGCGTCTTGAAACCTTATGGAGGTCTCACTGCAACTCTTTCCTCCTTGAAACCCTCTTGGAGTTTCAATGCATTTCTCTTATTATTTATTCTTGGATATGAAAATGGATTATATTAAGATCATCCTCTCCATCATTTTGTTCTCCTCTTCTTCTTATTTTCTGATTGGATCTGAAATCCACGGGTTGAGCCAAGATGACAGCTCTGATACCACTGTAATGTTCCAAATCTGGAACTCAGCAATGAATAAGTTGTATAACGGTCTTGTTATAATTAATAATCTTAAAATATACATAATAAACACATAGAAATCATTTTCAGCTACAGCAGCAACTTGTACTTTGTTTCATGATCCAGAAAGTGGGGAAAAAGGGTATTTTATGCCCTAAAAAGGTTTTTTTTTTCAGAAATGGGCGTAAAAATAAGAAGGGAAAATGGATGGATATGATATCTTAGGTCATGAGGGACCTACACTCCAAATTTCAGCTCAAAATAATGCTTCTAGCTATGTTAAACAACTCCTCCTTTCCCAACTAGGCTAGAAAACCTTGATTTCCCATAAGTTTGCAAACTAGAAATTTTTGAATACTTTGAGAGTGTAATTCCCAAGAGGTTTTCTATAGAAAATGATGGAATAATTCTGATATGAAGCTTATATTATTCAAATAATAGATAAATGGAGGTTTAACCTCTTTTACATCAAGAAAAAGACACCGGGCAAGGGTTTCCGACAATATACATGTACAAAAGGTAGGACTACATAAAATAATGCAGTCTATAGAAAATCTGTGTTAAAAATGACTGAATATGACATATAAAAATGAATAATACAGTAAATGGCCAAAGGCCTCTCTAATGGGACTCCCGGAGGGAAATAAGCACCTCCTCCTCAAAGACTAGCATACAAAGATAATGTTTAACCCAGCAGCAATGCTCCTGCAAGAAAGGACGCAGTTTCTGAAGTAAACTACACTATTGCTGAATGTGGATGAATGGACTCAAGCCAGATACATAAATTAAGCTCAAATCACTCCAATTTGATCCCTTAAGCAAGCTAATCTAAATAGAGGATGGAATTCCCGCATAGGAATTCCTTGCACTAAGCAGTGCAACAGCTCCGGCTAAACAGCTGAAGCATGCAAGTGGTCTCAAAAAAAAAATAGCTAAATACATGAATTAATCCCCTTTGATGCTATGCCATCCTTTTATCTTTGGTGAGCCTCCTCACCCCGGACCCCACACAATGTTGAGGTGACTTCTTCATGAAGCTTCCTATTTCAAAACTGTGTTGCCCTAGCTAGCTTCCCTCCTCTTTATGACAACGCTTTTGACTTGGTCAACTATAACCAATCCACTTGTAATGCCTCTGTTCACACCAAGGGATCTTCAATTTGGTTCTCATATGTGTGTCTAGGCTGATCCTTGTTCACATTGAGCTATTCTCTTTGAATGATTTCTTTCTCCTCAAGAATTCATGTTGACTTAGTCAAACTTGACTATGTCCTCATCCAATCTATCCTTTTTCACACTTGGAAGTGTAAAAATAGCTCCTAAGGTGATATCCTTCCTTTCTAAGGTGGAAATTATTCATATTTTTATTGTTCACGGGATTCCTTACCCATTTATTCCTCTCCTAGGTGAAAGTAGCAAAATCTAATGTTCCAATTTGCTTGTTGCAAAGTTGGGAACATTACACAATGTACAACTTCTCCATCAAGTGTTCTTTTTTTGCACATCATCCTCCATCACTTTATCATGAATGTCTCATGATATTTTGTTTGACATCTTCAAGATCTTAGTTGACTGAATCAACCTCCATTATCTATCTCATTAATGAGATAGGTTCTCCAATTTCATTCACATTAGTAGTTGCTCAATTACCTTATTATGTAGATCTAGGCTTAATTAATCCACATTCACACACATAAAAGTGGATATTTATTCATATTGAGGATTGTGGGTCCCTCCACCCTTTTATTTACTTAATTCATTAAGAAAATAAAGGACTCTAATATTCCAAATATGATGTGGAAATTTGGGAATATTACAGTCCCCCCCGGAAAAATGTTGCTTATCCTCAAGAAACTCCAAAAGTAGATGGAAAGCCATCTATTCCCCTCCAAATGGCGTCCACATAAGGAAGGCTTCCTCCATTTGCTACAATGGGTTATGCATGTTTGGTTCCAAAGTTGTTTTTTAAGAACATAAAGAATGACCTCTAACAGTATGGTTAGATGTCCTCCTTCCATCCTAAAGTACCAAGTGACAACCATATTATGTCTAGCATCATCATCAATACATGAGGTTCATAAAATAAGGTGGCTCTCTTCACAAAGGAAAAGCTCCATCACAAAATACATCTCTCCATCCCATGTTTCATGAATTTATTTGAGCATTAATATGCTCTCATACTTAGCCCTGTTGGCCTTGTTGGATCCAAGCATCATTCCAATGTTATGAAAAAGAAGAAGGAAAGGAGCTATATGGGTAGAAAAGGGTGTCAAACCATATTCTCCTAAGAGTAACCACCAGAGTAAGGCCCTTTGCTGCCATCCTCCATCTCCTCCATGTAAGATGGACAAGCCAAAATCCCCCAAAAGCAACCAAAGCAACAAGAGATCTTGTTGCTTTCTCTCCTCCTCATGTGCATCATGAAGCAAAAACATAATAATGGAGATATGGAATGTCACATCAACCCCATACAAAGAAAAATCATCAATGCACATCATGAGAGCATCATGCCAAGATTTACCCAAGACAAAACACATAGACATAGGAGATGTCATGTGGTGGCCAATCTCTCTCAAGTGAAACCAAAATGAACATGCCTTATTTTTCTGCATTCTATCATTGATACACAAGGCATGAATTAGAAAAATATGAGCTATTGGGTGGTAACCATACTCACCCAAGAGCAGCAAGCGCATCCATGCCTCCTTCTTCATCTCATAAGTGTTCCTCAAGGCATGGATCAAAGAAATAAGAGCCTTTCGGTAGTGACAAGAACCTCCCAAGGGCAACCAACGTAACCAAGCTTGTTGGCCCATATAAATCTGCAAGTGGTTATGCAGCCACTTACTTATCTTCCTCATCCACTCACCCCAATATGGAAGATGAGTGATGTTATGCATAATCATGGTATCCTTCCTTTGTAGAATACCATCTTCCCCAAACTGATGAAGAACTTTTCACTCCATGAAATTTTGAAGTGCACCTCCAATGAGATCTCTGAATGAGAACTTCTTCTCATCCATGGCCTTCCAAAACCAATGAGGTTATGGATCTATTGTAAGTAGAAGTCTCTCTTTGAGCTATGAGGTGCTCATTGAGAAAGTGTCATCAAGAAAGGAGAAAAGGTTTCTCATATCTAGATGTCTACCATTTATCATATTTACCTCCATTTATTCATGAGTGAAGCTACATTCAGAATGCTCCAAGAATAATGGGGCCTCATCATTATCACTGCTTCTAAGTGACAACACTGTAGATCTGCAAGGTAATACATAAACTGTCTCAAATAAAGGTACAATAATGATCTCACAACCAGTCATTGTACAATGATTATGCTCATCCCTTCTTCTAAAACTCTACACTTCAACTCAAGAGGTTGAATTTAGCTCATCCATGACAAACTGTGATAGATTTTCATCTCCTCCTTGATTAGATCAAGGGTCCTCTTCGCTGTGATATGTTGCTGCTTCAAATCAGCCTTTGGATCTAACCCTTGGTCATGCATTGGCCCTGATGGCATGTCCCCATAAGTTTCAATAAGATCTAATGAAACAATAGGTGGTGAATGTGTATGCATACCTTGGATCAACTGATATGTGGGAACCTCTTGATAGAACACAAGAGTTCCTCCAACCGGGAAAATCGTGCCTGCAACTGCTGGTAAGAGTGATGGCTGCTCTTCTCCCAGTGTACTTGCACTGGAATTATCCTCCTTCCCCTCATGCACCTCTTGAATCATGCATGGGACTCTATATGTTAAGAGCTCAAGACTATCTTGCAAAGATGCAAGAGTCTCTTCTCCGGATGCAAGTACTTCTGCAGCTGGTGGTGAATGTAGTGACTTCTTGTCCAGAGTGACAAGATTGACATCCTCCTCCTTAGGAAATTTCACTTTGTGGGACATCTCTGGTTTTCTCCCATCAAATTCCTTCCTCAACTTGTGAAAGAAATCTGAATATTTAGTCACCTTTGCATGCTTCATGTGACCAACCACCAATCATTGGCTTCATCTAAGAGATGAAGTGTTGAAATTTGAACAACCTCTTCTTCAGCTATAGGATGTAGCCTGGAAAATGCATCTAACTCTCTCCTCCAAGCCTTAAAAGTGCTTGAGGAAGATCCATCAAATGTAGGCAAATAGAATATATTATGCCTCTTTCTTCTATTGCTGCTATAGGATCCTCTTTCTTCTTTTATTTTGAAGAATTTTTGGAGAGTTAGCTTCTCCTTGAATGCTCTAGATTGTGCTTTGTACTCTTCAAGATATAAAATGAGAGTCTCATGAGTCTCAGGTTCATTTATTCCTTCATTTCTACACCCTTCACCTTCTTCAAATAAAGTGGGCATAGTGGATCTATGAGGAGATCTAGGATTCTCCGATTTTCTTCTTTACTGATAGGAAGTGCTGGGACCTTCTTCATCACATATTCTTCTTGGACCTTCTTTCTTCCCTTCCTCTTTCATTTTCTAGAACACCTTGGAGAGATATTTCATAGACCTACAAAAATGAGTGGCAAATTTTTCTTCCTCCATGATAGATCTCATCTCTCTGCTTCTTCTTTAGATGCAAAAGATGAAGTGTCCACAAGCTGAGCTAAAGATCATGCTCCGATACCACTGTAATATCCCAAAAGAGAGAATGCAGTAATACTTAACACAATATAAGAAATTACAACAACATAAACAATAAATCTTAAGGAAACATTAGAATTTATAGAGAATATGAGCCATTTTATTATATTGGAGAAGAATTAGTTACACAATGTACAAAATGTGAGTAGATCTAGCTAAAAAGTTTGTCTAGAATCACTCAAAAAACATGTTGCAATAGGTACAGCGTAACTGGAAAGGCACTGAAGAAAACACTGCACTATCCCTTCAACATAATATGAACGTATAATTTCAGGCTGAAAAGGAAAATGCAGATCTACTCAAAACTGAAGCTCAAATGATGCCAATATTCAAGATCTGGCTAATGTGATGGACTCCCAAGATAACCTAAAAAGGATTTTCTAGATCTACAACTTTCGAAAATCACCGCCGTAGGATTTGATCCTTGATTTTCTCGGAAATAAAGATCTGAAGCTAGATCTAACAAAGAGATAGCTGAAATATGTTATCAGATCATATCTATGCTTGAAGGGCCGATCCCTTCTTCAGATCTATGACCTAGAAGCTCTATATCTAGCTTCTCAATCCTCCAATGATGATTGCAGCTGCTGCAACACAACTGCCAATAGAAACTACATTGTGAGGGAAAGAGAGGCCCTCTTCCTACTTAAAAATGTTTCAATAAACTCCAAGATGATGGAAATAATTATGGAAATGTGAGGGGATGATCCCTCATAGGATTACTAGCTGAAATTCTAGTAACTTCCTTCCTCCTTTTTGATCTAAAATTTAGACAACATAATTCCTGAAGGAAGTATTGCTACTAGGAGGTAAATAAATTTTAGCCTGATGCCAGATCTATAATGAAGATCTGGGAAGCTTATATTTAAGCCCATGGTGATAGGAATAAACCCTCACCATTTCTCCAGCTGAAGTACTGAAGACAACTTCCTCCTTCCAAACTGATCTTCAGAAATCTGCAATTTCTGAATATGGATGTTCTGCAGAAAGTAGGAAAAGAGATGTGGCACTCAAAGCTTGATGTAATATGAATTAAAGTACTCTTTCTAGAGCTACTCTAAGAAAAATGTGGGATTCCTGAGTAGGAACACCCTGTGCTAAAAGCACTTGCAATCTCTGCTAAACAGCCAGAGAAAGCATTGGAATTTCACATGACAATTCCAAATCTGAAAATATATTTACATCAAGAATATTCAGCATGCCATCATCATTGCCTTCATATTATTTATATAAAATTTTATCCTTCCCAAGCCTTGGCCCCCATCTAGACTGCGCAATGTATGTCGACAATATCCTCCAAGTTGGACTGTGATGTTTGACCAAATCAACCATCATGTCTAGGTGCAATGTACACCTTCTCCATCAAGTGTGCTTTGTTTGCACATCATCCTCCATCACTTTATCATGAATGTCTCATGATATTTTGTTTGACATCTTCAAGATCTTAGTTGACTGAATCAACCTCCATGATCTATCTCATTAATGAGACAGGTTCTCCAATTTCATTCACATTAGTAGTTGCTCAACTACCTTATTATGTAGATATAGGCTTAATTAATCCACATTCACACACATAAAAGTGGATATTTATTCTTATTGAGGATTGTGGGTCCCTCCACCCTTTTATTTACTTAGTTCATTAAGAAAATCAAGGACTCTAATATTCCAAATATGATGTGGAAATTAATGAAAATTACAATTTGGTGTATCTTGGGTATGTGATAAGTGGAGGAGAGCTAGAGATAGATTGTGCCAAGATGGAGGCCATCATGAAATGGCTAGTGCCTACTAATGTTTTCGAGTTCAAGAGTTTCATTAGGGTAGCATAATATATTAGGAAATTCATAGCATCATTTTCAGTGGTATCAACACCACTCCATTCCATAACACCAAGTGGAAAAATTTTCCTGTGGGGAAGAGTGAGAAGAGAGATTTAGAGGAGCTAAAGAAGAATATCAGTCAAGCACCATTTCTAGCATTACCAAAATTGAAAAAACCCTTTGAAATGGAGATATATGTGAGTGGGTATGCTATGGGATCCATCTTGATGTAGAGAGGAAGGCATGTGTGATACCATTATGAAGTATTTTAAGAGGAAATTCTTAAATACCCTACCTTCGACAAGGAGCTCTATGCCATGGTGAAAACTGTGAAGAAGTGGAAGAATTATTTGATGGGAAAGGAGGAAATATTCCACCTAGATCACCAACCACTATAGTACCTTAGGCCCAGAGTAAGTTACATGAGACTAGGAATTATAAGTGGATGTAGTTTCTATAATAGTTTCATTTGGTGATCAAGTACAAGAAAGGTAACACAAACAAGTTGGCCGACATCCTCTCAAGGCCACCCGCATCAATGATCACAACTTTGGGGACTCATATGCACATGGAGCCATTCACCCATGATGCATATGGGGAGGTATATTCAGAGGATGAGGACTTCAAGGAGGTATTTTAACAGTTGTAGAGTTAGATTCATGTGCATGATTGTGACAACACCGTTGACTACCATCTGTAGGATGGGTTACTCTACATGCTGGATAAGCTATTCATTCATAAATATGAACGATTACAACTGATTAGATAGAATCACAACTCAAAGGTTTCAAGGCACTTTGGTGTAGTGAAGACCATGCCAAACTTGCATATTTATGTGTATTGGAAGAAGATGAAAGAGTAGGTAGGTAGGTTCATAAGAGGATTTATGCTTTGTTGTACCGACAATATTAGAATTTAGAAACATGGTCTATATCATCCCTTACATTTACCCACTCATCCTTGGTAAATATTTTCCATGGAATTTATGGGATGTTTACCAACAACTAGGAAGGGGCATGACTACATGTTTGTGGTGGTTAATAGGTTCAAGAAGATATGTGTTTCGATGCCCTGTAAAAATACCATCAACGATAAAGAAACATTAAACTTTTTCTTTGGACAGGTCTGGGTGCAGTTTGGGATACAAAGGCGCATAGTTTCAAACAAGGATACCATATTTCTGAGTGCATTTTGGACTATATTTGTGGCATAATATGGATACAAAGTTGAAAATATATACAAAATTCCATCCACAAATACATGGATAGACAAAAGTAGTCAACAATAATTTGGTTCAAATTTTGATGGGATACAACTAGAATCATCGAAAGACTTGGGACAAAAATCTAGTATATCTACAACATTATTACAATAGAGAATTCCACACTTCTCCGGGAAAGCTCCCATTTAAAACTTGTTTCCTTGACATTTGGATATTGCATATGGGTAGCAAGGAGGAGTGAGGGAATATCTTACATGATACACCTTGAGGTTGGATCAATAGTTTCAATTCATAATCTCAATATTTTATGTATAGGTTAATATAATTGATAATTAAATATTATTTATAGTTTAGATGGGTGGAAACAATAAGTTATAAATATTATTATCATGAAAAATAATTTTCAAAAAATCACAATCATTATATTCATTTTTTTAATTAATTAATTAATTTACTTTTATAATTAAAATAATAAGAATAATTATAATCATAATTAATCATAACATAATTATAATTTAAATCCTAATATTAAATATCTAATCAAATCCTAATATTATTAATTTTCATAATTATTTTAGTATTTTAAAATGAATAACAAAATTTTATACATTAAAAAGAGTGCAAGTATTTATGTTATTGATTATTATTATTTTATATTAGAAACACTAATTTCATCACCTAAAAAGAGTGATTTCAACTATATTTATATTTGAAATATGATATTAAATATTTAATATGTCATTGCGTTTTGTCATATTATGTTTCTTCATTATTATATGATTATATGGTTTGACCATGTCACAGGTTGACTATGGTTAGCCATGTACAACATGGTCATACATGGTGAACATAGTAAACCATACTCATCTATAGTTAAATATTCACAACCACCGTTAACAATTTTCACCTACAATCAACCACTCTTTTCCATAGATAACTATGGTCACACAAGCTAAATTATGGTCAAACATGGTCACCATGGAGAATTGTGGTAGACCAAGGTTAATAAGTTAAGCATGTTCAACCATGGTTAAAATTTCTCATCAATGGTTGACCGTGGTCGTTCATGGTCAACCATTATCACCATGGTTGAACTCATTAACAGGAAAGCAAGCTCAATAATGTTTAACCATGATAAAAAAAACTTATGGATGGAAAGCTATTATCAACCATACATTGAAAACCATGGTCAATTGTGTTCACCCATAGTCACAAATGGTCAATGGTGCAACCATATTCTACCATGATCAAACCAGCTCAATAATGGTCAACCATTGTGAACAAGGTTAACCATATTCATCTATAGTTAAACATTTACAAGCATGGTCAACCATGTTCACCCATAGCCTACCACAACTTACAATAGTATACCATTTTCAAACAACCTTAACCGTGTTAAAAAAAACCAATGTTTCAATGTGATGAAAAAAAACCAATGTCATAATGTGATGGAAAAAATATTAACATCACAATGTTATCAACAAAATTCTATGTTGTAATGTGATGAACAATAATTAATATCATGGTGTAATGAACAACGTTAACCAATGTGATATACAAATATTGACAATGCAATGTGATAAAAAAAAATTCAACATTAAAATGTGACAAAAATATCAATTTCACAATGAAACAAACAATAATCAATGTCGTAATGTGATAAAAAACAATCAATGTCACAATGTGATGAAAAAAAATTAACATTGCATGTGATGACCTAAAAACAATGTCGCAATGTGACAAACAAAAATCAATGTCACAATGTTATGAATAAGAATCAACACTGCGACATGTCAAACATAAATGGGCATTTCTTGTGAAAACATAATTGTCGTCACCATGTGACAAACACAAATTGGGGTCACAATGTGAATAACAAATATGAACATCACAGTGTAGCCAAGAATAATAAACATAGCAATGTGATGAAAAAAATTGACATCGAAATGCGACGATCAAAAACTGACATCAAATGTGATTACCAAAGGTAAATATCACAACATGATGAAGCAAAATGAATTTCATAATGCAATGAAAAAAAATCGGCATCGCATGTGATGAATTAAAATCCCAAATGCAAACTGATGAACAAAAAATGTTGTCGCAAAATGACAAAAAGTAAGATGTTGTTGTAATGTGAAAAACAAATAATAATATAACAACATTATGAACACAATTTGGCATTGTAATGTAATGAAAAAAAACCCATGTCACAATGCGATGAATAAAAATCAACATCACAATGTGATGAATAAAAAATCGATGCCACAATGTGATGCTCATATCTTAGTGTCAAAACGTGACAAATGGTCACCCATAGTCAACCACGGCTAAACATGGGCAAACATGTTTAAACATTGTCAGCTATATTAAACATGGTCAAACATGCACAAACTATTTCAATATGATAATTATAAAACACTTTCAACCATATTCAACACCATCACATTTTCATCGTAGTAAACACAGTCAACCATGTTAAGCATGGTCATAATGGTAAAAAATGGTCATAATCTTACAATTGTCAGCCATAGTCAACTATGCCCAAAAATGGTTATATATAGTCTTCATGGTAAAACATGTTCAATCAACATATATCAACTACTTTTACTATAGTTGATATAGAAAACATGGTCAACCATGGTCAACCATGTTGAACATGGTCAAACTCTACTTGGCATGGTTAACATAGCCAACATATTCAACCAAGGTCAACATGGGAAAACCATGCTTAACCATGGTCTACATTGTCACCCATATTCAAGCATGGAAAACTTGGTTGGCCATGGTCAACAATGGTCAACCATATTCATCTTTAGTTCAGTGCTCACAACCATGGTCAACAATTTTCATCCATAGACAACCATAGTTTACCATATTAAACCATGGTCAAATAATCTTAGCCACAATCAAACATGGTTAACAAGTTCAACCTTAGTTAATCATATTCAACCACGTTTGAACTAACTTAGCAATGGAAACATGGTAAACCACAACCATCATGGTCATCCATAGACATCATATGGTCTACCAGTTTGTCAAGCATAATCAACATGATTAACCATATTAATCTGTAGTTAAATGTTTCCTACCGTGGTTGATCCATATTTATGAAGGAATGAAATGAAATACAAATTAAAACCAAAAACACATAGATACAATGAAATTGAACTTCAATTCATAAAATAGCAAATGTTGGACACTGTCTATATTTAGAATGAAAAAAACTAGCTTGAGTGGTAGTAGCTTATCTTTGAGAAGAGACGTGGCAACTACATGCCTTATGAACTATGTTATAATGAGGATGTGAGGCCTTTTTATCATGTAACACCCTCCTCCCACATCTACCCAATTAACCATCCAATAGTGGTAAAAATGTGACTAAGATTTACTCTGATATGATTCAACTCCCTAAGTGTAGTTAAGGAAGTGGAACCGACAAACCAATAATTTACAAACCTCCCTCGGGTGCTACATGACCCTCAACAGCTAATCTACCACTCTAGGTGCCCAATCCCTTAGTAATAATGCCTTTTCTCTGAAAATACCTGAGTCGCTCCCATGATATGGGCATGCATGAGATTGGAACCTTATATTTGCTCCCAAAATTCCTACAAGGGAGAAACTACAGTATTTTTGAGCCAGTTCTGTGCTAAAGACAGTGAGATTTAAGCCACTTTTTCAGGGCTAGGCTCCAAACCACTACCCAGAACTTGATGATAATTTTCAAGACAATAAATGACACCAAGACAAGGCCTCTAACAAAAAACTTAATCAAGGAATTTACCTAACCAAGCCCAACTATGACAGTCATTTCATCAAACATATCACAAATATAAAATCTACAGGTTTCAATAACAGATCTGAGCACGAGGGTCTCATACTTATTTGAGAATCATTAAGAAGTATTGATGTCTTCCGAGATTAGCTACATTACAATTTATTAGGTCATTCATTCATTATTGTTTCACATACTAATAAAAACATGATTAGATCCATACATCATAATTTTCATAAAACATGCTTATAACCAACAAATAACCATATATATATCATTGAGAAAATAAGCATTAAAGCCACATAACATAAAGTACCTTTACTAATGAAAATAACAAGGGAAAAATAACTCTTATTAACATATGAAAATCCAACCAAGTCAGGGACTTTCACGTACCACTCGACCATAGACTAGGCCGAACCAAATATATCTTTCAACCAGTCACCCCTATGCCATAATCCAAGCACGATTGTGGGATCTAATAGAACAAACCCATCAAAACCAAACTAGGGCTTAGACAGGCCAAACCACCTCAACCCTCCACTTTTGATTCCACTTAACATCCGAACATCAAAAATCATCGCTTGATTGGTCCCTACCCAAGCTATCTATGGCTCTAGAGAATTTGTTCTAACCAAGGCTTTAGGAATAGTAACTCAACCCACAGTTACTATCGGGATCCAAATAGTTTGTCCAACCAAGGCTCCATGACTAGTAACTCAACCCAAGCTATTTCAGGGCTCCAGAGCGTTTGTCCAACCAAGGCTCCAGGAACTAATAACTCAACCCACAATTAAAGGCACATGATAAACAACCAAAAAAAAAGGAAAGAAACCCAAAACACCATGGTTATCCAAGAAATGGAAAGGCTGGGAAAAACTAGTGTAAATCCGAAAATCCTCCATGCAAATGAAATATCATAACCGAGAAACCACATGCATGTACCATGCATTCCAAAATTATCAAGGAAAATATACATGCAAATCGATACCTGCAAAGAAATCCAACTATAGCTGCTGATCCCAATGTCCTCTTGTGCTTTCTTGCTTTTCCTTTTCCTTCTTTCTCCAAATCCCAAGTATGCCACACTCCTCCAAGAGTGATCCAAGAAAATCTAAGTGTCCAAGAGTATGAGAGAGAGAATATAATAGAGCTCCACCATAGAACTGACAAAAAGTTACCAACTGATCCTCATAATCCTTTTTATCAACAAGGCCTCTATTTTCTTCATTTTCCATTATTTTCCTTCATTTTCTTCTTCACATGCAACCTGTGACCTTTCACCTCCATATTCTCTTATTTTCCTTTATTTTCATAAATGAAATGCTAATAATTCCTATTTTCCTTTCCAAAGCCTTTTCCATTTCCTTTTCCATTTTCTTTTAGCCATAATAAACAGAAGTGACACCTGGGTGAAAATGTGAAGCTGGGTTACACTTTTTGCCCTTTTTTGAGAAAAATATTTCATTTTTTTCGATTCTTCAACTTTCAGCAAACTATAACATTTTTTCTGTGTAGAATTTGATTTTGCGATAAAAAAAAAAGTTGTGATAAATTTTGTTAGCTTTCTATTACTTATTTTTTGAAATTTTTTTATGAATATTTGATATGTCAACTTAGCATTTCTTTGAGTGTGTGTTTCTTAACAATCAAAGGATTCATAAGAAGTCATGTTATGACGCAATGTTGTATTCATTGAAAATTTGTGTTTTTGAAAAATCAAAATGTGTTACAACAATCTAGACAGAGTCTATTTTTTTTTTCATATTTACAAAGCCAATGGATGCATATCATAATTACTAGAATTTTTTGAACTGGTCCAATACGAAAAACTGCGTATTTTGGATATGTTTCGCATCGCAAGAAATTTCTTAACATATAAGTTATAAACTAAAAATCTAAAAGCTACCCATTAGAGACGACGGACCTATGTAATGCCCCATAATTTTTTCAATTTTTTTTACAATGTATTTTGGGAGATACAAAATTTTGATTTCACTGAATCACGAGGACCCTTAGAAATTATTTTCACCTATTTTATTAGAAAAATAATTAAAATTAAAAAACGTTTATGAAATTCCATAAAAGTTATATTTCCTGAAATTAGATTCAATTCTGAAAATGCTTGTCTTGGTTTTGACAGTTAATTAACAACCTTTCATGGAGTTTAATCAGTCCAAAGTTGCAGAACCATTTTCAGAGCCTGGTTTTGCGTAATTGGTGACGGGTTAGTTCGGCCGAACTTTTAGTCCAAGTTCGGCCGAACTATGTTTTCCGCTTAAGAGTCGTTAACTCTAACGTCGCAATAGTTCGGCCGAACATTTTAACAAAAGTTCGACCGAACTATTGTGTAACTCTCCGTCGGCCGGAAATTTTTGTGGAGCCCCCTACTAAAAACACATTTCGCGTCAATATAAATTGCCGCGAAATGATTCACAATTTTCACACATTTCGCACACTTCATCTCATTTTACAAAGATCTTGGTTTGGGTTCAAAAGTTTTTCTTCAAGGTTTGGGAAAAGAGCATTTCTTGGAAGCAAATTGATTTTACAAAATCTTGGTTTGGGTTCAAAAGCTTTTCTTTAAGGTTTGGGTTTAAGAGCATTTCTTGGAAGCAAATTGATTTTACAATTTTGGGTTTACAGAATTTTTTTGGAGGACATTTCTTGGAGGCGACGTGATTTTGGAAAAAATTGTAAAAAATTTCTTGGAGGTATGTACGTGTTTTGAGTTAAAGTAAATATTTTGAATTTCGTTTCATTTTTATAAGACATTTTTCTCTCGAATTTTTCAAAGTCTGTGTTTTGGATTGGAGTATGTATTTTTTACAAAAAATTTACACTGAATTTTTTTAAATTAAATCTTTTGTGATATTTTTTGTAATTGAGTTATTGTCTAATTTTTTGAAGGAAATTTTTTGAACTTCATACCCTATTATCATGGGAAATTGAAGAACTTGTGCGAGAAAATATGATCGAAAAAGAGACCCTGAGACAAGTAGAGAAGAAACAAGACAACCTTGCAAAAGAAAGTTAGAAGCCCTCTCAAATATTGAGGAGGAAAATCAACCTCAAGAAAAAATTGAAGCAAATGTAAATATTATGATCCATTGATATATATTTAAAATTTTCCTAATGTAAAATGTGACGCTTAATTTTTATTTGATGAACTAGTTTGAAAAATATTTTGTTTAATGTAAACAGACAGAGATATTCCTCAAAATATTGAAGAAAAAAATCAACCTCAAGCAGAAATTGAAGCAGGTATGTAAATGTAAATGTTATGATCTATTGATATATTTAAAAATTTTCTAATGTAAAAGGTGAAACTTAATTTTTGTTTGATGAACTAATTTGAAAAATATTTTGTTTAATGTAAACAGACAGAGATACTCCTCAAAATATTGAAGAAGAAAATAAACCTCAAGCAGAAATTGAAGCGGGTATGTAAATGTAAATATTATGATCTATTGATATATTTAAAATTTTCCTAATATTTATTGACATATTTATTAATTTAGTGATTTATTGAATATGTACTATTTTTTCGAATATGTACAAATGAAATCACTATCGATAATGAGATGTTAGAAAATGTTGACACTCACACACATGGAGATAAAAAACCTGACCATGTTATAAGATATCATGTCAACTGCATTTTTAAAGATTATTTCTTAAAGGAGCGAGTGACAGTTCAAGCTCAAATGTTGAAAGGTCTCCTATCATCAAATAAATTAAAAGAAGCGACGACACTATTGGGTATTCGAAAATCAACCAAAGATAAAAAAATGAAGGAAGAAGTGATAAAAAATGTGAGTAGTGCTATAAAGTCAATTAAGAGATCTAGAGATAAATATGTTTCAAATATACGTATAGGAATACAGATAACAATGGTTTCACCAAGTACTCAAGAGAATCGTTTGATAACATCTATGGCACGAGCACTGGGAACCTCACGAAAAACTCTGCACAAACATCGAAAATTTCGACTGCAAATAGATGTAAATGATGAACTCGCTTGTTGGAGAGCTATTTGTAGGCAACCATACAAATATAGACTTGGAGAAAATGTTAAAAAAATAATATATGAATATTGGAAGAACAATTCGCGTGTTTCACCAACTGAAAGACATGTGATGCGAAGAAGAATAGCACGAAATCAGTACGAAGAACATGAAAAACATCTCTTGGAAACCACTCAGATAGAGTTATTCAAAAATTTCAAAAAAGAGAATCGTCAAATTCATGTTTCACTCAGTGCTTTTGTTCAACAAAAACCATGGTATGTAAAACCTATCACCATACGCGACACTTGTTGTTGCCGTTATCATGTGGAATTTGAGTTATATTATGACACATTCCTTGATTCCGGTAGAACATTATGGAAGGATTCACCTCCTCCTTCCACTATCCATGAATTCATATCTCAAATTCTATGTGAAAGAGAAAGCGATGAACTATTTTACAAAAAGAGATGTGTTGGTGGTAAAAAATGCAATGATCGTGGAAATTTGACTAAATTTCAAAAAAAATATCGTATTGATATAAATGATCAATCATTGTCCAACATGAAAGTGAAATGGAAGAGATATGAATATATTGGTACATCGATTCAAGGTGAAAATAGTGTTAAAAGAATCGAATTACGAGAAGATGAAATTTTTCTGATAGACTTTTTGAGAAAGTTTGAGGCAGAAATTTACAAATACACCAAACAATTCCCATAGAGCTTGATGGCAAGACTTGCAATTCAAAAAATCTCGTGAATTTTTTCCACCAGGGACCATTTTTCTAGTGATTGATTTTGCAGAAAACTACACATTTGTTCCACAAAAAGAAATTTAGAGTGAATACTATCATTCTGACCAAGTCTCCATGCTCGTCCATATTCTATATAGACATGCTGAACAAAATGTCGATCATATAGAAAGCACGAGTGAAAATCGACATATCATTAAAGAATATCACTTTTATATCAGTGACGATCGTACACATGATACATGTTTTGTACAACATTGTTTTGGAAAAAATTATGATTCATTGAAAAATCGTGGAATAACATTCAATGAACATTGGATATGGTCAGACGGATGCGCAGGTCAATTCAAATCTGCACGATCATTCTTTTAGTTGTGTTGTCTTCATAAGAAAACCTGCATTAAACATTGTTGGAATTTCTTTGAGACTCGCCATGGAAAAGGAGAACATGACGGTGCAGGAGCATGCATAAAACGAGTACTTCGAAGATATCAAATGAACCACTCTGCACGCCGACTTGTGAATGCTGAAGAAGTTGTTCAATGGTGCATCACTACTCTAAGCCATGAAATTAACCCATCAAGAGAAGTGCAAAGGTACATTCAATTTAATTTATATTGGAAATCTAATTTTAAACATTGTACATTTATCATGCAATGATTATTTTTAATTGTATTTTGATACCATATTTACAAATTCTTTTTCTAATTTTCCATATAAAGGTTTTTTTGGCATATTGGAATCGGAGACATAGGTAGATCAATTGGAAATGACGTTGAAACAATAAAAGGGACTCGAAATTTGCATTTAATTCAAAAAAAGTTGTCCACAAATGTGTTTGCATTGGATAAAAGAAAATATTCTTGTTTTTGTGATGTTTGCATATACAACACAAAATCCAATGACGTTTGTGAAAACAAAATGTACGTGAACGATTGGAAACATACAGAGCTAAATACAAAGGGAAAAATCTCTGTTGCAATGTTTGAAGAAATGCAATCAGAAGAAACTACAATATCATCCGATGGTGATCGAGTTTCTGATCTTGTTAGAGAAGGTAACATTTGAATTACTTTCTAATGATTTAAAGATCTAGAAATAAATTTAAATATGCATAATTATATGTTAAATTTTTATTTTATTGTGCAGGAGATGTTTTTGCTGTAATTGCACCTATTGACAACGATGAAAAAGTGAAGTATTATTTGATGCGTTGCACTGAACGAAAAATGAAATTGTTACAAGACTATAATGATCATGGATTTCAGTATGACAGAGGGTCTATTATACTGAAAGGTTATTTTTTCAGACAAACTCATGAAAGTGGAGACTTTGTTTACTTTGAAGACTATGAACCTGATTCCATAAGTTTTCAATATAGTCACTTGGTGTGTGCAGCACGCATAAAGTTGATAGAAGTTCAATCAAAGAAAAAAATCGAAAATTAAGAAATGGAAAATGTCAAAATCCGATCATGAACGGATTATTGAAGATGTAATTCCATTAGAATTTTTTTGAGTGAAGTTTCCAACAATTTATTATCTTTGGATTAAATACGTTTTAGAACTTCCAATACTCAACTAAAAATTGAGCTGCTTATGTTATTTGTGGTTTTCACATGTTAGAAATTGTTTGGGTACAAGCACGTGCTCTAGTATCAACTGAAAGTAGCTTTTCTATACATGTGCATTGATGAAAAATGTTATATGTATTGGATATATATATATATATATATATATTCTAGAATGAAATTAATTTTTCTTGTATATTAATTGTTCTTATATATGTTTTCTGACCGTATGGTACAAATTATTTCACTTTATTTTGTAAGGTCAGATTCGGTCCCCATATGGCCTAGCCTCCAAGGGACGAGATAACAAGTGGTTGTCCCCACTTGCCCGAATCTCAGATTTTAAGTACAATTTTACTGTTTATGACAGGCATCTTACATGATGTCCTAGCCAAGGATAGATTCTCTTTGTTTCAAGTTTCCAGTAAAAGTTGTCATCGAATGACCTACTAGGATATTATAAATACTAGCTTTGTAAGATCATTTGACATTTCGGAAAAATTCGAAAGTCTTAGGCTGTTAATCAATTTAAAGTATCATTCACCCTAGGGAGTGTAAAATATTCAATGTAGGCTGGTGACGATGCTCACTCCTAGCTTGAAGCATCTCCAATGACCAATTCTTTAATGAATTCCAATGCAGTAAACCAAAGTTGGTGACCCACTTGGTTTTTCACCCAAGAAATTCCAAGGTAATCTTCTTACCTTTGGCCCCCAAAGCTACAATGGAATTATAGGAAGGTGAAGAAAAAAAATTCACTGATAGGAATTTGGTCACATCCCTTATCTCCCCTTATCAAAAAATTCCTATCTACTAAATTATCCAGCATGTACTCAAGATCACTATTTCGTAATTAGAATATCACAATATCATAAGTTCTCACAAAAATACATGGAATGCCATTACGACACTCATCTAACAATGGGGAGCTCAAAACCTAGAAAGTTCCTCATCCCCTTAATAATAATGTGTTTAATTTAGTCTTTTAGGTGAGGATTAGGTGTGAATCTTGTTTTCACATACAAAAATAATTAATTGTTTAATTCCATAAATTTGATTATTCACCAAAATACATGTCATATCCATTATTTGTCTCTCCTACAAATTCCCATTATTTTATTAAAATATATGATTTTATCTCACCCAACTATCACATGTTCCTAAATTTACTCCTAATTGTTCCCTATGCCCTAAATCTACTCCTAATTGTTCCCTATTTTTCTTTTCCCTTATTTTTAGAAAGTTATTTTCCTAGATCCATCATAACTATGGATCTATCAAGCGCTGAGAGGGATCAAATATCTAGAGGTGCAAACCTCTTTTTTGAGTGCAAAACTTGAAGAAAGGTTTGCACCTCAAGAGATTTGATCCCTCTCGGTGCTTGATAGATCCATAGTTAAGATGGATCTAAGTTGGTTTCAGTCGTGTGCAACTAAGGAAAAACTATCGATAATATGAGAAACATATGATTAATTTTATCAATAATATGTAAATATATCTAATATTAATATAACCATTTTAAATATGCTAAATATGTTTGAGATTTATCAAGTCATTTTAATTTTAAATTTTCTTAGTTACCTCAATTTGTTGAGATGATAAATATTGTAGAATAACTTTAATAATGGAAAATGATCAAATAAAATTTTTGAATACAAAGTAACAATGCAATAATATTGAATGATAGAATGTGAATAATTAGAATGTAATCAATTACAAATAGCAATTAGAATGTAATCAATTACAAATAGCATTTATTGTGATCAATCTTAAACTATTTTCTTCTTATATTCTTATTGTCACCCTTATTAGTTTTGTCATCTTTCCGTATCGATTATATTAAAAAGAAAGTAAAAATCATAAATCATAAACCATTTAAATATTTAGCTCGAACTCTTGTAGTAAACACCATACCTTCTCTCTCTTGCTCTCCAATATTATTAGGTTTAATTATTATAACACAAAAATCGTTCTACATTGTCAATAATTTTTTGCGCTTACACTGAAATCAATGAACACTATTAATCCAATGACTTTACAAGTAATGTACCATCATACATGCAATTATATCAAATAAGAAATCAACACATAGGTAAACCATTTAAATATTAGCTCGAACTCTTGTAGTAAACACCATACCTCAAGTCTCTCTTGCTCTCCAATATTATTAGGTTTAATTATTATAACACAAAAATCGTTCTACATTCTCAATAATTTTTTGCGTTTACACTGAAATCAATGAACACTATTAATCCAATGACTTTACAAGTAATGTACCATCATACATGCAATTATATCAAATCAGAAATCAACACATAGGTAAACCATTTAAATATTTAGCTTGAACTCTTGTAGTAAACACCATACCTCAAGTCTCTCTTGCTCTCCAATATTATTAGGTTTAATTATTATAACACAAAAATCGTTCTATGTTGTCAATAATTTTTTGTGCTTACACTGAAATCAATGAACACTATTAATCCAATGAATTTACAAATAATGTACCATCATACATGCAATTATATCAAATCAGAAATCAAATGAAGTTCATTCAAATTTATGCCTTTAGTAAGTTGACCTATCATGTTGATGTTGGCAATATGATGCAGAGTGTTGTCCTTGATGGCAACCCACTTGATAGAGTGTTGTCCTTGAATGGCAACCCACTTGATGAAGATGATGGAAACCTACTTGATGAACTTGTTAAATGATGTAAATCTGATGTATCTACAGAGAGTACAGAAGGTAATGAAGAAAGGAATTCAATATATGCTAGATCTATGATGAAAAGAGTATGTCTCAAGGAATACGCGGTTTTGTCTAGGAGAAGTCGCGTATGCACGCGGGTAATAACGTGCCAAGTTGCGTATGGGAAAAAAGCGCTCATAAAGTACAAAACCAGGGGTAACCACCATGGTATTGACCCATTGTATTGGGTAATGATTCGTCTAAATGACCCCGTCCAGGAATACCATCGGAAGTAATGTGGTTTTGGCTCATGGTATTGAAAAAGGGTAAACCTATATAAGGAGAAGAAATTCATTGTGCAAATGATGAGTGTGGGTGCAAGATGTCTGAGCTTGAATGAATACTTCTCTCTGAAGTATATCTGAATGGAAAGGGTTACAGTTGAATGATAGATCTGAATGCATGATGTACCAATGATGAAGAAGGGCATCTAGATCTGAAATATACTTGTATTTGCTAGATCTGTGTATGGAATGATTAGATCTGAGATGAGGCGAACATCTGTCTGAAGTAAAGGGTAAAATCTGTGTGATGTGTCTGTTCTGAAGAATTGCAATGACCTAAATATCTGAAGAACCATACGCTAGTTTTCCGCATAAGAAGCGCGTATATACGCAGCTTCTCTGAAGAGAAAGCGCGTATGCGCAGTGAAATTATCTTTGTAATATGTACAGAAGTATACGCGGGTTTGTATGGTAGAAGGAGCGTATATACGCGGGATCAGTGAAAGGAAAGCGCGTATGAAAACTAGGGTTTGCTGAAGCATGGGGTATGAAATGTCTGATCTGTTCTGCTGTGTTACTGCTATCTGTATTCTATAGTTCTGAGTTTTCTATATCAGTTTGGTTGTATGATTGAACTTAAATGTGTGGAGTGGGTCCAGTCTGATAATATGATGAAACGAGGCCTACAAGTTGTACTCTATTTGAGTTGTTGGATCCAGTGTGAAAATTGATGAAACGTGGTCCATAGAGGTGTTGAGGGTTGTAGCCTTCAGTCAGGGGGTCGTAGCTCCCTTCCAGGTGAGGCTGGTAAACGAGATCAGGGGGTCGTAGCTCCCTTCCAGGAGAGGCTGGTAAACGAGTCAGGGGGTTGGAGCTCCCTTCCAGGAGAGGCCGGTAAACGAGCGCAGGTGGGTGCCTGCGTGCTGGTCAAGTCTGCGCCAGCACATATGTTGTAAGATGTTTTCTCTATAATAAAATATTGAAGGCTGAGCAACTGCAGCGGTGGTTTTCTCCCGACTTGGGTTTCCACCTAAAATCCTGGTGTTCATGTGTGATGCTTATGTGTGATGGTTTATTCTATTTTTACTGCACATGTTTACTATTTATTGAAAATCTAATGAATGAATGATGGAATGATATAAGTGAAGAATTAATGGCATAATTAGATCTCTGTATACGCGAGTTTTATGAAGGAGATCCGCGTGTATACGCTAGTTGGCTTCAGCAAAGTAGCGTATGGGTTTTAGAGAGTGAAAATTTAAAAACTTTGATAAAGTCCTAAATACTGATTCACCCCCCCTCTCAGTATTTTTCCCAACAATTGGTATCATAGCAGGTCTTTCTGCAGAAGCTTGATCACTTGAAGGAGATCCGTCGCAATGGGAAGTCATGAAGGAGTAATGTCTCTAAAACCACCTCTATTCAATGGAAGCAATCTGATATTCTGGAAGGTACGAACAAAAGCATATCTGCAAAGTCTTGGTGCAGAAGTATGGGCAATCGTGGAAGAGCGCTATCAATATACGGCAAGTATTCCTACTGATGCAGCTGAAAGAAAGAAGTATGAAATCAATGCCAAAGCAGTGAATGTCTTATTAGGAAGCATGTCTGAACCAGAATTTGCTAAAGTGATGCAGCTAAATTCAGCAAAAGAAATATGGGACAAAATCATTCTGAGCTATGAAGGAGATACAAAGGTAAAAAGTGCAAAACTCCAAACTCTCAGAATTGAATATGAAAATTTAAGGATGCATAGTGATGAAATTATTGCCAGTTTCTTTTTACGTCTAGATGATATTGTAAATCGAATGAGAAATTTGGGTGAAACCATGGCCGATACTACTCTGGTGGAAAAAGTCTTAAGATCTTTAACTTCAAAATTTGACTCTAAAGTTTCAGCTATTGAAGAAAGGCAAGATCTACAAACTCTTACTGTTGTTCAATTACATGGTATCCTGACTGCCTTTGAAATGAGACAAGGAGGTCCTTCTCAAATCAAAGAAGTTGCTTTTAAGGCGTCTGCAAAAGGAAAAGAAAAGGAAGCTGTCAAGGAATCCAGCTATTTATCTGAAGAAGAAGAAGAAGCAAATTTTGTGAGAAGACTCCAACTAGGAACCGGAAGGTTCAAAGGTAAGCTTCCTTTCAAATGTTTTGATTGTGGAAGAGTTGGTCATTATGCTGCAAAGTGTCCTTATAAAGAAACATCTTCTAAAGGAAAAGAAGTAGCAAGAAGGAATAAGAATCGATCTAGCACAAGAAAAAGCTACTATATTAATGAAGATAGTGATGGGTTATCTGATAGTGAGGAAGAATGTGAACAAGATATTAAACTGCTCATGGCAAAAGAATCTAGAGAAGAAAAGGATACTTTTGTGGATGCTCTGGAAGAAAATGATTTTCTTGAAGAAAACAATCAACTCAAAGTAAGCCTAGAAGAAAGGAACATAATCATAGAGACTCTTGAAAGTCAGCTTGAAGCAAAGGAAAAACCCATTGAGGAATTGGAGTGTGAAGTAGTAAGTCTAAGGAAAGATAATGAGAAAGTAAAAACTCTCAATCTTAGATTTGCTAAAGGTTCAGAAACCTTAGATGAGATTATCAAGATACAACGGTCTCCTCTTATAAAAACAGGTCTTGGATATACTGGGGAATCTTCCCAGACTTCAGCACCAAATTATCTGAAAGCAGCCACAGATGGTTCACTACATTCAGCCACTCAGCAAGGGAACAAAGGATCTTTCCAGGTAAAGCATGATCATCTCAATTCAAGGAACACTAACAGGGAGATCTTTCAAAGAAGCTACAACCAACAGGTAAATTCAAATAGAATATTTCATGATCGTAGAAATTTCTACTTCAATGGACAATGTTTCTCATGTCACAATTTTGGTCATAAATCTGTTCAATGTGTTGCATATAAAACCATCATGACAAGAGAAGCAAGAAAGAAAAGGATGAATATTGAACCAAAGAGGAACACCTATAACAACTTTTCTCCTCTGCAAAACGAAGTTGAATGCACTTATTGCAATAACTTTGGTCATGAAGAATCTGAATGCAGGAGCAAGGTCCAGCCAAAAGAACATGTTCCCTCAAGCTCTAAAGTGTGGAAAAAGAAAGAAATACCGGTTGAAAATTGTGGGATAGCGTTATTTGCAGAAGGTGAAGAAAATCAATGGTACATTGATAGTGGGTGCTCAAGACACATGACAGGTGATGTTAGCCATCAGTATTTTTTTACATGTTAGTGATGACTATATCCATAGCTGAGTTTTCTAGAAGCCGAATTCCATATATCAATCTGTCATCTAGAAAACCCTCATATAACTTTTTTCGCCCTTTTTTACTTATCAGTCCGCCCATGTCAAAGTCAAAATCCATTATCACTATTTTTTCTAGTTTTAGCCCCCCTGGTCTGTCCATCAGCTCCAAAAGGAAAATCCCAAGTCTGTTGCAAAAGTCTCCCCTATGTTAGGAAGTGGCGTTTTAAGACATTTTACCCTTGGCAATCATCAAAAAGCCAAAAAGCCTCCATCTGCTACAGACCAACCATGACTGACCTCCCACTCTGCAAATCAAATTGACAAACAGCTCTAAGTCGTGCCACTTATATCCCTAGGTCTCTGCACTACATGAACCACAGTCTCAAGCTTATTAGTAGGTGCTTCACAGTGTTTTATGGATTCTGCAAAGAACAGGAAATACAATTTCATCTCAGGAGAAAATTCTTGAATCTACAGTTAGAGGAACAACTGCTTCTAAATGTATCATGAGCCTGAGATATGTCTGCAAAACAGAAAGTCACTCATCAAGACCTTGCAGTTTTCCTTCCAGCATGAAAATCACAGTAAGAAAAGAACACCACTGTCTCAGAAAACTGGTAAATTGTCATGGCCCAGAACCTCCTTAATTTACAAGCAGAGGGTTAGGGCGCCTCCTTCATCCACAAGCAGAGGGCGCTGGCCAGTATTGATTTTTAAGATTGCAAAAGTCCAGGTTTTCCTTTTACTGAACAGTGAAACAATATCTCCAGGTTTTATGAATGTGAGTGATGATCATAACAGGGATAGAGTCTGAAATATGCAAGTTTAAAGGAAAACAGAGTTTGGTCTGATGAAGGAGGTCATTTGAAGCTTTCAAATCATGTGAATTGTTGAACTTTAAAAAGGCACATCATGAGTAAAAAACAATTCTAATCATAGGCAGTTTGTTTTCCCACAAGACCAAATTGAAGAGATGCTGACAGATCAGGTCATCACACAGGCAGAAGAAAAGTTGTTTGTTTTTCAAAAGGCACTGACCTCCATAGTCACAGAGATTATCTTTCAAATAAATTGTCATAAGTTGACTAAAGCAAATGATGACATTTCAGTCACCCTCAGACCAGTACAGTGAGACAGTGACACTTTGGCTAAGGTTTTTCTGAAGCACAGTGGTGATTGCAAGCAGAGGTGCCAGTCTTGATATTTTTTAAGTTGATTGCTTACCATCATAATCCAAGAAAACCCTTGTCATGCAGAGCCTTGTCAAATAATCTTCAGATACTTTTCTGAGTGAAAGGCCTCCTCCATTTATGAGCAGATGGCCAAGGCATTGAGTGTTGTTGAAAACTGATTGGTCAAAAGATGCAGTGAAAAGAGACAATGAAAGAAAGCAAAAGTCTGTACACAGGTAAAAGTTAGGGTTTATGATTTAAAGGTATTGGTTTTCCTATTCAAATGGAAATGTCTGTCAAACTATATCTTTAGTGGACAGGAGACAATATTTAATATATGCAGGTCATTGATACAAAAAGGGGCCGTTTCCTTAAGAGAGAGGGTCGAACAATACCACACTGTCACATGCAAAAATTTTAAAGGAGCGCCTTTCGAAGTAAACAGATAATTATGGTATGAGGGGATGCAGCCAAAATATGGCACTTACAGTCAAAGAAGGAGCTCCTAAATCGCCTGGAAGCAGAGATTATCAAACAAGTTGGAAGAAGGCAGGCCATCTCCTGTTAAATGACAAAACAGTTGTCAAGGCTTTTCAAAATGCTCTTTGACACATTCTGAGTGATTTTTCTTTAAAATATCACCAAGAAGGTAAAACAGTGGACAGAGTTGAGCTATGGAATGGTTCTATTACAAAAAGGTCAATGCACTGATCAAAGCAAAATGATAATTGTTTCCAAGAGACCTGTTCTTCTTGCTTCATGATTTCCTCCTTTCAGAATATACATCACAAGTAATGGGAGGCATTTCAGGTTTAGTTCCCAAGATGGACATTGTGAATAGATAAAGGGTTGAAGGAGCAAGCAAACACCGAGGCTGTCAAAGCAAGTTGACAATGCAAGACCTACCTCTTTCAGAAAAAAGGCAGTTTTCAGGTATTTTCCTGACAGTGTTAAAGTGGTTATATAATGGATATCACCAGCAATTTTAAACAACGGTGGCAGAGATGATGAAAGTTATTGAGTTATTTTTCAAAGTTGAAGTTTGGTGTTAAAGTTATCACCCAAGGAACAAAGCTGGAAATCACCCTTTCGAAACACCTGTGCATAAGTGAGACAAAGTGTAACCTTTCAAGCCATTTTTGTTTGTTACAAAGAGGTTGATCCATGATTTAAATCGATCTAAAAAGCATAGAGATCTCTAATGCACGCATTGCTCGAGGTTCAAGTATGAAATGCACCGAGATTATTGTTGAAAAAGTGTCAAAAGGATTGTGGAAACCTTGCAAAAGCCAAACAAAATTTTCACTTTAAAGACCAAGGTGACCGTTGAAGGATTTGATATGACATATAAGGAGTGAGGTCGAGGATGATTTTATCATTTTCCAACTGCAAACAAAGTTCTGTACCGCCCTTGGCATCAAAACAAGAAGCTCGGGTCGAAATTTCAGAATACTGCACTGTTTACGACCGCGCGCCGTGCCTGGAAACCCGCGCGACGCGCCTGGGAGTAAGTTTACACGGGCGGTCAGTGTTGGCGCGACGCGCCTGTACAGTTGCGTGACGCGCCTGTACACGGCGCCCGACCGCCCGACAGGCCGACCCGACAGGCCACCCGGGTGTATTTTTGCACGCCGTGCTGTCATTAAAGAGTGCCGCGCAATCTTGGAGACCTCCAAAGCTGCCTCCGACGCTCCACAAGAGATTTTCCTCGTATCTTGAGGTATTTGCACACTTTGGCCCTAAATTTTGTGACTGCCTATTGATGTTTGAAAGCCAAAAATAAGGTTTGAAAACAAGTTAAGTTAAGTGTTTCGCATTCAAGAAGGGATTTTTGGTGAGTTGCATACAAAGAAGTTTGATGTTTTGATCCAAGGAAAGCCTAATTCACTGTTAAAACTACTACAAATTTTCACAACACTGCACGCAGAACTTCAAAACTCTGTCATTATACCAGAAAAAAAGGATTGTTTGCTGTGTGAGTTTTTAGGGTGTACAACTGTGATAAACTGCTGGATGTGTCATTTGAAACACCTACAGGAAAGAATATATGATGGACATAAGAGCAGTGTTTTTCTTAAAGAAATTTGTTGATTGAAAAATCTTTGACTGCCACCTCAAAAGAAGCCTTTAAAAAGGCAAGAGGAAGATTTTGTTATAGAGACAGGGCTTAGGTCTAAAGAAAAACATTTCACACTGTTCTCAAAACATTGCCACTTCATTAAAACAGTGAAGTGCACTCAGAAGAGGGGTTTTTGACAAAGAGCTGTTTATAAGTTGAAAAACCACTTGGCTAGGTTGCTGTTTCATGACACAAAGGGACAATATTCACTATATTTTACACTTGTTTGCCTTTTGATTTTCTAGCTCGTATCGAGGAATGGATGTGCTTATGTATAAAGGTCTTTTTCTTCAGCTAAAGCGAGGGTCACATGTATAAAGAGCCATTGATTGTTTTGAAAAGAGGAAATTCACATAGCTTCTCCCTAAAAACTTTGTAATCTTTTAAAGATCTGTCACCTTGGCTCAGGATTATGCCAGTGACTGTTTAATTGCATTAAGAGTTGTTTTCACATATGCAAGTTGGTTGACTGTTGGCTCACTTAGACAAGGCAGGTTTGGGATAATTGGAAAATGCAATATTGATCCAAGATACAAAGATGTGTTGATTAACTTCCAAAGATCACCAAGCACGGATAACTTTGACATTGTATACATCCTGCCTCATACAGTCTGCCCCTCTTTTTCACTGTATTTTTTCCTACTGAGAATTTGTTGACTGAGATATTCTCAAGGTGGAAGGCCACTTTCTGAAGAACAGGTTGTTAATGACTGAAATTATACCTTGAGACAGAGATACAGGTGTATTGGTTGACATCTAAAGTTTCACAGAACAGGGTGATTTTAGCACTTCTCACAGCAAACTTCTCCTAAAGCAGTTTGCCCTTCTTTTCACTGTGTTATTTCCTACTAAGAATCTGTTGACAGAAATATTCCAAAGGTGAACAGGACATTTTCTAAAGACAGCAGAGGTTGTGTATTCAAAGAAACATTGTTGCAAACCATCCAAATCACATTGTTTACCTGTCCAAGCAGCATATTGACACAGTTTGACTCCAGCAGGGCATTTTACACATAGTGAAGGCAGTTTGCCTCTTCCAAAGCATATTCAGGTCAAAATGCCTCCAAGGCAAGACAGCAGGAGCGGTCCACATAAAAGATATGAGCCCATCTCTACAGAAGAGATTAATGCTCATCCATATGTGCTTTTCAACTTCCATGAAGTAGGCTGCCTTGATTTCTGCCAGAAGATAGAAGAAGTCAAGAGTTTTTCGCCATTAACACACTTGTGCGCCCTGAGATTCAAAGAAAAACACTTCCAAGTGGCGGGTCTTGATTTCAAAATTTCTCCAAGGTATGTGTCCAAGGCCACCAAGATCCCGTATCATGGCGAAAAGTGGTTTAAACAGGCTCATCTTGACTTAGAAGATTACAAACCTTTCATCAAGCCTGAGCATAGAGATGCCCTCACTGCTATTTTCCCTTTTTCATATCTCCTTGACAGCTATGCTCCTCTTATGAAAGTCATAATGAAATATTTCACTTGTGAAGGGAGGTTTGATCGAATTTATGCCTATCATGTCCGTTTATTGATGCACTTTACTAGAAGCAGGCAACTAAACCTCCCTTACTTTTTGTTCAAGAGCATAGAAAAAATGGCATCTACTGTCCAAAAGAAGGCCCCACCTCAGCAAATCCCTTCTCTTTTTCATCATTCTTTGATCAAGATTATCTTCCTATACCAGCTAGAGAAGAAAGAGGTTTCATGGGATTTATTCATCAGCCATCCAGATTTTTCCACTGTTCCTCCTGCCCATATTTCTCCTACTCAGCCTGTCCATCGCCCAGTACCTTTGTCCAGTAGGCCTACTCCTAGAAGGCTCAGAATGACTACTGGACAGCCAAGTCAACAGGAGGAAGGAGAGGGTAGTGAACAGCAGCAAGAAGAAAGAGATGAGGGACAGCAGCAGATAGAGGATGAAGGACAGCAGGTCCATGATGAGGGACAGCAGCAGATAGAGGATGAAGGACAACAGGTCCATGATGAGGGACAGCAGCAGACAGATGATGAAGGACAGCAGGTCCATGATAAAGAACAGCAAGTTGGGCAGGAAGTTGAGACACCTCTTGAGCCACAAATTGAACAAAGCCTTGATGAAGAACAACAAGCTAATGTTGGCGAACAGGGGCAGCCAAGTGAACAGCCAGAAGAAGATATCCATCAGCCTCAAGAAGGGCAGCAAGTTCAAAAGGATGTCAAAGGAAAATCAGTTGTTACTCCTCCTCTCAAAATAACAAAGCTCAACACAGCAAGGAAAAGAGAGACTAAAGCTGCCACCCTAACAGTGACAAAGATTGTTCCTAGCAAGAGGAAATTGCCCAAAAAGACACCTTCTAGCATGCCAAGGAGGAAAAGCGCCAGATTGGCTTTCAAAGGCAAAAGTAAAGTTGGAGAAAGTACAAAGCATGGAGGTGAATTAGCTATTATCCCTATCCAAAGCGATGATAGTGATAATGAGGCCCGCCTTCTTGAAAATCTCCTAATCCATAAGGAGGGGCAAATTGAGACATTAGAGGAGGATCTTCAAAGGGCAAGGAACTTCAACCATTTCTTGGAGATGAAAAACAAACAGATGAGTGTGCACACAGCTGTTCATGAGGCACGGGCGATTAAGTATAAGAAAGAAGCAGCTAAGGCGCAAGCAATAATTGAAGAGCTCATTGGTGAGTTTGATGATGAAGAGGCGGAAGACCAGCCTAGGCGGAAGAGGCCTAGGACCATCGGGCTTAAAAGAGCCTTGGAAAAGCAGAGAGCAGAAGAGCAAGCCCAGCTCCAAGCCTTTCCTCTCACTGCACTCCTTGAGCAGGAAATTGAGGAAAACAAAGAGGCTTGGCTTGAAAGAGCTAACAAGCATTTGGAAATGAAGCTTGAGAGGGCGAATAGAGATTTAGAGCTGCAGAGGAAGAGGACACATCACTTCCAAAAACTGAATCAGTTTGCCCGGCGCAAACTAAAGGCAGCCCAAGAAAAATTGAAGAAGGCAAGGGGAAAGCGCCTAGCGCGGAAAGAAGGGAAAAGCATATCAGCCCTTGATATTTTGGCCTCAGATTTGGAGCATGTTGCTATGGACCCTTGAGGGTCATGCATGCCAATTTTGGGCCTTTTTCGGCAACTTTTTGTTTTTTGGCATTTTTTGGGTTTTTGGTCGAAAACTCATAATTTCGCCATTTCAGTTTGAGGTTTTGTCAAGGGAGGAGGATGATACCGATGGATGCCATAATTCTATGAGCAGGTCACCAGCGATTTTCAGAGCATTTGGAGATCATTCGCCCCCCCAAATTGGCGAAAAATGCTCGCTTTTTGCACATTCTACCCGCCATATCAGCAGTCTGCTATTTCCTGGTTTTTTGCACACAGGTACAGTTTTGGGGAACTTCTAGGCATCAGATTGAGATGATTTCAGTTGCGCCGGAAAGTAGACAGAGAGAGCTTTCCAACGCGCTATCATGAGCCTCGTTTAGACACCGGGAAGGCTTCCAATTGCCTCCAGCAAGTCAGGGGACCTTTTTCAGACATAAATATGAAGTATTTTTGTAATTTTTGAACCTCAAAAATCTGCTTTTCCCAAATGTGCGTTTAGCTATTTTTACACTTGGGAAGTGATGTAAAGTCAATATAATTTCCGTTTTTAGAATTTTTTAGATATTTTATGGGATATTTTGTGCCTTGGGCTTTGCAAAGCCTCAAGGACAAGTTTAGATATTTTGACTTGGCCAATGGGATAGCTAGTTGCTCCATGAGGTTTTCCTCCCTCAAGCTTATTTATTCCATGGGTTTCATTGTAAATCAGAGGCTGAACTTGAGAGAAGAATCAATATATTGGTCATATGAGCTTTGAAGAACATACTTGTGTTATGATTTTTGGACTGCCTCTTGGATGCTTTTGATGAATGATGAAGGATTGGTGATGGATTCCATGACATGGTAGAATGGTATAGTGTTTCTTGTTTTGTTGTTGTCTTTTAGTTTTCATTCATGATACATGCTTCTTGCTGCTATAGATTAGTAGAGATTAATTTTGAGATATGCCCATGGAGGCACCTCAAAATTCCTGAATCTTCATAGCTTTATGTTTTCTTCTTCCTTAGTTATACTAAAGAATTCTTAACTGCTCTTTAGTAACTTAAGGATACTGTTTGCTAGTTTTATTTACAAGTTCTATGCATGTTGAGTAGGATGTATGGTGTGCCCTGCCTACCTATAAGCTGTCCATAGTTCTGTCCATAAAACTTTCTCTTTGACTGATTAGTTGATCATCTTGTTGAACCAAGGAGGCCTAGTCCCGATCTAGCCGTTTGCCTAAAACTATGAAAGCTTGTATGTCAAAGTGCCCAATGACTTAAATACTATGTTTAGGCATTCCGGCATGGTTTTATGAGTTGTTATTTTGTCTTATGTGTTTTCCCCAAATTCTGATAGCCATTTCCCAAAGTTAGAGGGTCTTATACCTCTATGTATGGTTGGAATGTTTGATTTCTATGTCTTAATTAGCTCATAGTTACATTTAGCATGATTAATGGCTTGCTATAACATGTTTATGTCTGCTATCAACTAGTTACACTTGAAATCCCTTGTCTTTCACAAGCTTGTTGTCCATTTACTCCATTCTGCCCAAAGATCCCTTCTACCGTGAATCAAATCGGCCCTACAGCAACCTTGCATCATCATCTCATAGCTTCCTTGACCTGTTTGACCCCATAGCCCAATTGATCTGACTTCTTGTTATCCATTTTTACATCTTTGATCAGTTTTATCCCTCACAAACTTAAAATCCAAAAATCAAAAAACTCACTTCATAACTAGCCTAATATCAGAACACCATAAGCGAACACACCGATATCTTTTACATTTATAGAGAGAGCCCTCTCTGAGTCCAGGAAGGCTAGGTCCTCGGGCTCCAAAGCTTGGTTTTATGTTACATCGTCATTTGGTTCGCCAATCGGCCAAATCACGAGACCCTAACATAATGGCGATCACGGTGGGACCTATTGAGTTCATGATGGTCTAGTAAACTTTTATAGACTCCTTAGTCCTTTGAATTTTAACTTAAACCATCAGCCTTTAGAATCATTTAGTGTGAACTCTCTGCTTCACCATCTTAGCAAAGTGATGAATCAGTTTTATAACACTCTTACATCCTAGGCTGCACATAAAACTCAGAAAAAACCACAAAACACTCCCTTAGATTGGTTTTTGACAGTATTGGTGGTGGACCATACAAGTATATCTCAAAACAACTGATAATCCACCTGGCGACTCCACTAAACTCTAGTAAGCCTTACTATTTTACCAAGCTCCAGGCTACTATCCGATAGACCTATCCCATCGCTCACTAACATAGCGGGAGATGGTGGGACACTGAGTACATAATAGTCCAACAAACTCTTATAGACTCTTTGGTCCTTTAGGTACCATAAACAAGTAAGCAGTCCATAAACCCATTTTTTAGAGTAAACTCTTTTTGTTCTCATCACCCTAGCAAAGTGTTGAAACAAGTCTAGGATACTTTAACAAACCATAGGCTGCACATAAAACTCAGAAAATCCAAAAACATTCTCAGATTAGTTACTGGTGGTGGACCATAGCTATCTTCACAAAACAACCCAGTTCCACCTGGCGACTCCACTAATCCATCCCTTTTATTTTTGACCATCCTTCACCTTAGTAAAATTTTAGAAAAACCATTCATCCAGAACATTCACCATTACCATTCTCTCTAAACTCTGGATCTAAAATCTGGCTTCACGAAGAATCAACACCAGATCCCATCCAGATCCAAATCCCCCTATCATAGTAGATGACCCAGAGAAGATTCTGTGGCAAGCTTCCGAAACTGATCATCTAGCTACTGGTAGATCCATCCATAGAACAAGATCTGTACCTAAACATCGCACTATCCTACTAGATTCACCTTTGGAACTAGAGTCATCACAAACTCTTCCCAGGAGAAAATCATATAGTAAGATAAACTTTGACGATCTTGAACCCCTAAACCCACCACAGAGTCTTGTTAGAGAAGCTTCACCCACTACTCCTCCTGATTCCCAGCTTCTTTATTAATTTGGCTCCTATCATCCCAGATCTGCTCAAAACCAGATCACTAGTCCAAGTTCATCCGCCACACCTGGTCAAACCACCACTGTTCAAACCACCTCATCTCAGCCTACTAGTCCTCATCTTATACATCATCCATTAACTCCCGTCATGGCAGCCTGGTACGCACCTTTGGTGTTGCCACCACCCTTGGCTCCTCTCCCAAATAAATATCAAGACAAGATCCCACACTTTACTGGAGAAGACACCACCACACCTCAACAGCATATAAGTAGGATGACTGATGCTTATGAATACCTAGAGGTACAAGATGAGACTGTCAGAATGAGAATATTCGCAAAAAGTCTTGGTGGTGAACCCAAAGCATGGTTCAAAAGCTTAACTCCAAACAGTATCCATGATATCCCAGAACTACATCAAGTCTTCAGAAATAGGTGGGAAATCCGAAGAAACCCCATTCAAATCCTGTCATAATATAACAACCTAAAACGGGAAAATGGGGAAAGTGTCCAAGCTTACTGTACTAGGTTCAACAGTGTATATAACTCCCTCCCACCTCATTTCAAACCCCCACTTGGTCTAGCCTTGGCAAAATTCCCCGAGGGTTTCGATCCGGACATGACATATCATCTGAGAGATAAAGATCCCCCTACCTTAGAGGAAATGCAACAAATAGCCATAAAAGCAGATGCCAACTTGGCTGAAAAAAGAGCTAGGACTAGATCAGAAAGAAAGGTCACATATAAAGATGAGGTCTCCACTTCATCCCCTTCCCTAGATCCCAGAATAGATGACTTAGTCAAATCCATGGCCAAAATGTGGGAAAAGATAAATAAAAAGGCTCCTATTAGGGACAACCAGCCAAACCCTCCAAAAAGAAACCGAAACCAAAACTTTAGGAGGGAACAACCCCAAAACAGACCAAGAGGAAATGACCAACAGATTAGGCCACCATTCAATGAAAACTATGTGGAAGAGGGTGATAGGGATACAGAACCTCTTGATGAACATCATTTAAATCTTGTAGGGTCTGATAATGAGAGTGAGGTGTACCTCACAGAAGAAGAACAAGCGTTCTTTTCTCCTGATCAGAATGAGACCAACTATGAAGATCCGGACGACCCTGCCATAGATTTTCAGAATGCCATTATAGAAGCTCACAGGCAATATGACCTTAGAATCAAAAGAAACCAAGATAATGCCAAGAAAGGTAACTCAGATACTGCTAAAGCTCCAGATACCATCCTCAAGAAAGCATCAAGCAGTGACAATGTTAAGGTTGAGAAAACTGACCAAAACAAAGCTAAAGTTACCCAAGCTAGGCCTCTCTCAGATACTCCTGGTACTTCTACTAAGGTCACCGGAGCAACCATGACCAACAAAATCCCGAAACAAGGTCAACAAACTCATAACATAGAGAGGGTCATGGCTGAAAAAGCTGAGACAAACATATCTAAACTTCAGCTGCCTTTTAGCTTTGAAGGCGAAATCGCCAAGATCAAGATCACCATGCCTCTTACTGAACTCATTGCCCAAAACTCTTATAAATCCCAAGTACTAAAAGTCTTAAATCTAGAGAATGATGCAAACACTGCTAATTTGGCTGATGACACTCCTGAAGTTTTGTTTGGTCCAAAGATAGAGGGAAAATTCCAAGAAGGAAATACTCTTCCATTTTACATTAGCCTGAACATCCATGACCAAATCCTCCACAATGCCATGCTAGACTCCGGCGCCTCGCATAATCTTATGCCGAAGGTAGTAATGGAAAGGTTAGGCTTGGAAATCACAAGACCATACAAAGACTTGTATTCATTTGATTCAAGTAGAGTCCAATGCCTGGGTTTGATCAAAGACCTTTGTTTCATTCTGGCCCAAATACCTGCGAAACATCTGATCATGGATATAGTAGTGGCAGACATTCCTCCCAAATACGGGATGCTTCTATCCAGATCTTGGGGAGCCAAACTCCAAGGGAATATCCAACTGGACATGTCATATGCCACCATTCCTGTGTTTGGCCAGACCAGAATACTCTACCGCGAATCACACATGAAATATATGATTAGCAGTCAAGATAGGCTAGACAACATTCCAATGTGTTCCTTGCGTTCCGACCTGAACTCTTTCATTATGCATATTGATGAAAACATGGAGGAAGAGTCAGAGGAAACTGATGTAGACTTAGATCCACCACATCAGCTGTCCCTGGTACCTTATGATGAACTAGACACTCAAAACTACCATGATCATGAACAATTGTGTCTTGAGGAAAGTAAGTTTTCCTTTTCTGAAGTAGGATTAGAACAAGAAGCACAAACTCTTATGTACTATCAAGCAAATTGCTCTAGTTTTAGTCAAACACCAGCAGTGACTTGTGGAAACTTCTTCCGGGTAAAGGCTTTATAAGACCTACACATCATAAACCTATTTGGAACCCGGGAGCAAGGGAGTTTAATGTTTCTACCATACCTCAAAGATTTACCATCATGTGACCCTCCTACTGCAAATGAAACCTTGACCATAACCTCAGCAGCTCAACATCTTGAGAAAATGCCAGATAAACTTCTTATGAGCAAGGATGATAGTTGCAATCCCAGCATACCTAAACTACTGAAATTGGCTCATATTCTGTCTTTTCATGAAGAACTTAGAAATGCTAAAATCAGAAATCTCATGCGGAATACCAATTTCTACAGAAAAAGCAAGAGAAAACACAACAATCTGAAACAAACTGAAATAATCAGGGATAAAACAGATGGCCATAGAGTCTGCTTTAATTTTAGAAATAATACTGCATATCCCTATAATAGAAAATATGTTTTTTCTACCCAAGACCATGATTTACCAAATAAAAGTGCTTTTAATCATGTACTTTTGCAAGATGATGTTTCAGGTCATGATCATAAGATTCCCTTGCAGAATAGACAGCTTAAAGATTTTTTCAAATTTGCGGGAGGTAGATCAGATTTCAAGTTCAAAATTGCAAAACCACCTAATATCAGAAATCTGTTCATGAAGGCCATGTTCCCAGTTTTAAATTTCTGCATCTGTGCATACCTTGATGATGTCATTATCTATTTTAAGGATTACCAAGAATACATGCATTACTTGAGGAAAGCATACAGTAAGGAAAGGAGTGGAAATCAGATATTCAGAGAGGTACAAAGGGAAGATACTGGGCTGTTTAGAGATTGTTGCATGAATCCCTATGTCATGTTAGAGAGAGAAAATTTCCCAAATTTTTCTTTTCAGGAGTTAAGTGGGCCAAGGGTGAGAGGAGATCCTTACGAGGATAAGATGCTTAAATTCCATCATTTCCAAGATTTTTGAGTTTGGGACACTTTCATTCATTGTACATATCATTGTTTGAAATATTAAAAAATGGAAAAGTAAAAAACAGTAAAAGATAGGAAACTCAAAAACAGTAAAAACAGAAAAGAGGGAAAGTGAAGATAGAACAAAGGCCCCATGTTCCAAAAAACAGTCTTTCAGAAAGCGAGCAAGTCTAAATGCCGCTACTAGTACTTCAATGTCTTGTTCAGCTATCTAGCCTAATCATAGCTGAGCATGTTTAAATTTATATGCTGATAAGTTAGTGAGTGCAAAGATAGTCAACATTGTGTAAGATTGACTTATCACAGAGCTTAGATTAGGGAGAGATTCTGGTTCCACATGCCTAAAACAGAACCAAAGAGAGAAGCGAGGGATGAAAAATACATTGTACATCTTAAACCCGCTTGTCTAAGTTTCCTTTTATTACAAAATAACATTTGTGTGCAGCTTGTCTTTTATGCCGCAAATGCATGACAAATCAGACCGCCTAATCCTGATTTGATCATTTTTAAATTTCATGTTTTAGATTAGAGAATAAAATCCTGTCAAACTGCTTAATCTTGACAGTCGATCTAGCATTAGGTAGAGTAATGAAGGAGTTCATCAGTTTAATCTGAACTCCTGGCAGATATAAGAGTAGAAATAGATAGGTTCATTTTGCAAAAAGAAAAAATATGCATTGTCAAAAGGCTGCTAGTTCAAATGTGCCAAAGAGAAGAAAAAATGTTAGGAAAGATAGTGGGGTAGGTAGAAGTATCATTGATGTTAATCATGCTGTCAATTTTTCAGAAATAGCATCAAGAGAAGGGTAAATTTTGCGCCAATGGATAAGGCACTGGTCTTCATAAGCCAAAGATCTGAATTCTGGACACCTCTTGACGAGGAGTTGCCCTCCCCAAATGGAGCCACTGTTAGCCATCAGTATTTTTTTACATGTTAGTGATGACTATATCCATAGCTGAGTTTTCTAGAATCCGAATTCCATATATCAATCTGTCATCTAGAAAACCCTCATATAACTTTTTTTGCCCTTTTTTACTTATCATTCCGCCCATGTCAAAGTCAAAATCCATTATCACTATTTTTTCTAGTTTTAGCCCCCCTGGTCTGTCCATCATCTCCAAAAGGAAAAGCCCAAGTCTGTTGCAAAAGTCTCCCCTATGTTAGGAAGTGGTGTTTTAAGACATTTTACCCTTGGCAATCATCAAAAAGCCAAAAAGCCTCCATCTGCTACAGACCAACCATGACTGACCTCCCACTCTGCAAATCAAATTGACAAACAGCTCTAAGTCGCGCCACTTATATCCCTAGGTCTCAGCACTACATGAACCACAGTCTCAAGCGGATTAGTAGGTGCTTCACAGTGTTTTATGGATTCTGCAAAGAACAGGAAATACAATTTCATCTCAGGAGAAAATTCTTGAATCTACAGTTAGAGGAATAGCTGCTTCTAAATGTATCATGAGCCTGAGATATGTCTGCAAAACAGAAAGTCACTCATCAAGACCTTGCAGTTTTCCTTCCAGCATGAAAATCACAGTAAGAAAAGAACACCACTGTCTCAGAAAACTGGTAAATTGTCATGGCCAAGAACCTCCTTCATTTACAAGCAGAGGGTTAGGGCGCCTCCTTCATCCACAAGCAGAGGGCGCTGGCCAGTATTGATTTTTAAGATTGCAAAAGTCCAGGTTTGCCTTTTACTGAACAGTGAAACAATATCTCCAGGTTTTATGAATGTGAGTGATGATCATAACAGGGATAGAGTCTGAAATATGCAAGTTTAAAGGAAAACAGAGTTTGGTCTGATAAAGGAGGTCATTTGAAGCTTTCAAATCATGTGAATTGTTGAACTTTAAAAAGGCACATCATGAGTAAAAAACAATTCTAATCATAGGCAGTTTGCTTTCCCACAAGACCAAATTGAAGAGATGCTGACAGATCAGGTCATCACACAGGCAGAAGAAAAGTGTTTGTTTTTTCAAAAGGTACTGACCTCCATAGTCACAGAGATTATCTTTCAAATAAATTGTCATAAGTTGACTAAAGAAAATGATGACATTTCAGTCACCCTCAGACCAGTACAGTGAGACAGTGACACTTTGGCTAGGGTTTTTCTGAAGCACAGTGGTGATTGCAAGCAGAGGTGCCAGTCTTGATATTTTTTAAGTTGATTGCTTACCATCATAATCCAAGCAAACCCTTGTCATGCAGAGCCTTGTCAAATAATCTTCAGATACTTTGCTCAGTGAAAGGCCTCCTCCATTTATGAGCAGATGGCCAAGGCATTGAGTGTTGTTGAAAACTGATTGGTCAAAAGATGCAGTGAAAAGAGACAATGAAAGAAAGCAAAATTCTGTACACAGGTAAAAGTTAGGGTTTATTATTTAAAGGTATTGGTTTTCCTATTCAAATGGAAATGTCTGTCAAACTATATCTTTAGTGGATAGGAGACAATATTGAATATATGCAGGTCATTGATACAAAAAGGGGCAGTTTCCTTAAGAGAGAGGGTCGAACAATACCACACTGTCACATGCCAAAAGTCTAAAGGAGCGCCTTTCGAAGTAAACAAAGAATTATGGTATGAAGGGATGCAGCCAAAATATGGCACTTACAGTCAAAGAAGGAGCTCCTAAATCGCCTAGAAGTAGAGATTATCAAACAAGTTGGAAGAAGGCAGGCCATCTCCTGTTAAATGACAAAACAGTTGTCAAGGCTTTTCAAAATGCTCTTTGACACATTCTGAGTGATTTTTCTTTAAAATATCACCAAGAAGGTAAAACAGTGGACAGAGATGAACTATGGAATGGTTCTATTACAAAAAGGTCAATGCACTGATCAAAGAAAAATGATAATTGTTTCCAAGAGACCTGTTCTTCTTGCTTCATGATTTCCTCCTTTCAGAATATACATCACAAGTAATGGGAGGAATTTCAGGTTTAGTTCCCAAGATGGACATTGTGAATAGATAAAGGGTTGAAGGAGCAAGCAAACACCGAGGCTGTCAAAGCAAGTTGACAATGCAAGACCTACCTCTTTCAGAAAAAGGCAGTTTTCAGGTATTTTCCTGAAAGTGTTAAAGTGGTTATATAATGGATATCACCAGCAATTTTAAACAATGGTGGCAGAGATGATGAAAGTTATTGAGTTATTTTTCAAAGTTGAAGTTTGGTGTTAAAGTTATCACCCAAGGAACAAAGCTGGAAATCACCTTTTCGAACAACCCGTGCATAAGTGAGACAAAGTGTAAACCTTTCAAGCCATTTTTGTTTGTTACAAAGAGGTTGATCCATGATTTAAATCGATCTAAAAAGCATAGAAATCTCTAATGCACGCATTGCTTGAGGTTCAAGTATGAAATGCACCGAGATTATTGTTGAAAAAGTGTCAAAAGGATTGAGGAAACCTTGCAAAAGCCAAACAAAATTTTCACTTTAAAGACCAAGGTGACCGTTGAAGGATTTGATATGACATATAAGGAGTGAGGTTGAGGGTGAGTTTATCATTTTCCAATTGCAAACAAAGTTCTATACCGCCCTTGGCATCAGAACAAGAAGCTCGGGTCGAAATTTCAGAATACTGCACTGTTTACGACCGCGCGCCGTGCCTGGAAACCCGCGCGATGCGCCTGGGAGTAAGTTTACACGGGCGGTCAGTGTTGGCGCGACGCACCTGTACAGTTGCGCGACGCGCCTGTACACGGCGCCCGACCGTCCGACAAGCCGACCCGACATGCCACCCGGGTGTATTTTTGCACGCCGTGCTGTCATTAAAGAGTGCCACGCAATCTTGGAGACCTCCAAAGCTGCCTCCGACGCTCCACAAGAGATTTGCCTCGTATCTTAAGGTATTTGCACACTTTGGCCCTAAATTTTGTGACTGCCTATTGATGTTTGAAAGCCAAAAATAAGGTTTGAAAACAAGTTAAGTTAAGTGTTTTGCATTCAAGAAGGGATTTTTGGTGAGCTGCATACGAAGAAGTTTGATGTTTTGATCCAAGGAAAGCTTAATTCACTCTTAAAACTACTACAAATTTTCACAACACTGCACGTAGAACTTCAAAACTCTGTCATTATACTAGAAAAAAAGGATTGTTTGCTGTGTGAGTTTTCAGGGTGTACAGTTGTGATAAACTGCTGGATGTGTCATTTGAAACACCTACAGGAAAGAATATATGATGGACATAAGAGCAGTGTTTTGCTTAAAGAAATTTGTTGATTGAAAAGTCTTTGACTGCCACCTCAAAAGAAGCCTCTAAAAATGCAGGAGGAAGATTTTGTTATAGAGACAGGGCTTAGGTCTAAAGAAAAACATTTCACACTGTTCTCAAAGCATTGCCACTTCATCAAAACAGTGAAGTGCACTCAGAAGAGGGGTTTTTGACAAAGAGCTGTTTATAAGTTGAAAAACCACGGAAGAAGGTTGCTCACATTTCTCACAAAGGGACAATATTCACTATATTTGCCACTTGTTTGCCTTTTGATTTTCTAGCTCGTATTGATGAATGGATGTGCTTATAGAGTAAAGGTCTTTTTCTGCCAAAGCCAGAGGGTCACATGTATAAAGAGCCATTGATTGTTTTGAAAAGAGGAAATTCACATAGCTTCTCCCTAAAAACTTTGTAATCTTTTAAAGATCTGTCACCTTGGCTCAGGATTATGCCAGTGACTGTTTAATTGCATTAAGAGTTGTTTTCACATATGCAAGTTGGTTGACTGTTGGCTCACTTAGACAAGGCAGGTTTGGGATAATTGGAAAATGCAATATTGATCCAAGATACAAAGATGTGTTGATTAACTTCCAAAGATCACCAAGCAGGGATAACTTTGACATTGTATACATCCTGCCTAATACAGTCTGCCCCTCTTTTTCACTGTATTTTTTCCTACTGAGAATTTGTTGACTGAGATATTCTCAAGGTGGAAGGCCACTTTCTGAAGAACAGGTTGTTAATGACTGAAATTATACCTTGAGACAGAGATACAGGTGTATTGGTTGACATCTAAAGTTTCACAGAACAGGGTGATTTTAGCACTTCTCACAGCAAACTTCTCCTAAAGCAGTTTGCCCTTCTTTTCACTGTGTTATTTCCTACTAAGAATCTGTTGACAGAAATATTCCAAAGGTGAACAGGACATTTTCTAAAGAGAGCAGAGGTTGTGTATTCAAAGAAACATTGTTGCAAACCATCCAAATCACATTGTTTACCTGTCCAAGCAGCATATTGACACAGTTTGACTCCAGCAGGGCATTTTACACATAGTGAAGGAGGTTTGCCTCTTCCAAAGCATATTCAGGTCAAAATGCCTCCAAGGCAAGACAGCAGGAGCGGTCCACATAAAAGATATGAGCCCATCTCTACAGAAGAGATTAATCCTCATCCATCTGTGCTTTTCAATTTCCATGAAGTAGGCTACCTTGATTTCTGCCAGAAGATAGAAGAAGTCAAGAGTTTTTCGCCATTAACACACTTGTGCGCCCTGAGATTCAAAGAAAAACACTTCCAAGTGGCGGGTCTTGATTTCAAAATTTCTCCAAGGTATGTGTGCAAGGCCACCAAGATCCCGTATCATGGCGAAAAATGGTTTAAACAAGCTCATCTTGACTTAGAGGATTACAAACCTTTCATCAAGCCTGAACATAGAGAGGCTGTCACTGCTATTTTCCCTTTTTCATATATCCTTGACAGGTATGCTCCGCTTATGAAAGCCATAATGAAATATTTCACTTGTGAAGGGAGGTTTGATCGAATTTATGCCTATCATGTCCGTTTATTGATGCACTTTACTAGAAGCAGGCAACTAAACCTCCCTCACTTTTTGTTCAAAAGCATAGAGAAAATGGCATCTACTGTCCAAAAGAAGGCCCCACCTCAGCAAATCCCTTCTCTTTTTCATCATTCTTTGATCAAGATTATCTTCCTATATCAGCTAGAGAAGAAAGAGGTTCCATGGGATTTATTCATCAGCCATCCAGACTTCTCTACTGTTCCTCCTGTTCATGTGTCTCCCACTTAGCCTATCCATCACCCAGTACCTTTGTCCAGTAGGCCTACTCCTAGAAGGCTCAGAATGACTACTGGACAGCCAAGTCAACAGGAGGAAGGAGAGGGCAGTAAACAACAGCAAGAGGAAAGGGATGAGGGACAACAGCAGATAGATGATGAAGGACAGCAGGTCCATGATGAGGGACAGCAGCAGATAGATGATGAAGGACAGCAGGTCCATGATGAGGGACAGCAGCAAGTAGATAGTGAAGGAAAGCAGGTCCAAGATGAACAGCAGCAGGTACACATTGATGAACAACAGACAGCAGATAAGAAACAACAGCAAGTGCAAGATGAAGAACAACAAGTTGGGCAGGAAATTGAAACACCTTTTGAGCCACAAATTGGACAAGACATTGATGAAGAGCAGCAAGCTAATGTTGGCGAACAGGGGCAGCCAAGTGAACAGCAAAAAGTATACATTCAGCACCCTCAAGAAGAGCAGCCAATTCAGAAAGATGTCAAAGGTAAATCAGTTGTGCATCCTCCTCTCAAAATAACAAAGCTCAGCACAGCAAGGAAAAGAGGGGTTAAAGCTGCCACTCAAACAGTGACGAAGGTTGTTCCTAGCAAGAGGAAATCGCCCAAAAGGACATCTTCTATCATGCCAAGGAGGAAAAGCGCCAGATTGGCTTTCAAAGGTAAAAGCAAAGTTGGAGAAAGTACAAAGCATGGAGGTGAATTAGCTATCATCCCTATCCAAAGCGATGACAGTGATAATGAGGCCCGCCTTCTTGAAAATCTCCTAATCCATAAGGAAGGACAAATTGAGGCATTAGAGGAGGATCTTCAAAGGGCAAGGAACTTCAACCACTTCTTAGAGATTCAAAACAAACAAATGAATGTGCACACAGCTGTTCATGAGGCACGGGCGATTAAGTATAAGAAAGAGGCAGCAAAGGCCCAAGCAAGGATAGAAGAACTCATTGGAGAGTTTGATGAAGAGGAAGAATACCAGCCTAGGTGGAAGAGGCCTAAGACCATCGGGCTTAAAAGAGCCTTGGAAAAGCAGAGAGCAGAAGAGCAATCCCAGCTCCAAGCCTTTCCTCTCACTGCACTCCTTGAGCAGGAAATTGAAGAAAACCAAGAGGCTTGGCTTGAAAGAGCTAACAAGCATTTGGAAATGAAGCTTGAGAGGGCGAATAGAGATTTAGAGCTGCAGAGGAAGAGGACACATCACTTCCAAAAACTGAATCAGTTTGCCCGGCGCAAACTAAAGGCAGCCCAAGAAAAATTGAAGAAGGCGAGGGGGAAGCGCCTAGCACGGAAAGAAGGGAAAAGCATATCAGCCCTTGATATTTTGGCCTCAGCTTCAGAGCATGTTGCTATGGACCCTTGAGGGTCATGCATGCCAATTTTGGGCCTATTTCGGCAACTTTTTGTTTTTGGCATTTTTTGGGTTTTTGGTCGAAAACTCATAAATTTGCCATTTCAGTTTGAGGTTTTTTCAAGGGAGGAGGATGACACCGATGGATGCCATAATTCTATGAGCAGGTCACCAGAAATTTTTAGAGCATTTGGAGATCATTCGCCCCCCCAAATTGGCGAAAAATGCTCGCTTTTTGCACATTCTGCCCGCCATATCAGCAGTCTGCTATTTCCTAGTTTTTTGCACACAGGTACAGTTTTGGGGAACTTTCAGGCATCAGATTGAGATGATTTCAGTTGTGCCAGAAAGTAGACACAGAGAGCTTTCCCACGAGCTATCATGAGCCTCATTTCTACACCGGGAAGGCTGCCAATTTCCTCCAGCAAGTGAGGGGACCTTTTTCAGACATAAATATGAAGTATTTTTGTAATTTTTGAACCTCAAAAATCTGCTTTTCCCAAATGTGCGTTTAGCTATTTTTACACTTGGGAAGTGATGTAAATTCAATATAATTTCCATTTTTAGCATTTTTTAGATATTTTATGGGATATTTTGTGCCTTGGGCTTTGCAAAGCCTCAAGGACAAGTTTAGATATTTTGACTTGGCCAATGGGATAGCTAGTTGCTCCATGAGGTTTTCCTTCCTCAAGCCTATTTATTCTATGGGTTTCATTGTAAAACAGAGGCTGAATTTGAGAGAAGAATCAATATATTGGTCATATGAGCTTTGAAGAACATACTTGTGTTATGATTTTTGGACTGCCTCTTGGATGCTTTTGATGAATGATGAAGGATTGGTGATGGATTCCATGACATGGTAGAATGGTATAGTGTTTCTTGCTATGTTTTTATCTTCTAGTTTTCATTCATGATACATGTTTCTTGCTGCTATAGATCAGTAGAGATTGATTTTGAGATATGCCCATGGAGGCACCTCAAAATTCCTGAATCTTCATAGCTCTATGTTTTCTTCTTCCTTAGTTATACTAAAGAATTCTTAACTAATCTTTAGTAACTTAAGGTACTGTTTGCTAGTTTTATTTACAAGTTCTATGCATGTTGAGTAGGATGTATGGTGTGCCTTGCCTATCTATAAAGCTGTCCATAGTTATGTCCATAAAACTTTCTCTTTGACTGATTAGTTGATCATCTTGTTGAACCAAGGAGGCCTAGTCCCGATCTAGCCCTTTGCCTAAAACTATGAAATCTTGTTTGTCAAAGTGCCCAATGACTTAGAGAATATGTTTAGGCGTTCCGGCGTAGTTTATGAGTTGTTAGTTTGTCTTATGTGTTTTCCCCAAAGTCTGATAATCATTTCCCGAAGTTAGAAGGTCTTATACTTCTATGCATGGCTGGAATGTTTGATTTCTATGTATTAATTAGCTCATAGTTACATTTAGCATGATTAATGGCTTGCTATAACATGTTTATGTCTGCTATCAACTAATTACACTTGAAATCCCTCGTCTTTCACAAGCTTGATGTCCATTTACCCCATTCTGCCCAAAGATCCCTTCTACCGTGAATCAAATCGGCCCTACAGCAACCTTGCATCATCATCTCATAGCTTCCTTTACCTTTTTGACCCCATAACCCAATTGATCTGACTTCTTGTTATCCATTTTTACATCTTTGATCAGTTTTATCCCTCACAAACTTAAAAACCAAAAATCAAAAAACTCACTTCATAACTAGCCTAATATCAGAACACCATAAGCGAACACACCGATATCTTTTACATCTAATAGAGAGAGCCCTCTCTGAGTCCAGGAAGGCTAGGTCCTTGGGCTCCAAAGTTTGGTTTGATGTTACATCGTCATTTGGCTCGCCAATCGGCCAAATCACGGGACCCTAACAGGTGACAAAAGCAAAATTCTTGCATATAATGCTTTAGAAAAGGAAAAGAAGGTTACATTTGGAAATGATAGTCCTGCTATAATTAGAGGACAAGGGTCAGATTTTCAAAATATGCTGGTGAAGGGCACGATGTCATGTATGTGGATGGATTAAGGAATAACTGTTAAGTGTAAGTCAAATGCATCAAGGAATGTATGGCTACAAGGGCCAATGTGTGGGAATTGCATCTTGATACAGGTAAAATTATTATAAAAGGGAAAAGAAATCCAAGCAACCTGTATGTACTAAAATGCAAAGAGCAATGTTACTTGAGCAAGTCTTCAGAAAATTGGCTATGGCATAGAAGGCTGGGGCATCTGAGCTTCTCTCAAATCAACAAAGCAAGCAGACTTCAAGATGTTCGTGGTCTTCCAAATATTAATCTACCAGAAAGTATCATATGCAAATCTTGTCAATTCGGTAAGTAGACCAGAGTACGATTTAATGCCAAAGAAGGATCATCAAGTGAGCCTCTTGAACTCATTCATACTGACATATGTGGACCTATGAGGAAAAAGTCACCACGTGGGGAAGAATACTATATCTTATTTATTGATGACTACTCTAGAATGTGTTGGATCAGGCTCATTAAACACAAAGATGAAGCATTTGAAAAATTTTAGATCTTCAAAGCATTGGTAGAAAATGAATTAGATGTAAAAATCAAGTGTCTTAGATCTGATCGAGGAGGAGAATATACATCAAATGAATTCTTTGAATTTTGTGAACAACATGGCATAAAAAGACAATTCTCTCAGAAAGGTGCACTCCCACAACAAAATGACAGAGTTAAAAAATGAATAGAACAATTCAACAAATGGCTGTGGCTATGCTTCATGATTCCGGAACTCGACATGTTCGGGTGAAGCAAGACATACAGCAAGCCAACATTCTCAACAAGGCTCATGTTCGGGTAAATAGTGACAAACTCCATATGAACTCGCATGGTAATTCTCCTCTGTGAAGCATTTTAGAGTTTTTGGAAGTAAATGCTTTATCAAAAATAATGATGAAAAGCTTGGCAAGTTTGAACCTAGATCAGATGAAGGGATATTTCTTGGTTACTCATCTACAAGCAAAGCATACAAATGTTACAATAAAATTCTTCGAAAGATTGTTGAATGTATTGATGTTGTTATTGATGAGTCTCCTGCAGCTCCTAAAGAAGAAAAACAAACAAAAAAAGAAGATGATGGTGACTTATGTCCTTCTACATCAAATAGAAATGATATAGACAGTGGATCCAATGAAGAACCTGAAAATGATCTATCTGAAAAAGCTCCATCCAGATATGTTCAAAAGAATCATCCCGAATCTCAAATTTTGGGAGACAAGGAATCGGGTGTACGAACAAGGAGAACTCTGGTGGGATCTTCTAGTCATCTGGCACTTCTATCCACAATTGAACCACACAATTTCAATCAAGCTAGCAAAGATGAATGTTGGAAGCAAGCCATGGATGAAGAGCTTGATCAAATTGAAAAGAATGACACTTGGGAATTGGTACCAAGACCACATGATAAAAATGTCATTGGAACTAAATGGATTTTCAAGAACAAGCTAAATGAGAATGGGGATGTTGTAAGAAACAAAGCTAGATTGGTTTGCAAAGGATATACTCAACAAGAAGGTATAGACTTTGAAGAAACTTTTGCTCCTGTAGCTAGACTTGAAGCCATAAGAATGTTTCTTGCTTTTTCAAGTTATCAACAAATCAAAGTTTATCAAATGAATGTTAAATCTGCTTTTCTTAATGGTGATCTAGAAGAAGAAGTGTATATAGAACAACCGGAAGGATTCATTTTGGGAAATGATGAAAATCTTGTTTGTAGACTTAAAAAGGCTCTATATGGTCTCAAACAAGCTCCAAGGGCATGGTATTATCGTCTTGACAAATATCTTCATCAACAAGGATTTTCAAAGGGGTCTGCAGACAGCAACTTATACACAAAAGTTGAAAATGATAAACTATTGATTGTAGTTGTATATGTTGATGATATCATTTTTGGGAGTAACGAAGAATCTATGAGTCAAAAATTTGCTTCTGTCATGCAGCAAGAATTTTAAATGTCCTTACTTGGGGAACTAACATTCTTTCTTGGCTTGCAAGTGCATCAAAATGCAGATGGTATATTCCTATCACAAGAAAAATATCTTAAGCAAATTATAAAGAAGTATGGCATGGAAGAATGAAAACCTGTAAGCACACCAATGATAACCGGATGCAATCTCAGTTCTCATGATGATTCTCCCCCAGTGAATCAACCAGAATATAGATCAATGATAGGAAGTCTACTTTATCTCACTGGGACTAGACCAGACATTATGCATGCAGTTGGGATTGTTGGATGATTCCAAGCTAATCCAAAAGAGTCTCACCTTCAGGCTGTCAAAAGAATATTAAAATATCTACAAGGAACTCAAGACTTTGGTCTATGGTATCCAAAGAATGCTGATCTTACTCTTCATGCTTACACTGATGCAGATTGGGCTGGAAGTGTTGATGATCGGAAAAGCACTAGTGGTGGTGCATTCTATATGGGACCCTGGTTAGTATCTTGGTTCAGCAAGAAGAAAAATTCTATTGCCTTATCTACAGCAGAAGCAGAATATGTGGCTGCCGCATCTTGTTGCACACAACTCCTTTGGATGATGCAAACCTTACAATATTTTCAAATCAAATGTACACCTTATGTCCCCATTAAGTGTAATAATACAAGTGCCATCAGTATCTCAAAGAATCCTGTTATGCATTCAAAGACCAAGCACATTCCCATCAAGTATCACTTCTTACGTGAACAAGTGCTTGAACAAAAGGTGAAGTTGGAGTATGTTCCTTCCAAGGAACAAGTTGCTGATATCTTTACCAAACCTCTGCCCAGGGAAGCGATCGAGTATCTAAGACAGAAACTGGGAGTAGTCTCTGCCAGTCAAAAGAACAAATCTGCTTAAATTCAGAAGATTAAATTGAATACGCGGTTTTGATGAAACACAGTCGCGTATATACGCGAGTATATTAACATACATCCGCGTATGGATAATTGCTGACATTTTTTGGTTGAGGGTCAACATTTTTCAGTACTGTTTGATTATTCTGGTGATGTGTATTTTTGACAGAGCATCTGATATGAGGAAGACAGGTACAAGAAGGACAAATTCAGGGGGAGATGAAGGAATGTGAAAATTTCTATGCTTCACTTTCCATACGCGGGTTCAATAAACAAAAGTCGCGTATACACGCGAGTTCCAGCAGACACAGTCGCGTATGCATTAATGATAAGAGAATTGGGATGACAGCTGAAGATCAGGAGCAGAGGTTCAGGGGGAGCATCAGTCTGACTGCTAATGATTGTACTGTTAGCATTATTCTGATTATACTCATGCTAATGAAATGATACATGGTTTCTTATGTTGAAGATTATGGATGAGCCCGGATTGCCTATTTGATGAAGAATATCTGTTTCATGAAATGGAAGTCTTATGATTCAGAGATATGGACAGATCATGCAGAGTTTGTTGCTGATGACATGCTGTTGAAGGTGTTCAGGTTGCACAAGCAAAGGGGGAGCCTTGGTCACATTGAAAGGATGTTTGGATGCACATTTTCAGGGGGAGCCCTAGCTTTCCTGAGTATAATGTATTGTTGGAATTATGATGGTTCTGCAATATGTTTTTTGAAGTCCTTCTGGTATTGGTCATGACAAGTCATATTTGTCATTTGATGAAAATGTCATGTTGAGACCTATGGTGTAAAATTGTAATATTTAGTCATGTAAGGACTTGTTCATTTTATAAACCCACTTTGTTGGGTAGTTGAGTCAAAATATGTAAACCCACTTGGTTGGGTACTTGAGTCTCCTATGTAAATCCACTTGGTTGGATCTTTGATGTAAGTATGAGTATTTGGTGATAGGAAGGTCATAGAGTCATGTACTTCATTAAAAAATATGATTGAAGATTCAGCATGAGCTCAGGGGGAGCTTGGTCACTTCAGTGTACATCAGATCTGCAGAACGCTTCCTTCTACATGAGGAGAAAAACCTTGTGCTGGTTTTGATCTGCCCTTTGCCCTTGATGTCAAAGGGGGAGAGTGATATGGTGTTTGAATAAAGGAAAAGAATGGTGTCAAAGAATGAGGAGAGTGACATGGTGTCATTGTGTTTTTATTGTATCTATCTGTTGTAGTGATCAAACACCATCGTGGTTGCCATCAAGTTCAAAGGGGGAGATTGTTGACAATATGATGCAGAGTGTTGTCCTTGATGGCAACCCAATTGATAGAGTGTTGTCCTTGAATGGAAACCCACTTGATGAAGATGATGGAAACCTACTTGATGAACTTGTTAAATGATGTAAATCTGATGTATCTACAGAGAGTACAGAAGGTAATGAAGAAAGGAATTCAATATATGCTAGATCTATGATGAAAAGAGTATGTCTCAAGGAATACGCGGTTTTGTCTAGGAGAAGTCGCGTATGCACGCGGGTAATAACGTGCCAAGTCGCGTATGGGCAAAAAGCGCTCATAAAGTACAAAACCAGGGGTAACCACCATGGTATTGACCCATTGTATTGGGTAATGATTCGTCTAAATGACCCCGTCCAGGAATACCATCGGAAGTAATGTGGTTTTGGCTCATGGTATTGAAAAAGGGTAAACCTATATAAAGAGAAGAAATTCATTGTGCAAACGATGAGTGTGGGTGCAAGATGTCTGAGCTTGAATGAATAATTCTCTCTGAAGTATATCTGAATGGAAAGGGTTACAGTTGAATGATAGATCTGAATGCATGATGCACCAACGATGAAGAAGGGCATCTAGATCTGAAATATACTTGTATTTTCTAGATCTGTGTATGGAATGATTAGATCTGAGATGAGGCGAACATATGTCTGAAGTAAAGGGTAAAATCTATGTGATGTGTCTGTTCTGAAGAATTGCAATGACCTAAATGTCTGAAGAACCATACGCTAGTTTTCCGTAGAAGAAGCACGTATATACGCGGATTCGATGAAGAGAAAGTGCGTATGCGCAGTGAAATTAAATCTATAATATGTACAGAAGTATACGTGGGTTTGTATGGTAGAAGGAGCGTATATACGTGGGATCAGTGAAAGGAAAGCGCGTATGCAAACTAGGGTTTGCTGAAGCATGAGGTATGAAATGTCTGATCTGTTCTGCTGTGTTACTGCTATCTGTATTCTATAGTTCTGAGTTGTCTGTATCAGTTTGGTTGTATGTTTGAACTTAAATGTGTGGAGTGGGTCCAGTCTGATAATATGATGAAACACGGCCTACAAGTTGTACTCTAGTTGAGTTGTTGGATCCAGTGTGAAAATTGATGAAATGTGGTCCATAGAGGCGTTGAGGTTTGTAGCCTTCAGTCAGGGGGTCGTAGCTCCCTTCCAGGTGAGGCTGGTAAACGAGATCAGGGGGTTGTAGCTCCCTTCCAGGAGAGGCTGGTAAACGAGAGCAGGGGGTCGTAGCTCCCTTCCAGGAGAGGCTGGTAAACGAGCGCAGGTGGGTGCCTCGGGTGTCGGTGAGTTGCGCCAAGACATATGTTGTAAGATGTTTTCTTTTTATAATAAAAATATTGAAGGTCGAGCAACTCAAGTATGGTGGTTTTCCCGACTCGGGTTTCCACCTTAAAACTCGGTGTTCATGTGTGATGCTTATGTGTGATGGTTTATTCTGTTTTTACTGCACATGTTTACTATTTATTGAACATCTAATGAATGAATGATGGAATGATATAAGTGAAGAATTAATGGCATAATTAGATCTCTGTATACACGAGTTTTATGAAGGAGATCCGTGTGTATACGCTAGTTGGCTTCAGCAAAGTAGCATATGGGTTTTAGAGAGTGAAAATGTAAAAACTTTGATAAATTCCTAAATACTGATTCACCCCCCTCTCAGTATTTTTCCCAACAGTTGGCCAGGTCATGGTACGAGAGAATGAAATTTTAGCCCCATTACTCATGCATGGAAAGCTAGCTACATGTGGAATTTTAACAAGACTCTATAAAATTTCTAAAATCACAAACCTCGTTAATGGTTGACAAAGTCAAATATTACACCTAATTGGCTATCACGCTATGTTAAATACTTGGCCACTAGGAGGAATAAGAGTTCCATTTTGTGTTATTGTATTTTGTTCCATAGTTGAAAATACAACTAGGAGTGTGAAGTTAGAGAGAAAAATGTATGAAGTTAAGTTTTTATAGCAACCTTACACGCTAAAATTCAATAGCTAACTCTAGAGCATGTTTACATTTTAGTGTTGTTTTTCTCCCATAAGGATTTCCTAGGGTAAAAGGAGTCTAGAGCATCATTACTTTTTAGGGTTGCTTGTCTCCCATAAGGATTCATAGGAAAATAATTGTATTGATTGTCTAGAGATATATGTATGTGTTTGTTTCATTATGTTCTCTATTTCTTACGTTGTGTTTCATTATGTTTTATACTTCTTACATTTCTGCCCTCCTATTTTTCTTTCCAATCAAGGTTTATAAAATAACATGAGAAGCAACATGAGACTTGGAACAATCATTTTCATTATCTATATGGAAGGCAAGAAGGATTATATACCCTTAAGCTTAAACTTATGTAGTTTGTCAATTTTATCATATATTTTTTGGTAAGGGTAAATGTTTTTTATCTATAGTACAAGTCATGAGTTCCCCAATTTTACCTTATATGTAAAGCATGATTCTAGGATTACTACAATTTGTACTTGGTATTTTATTGTGATGATGCCCTGTCTCAATCTAGACATAAGTGATGATGGTCTTCTCCAAATCAACTCATGTATCCTCATTAAATTTATACAAACATTTCAAATTCATATTTTCTTTCATAAAATTCTAGGAATATTAGAAGAATCAGTAAAAAGTGAGATAACCATCTCAATATGCCCCCCATAATTCATTTTATAAAAGATAAATTTGTAAAATCCCTTTTGGTAACAATAGACGTTATTAATTAATTAAAAAACATAATATATAATAAAAAATTGAGAAATAAAATTTTTGATGAAAATGTGCTATGAAAGTAAAGGTTTAAAGGAAAACATGTACAAGGCATAGTTGAGCCAAATTATTATCTATTTATTGAACTAGAAAGGACATATAATTATTACACATGTTTAATTTACATTCAAATGCTTCTTTGATTTATTTCTTATAGCTTAATGTAATGCTAGATATATAATTTAAGTTGAAGGCCCATGAGATAAATATGACTTCTATGTGACATTTGTATTGAATCATCTATTTGTTGTGTTATATGAACATAATTGGTGCGCATATCTAAGGAGTCCAAATGCTCATTCAAGACCATATGTAATCCTCATCTAACTTAGCCAGGGATTTGCAATACTATATTTGAGTTGGCTAGCTCCATTTCAAGATATTATGGTTATCCAAGAGGGGATAAAAAAAATGAAAAGAAGGATGTTGTTGTAGGTTATCCAAGTCGGACATAGAACCAGTGGAGAAACCTAAGGAAAACCTATGTTTCCAGGTCGAACCTTTGTAGAGGTTCCAGTACCTGAGACTAAAATCCAGTTTGGGGCTATTAAATTCTAACTGTACTGGTAATTGTTCTAGGGGGGAGAAATAGGATGTAATTTCCTCTTCTCACGGTTGGGAGTCTTGTTTTTCATGTGGATTCAACAAAACATATTGTACATATTAAATGAGGACATAATTATTACACATTTTTAATTTACATTCAAATGCTTCTTTGATTTATCTCCTATAGCTTAATGTATTATGCTAGATATATAATTTAAGTTGAAGGCCCATGAGATAAATATTACTTGTATGTGACATTTGTATTGAATCATCTATTTGTTGTGTTATATGAACATAATTGGTATGCATATCTAATTTACATTACTTTAATATGTCATGCTTCTTTAATTTATCTTTTATAGATGACCAATGCATCCCTTTTTAATCTATCCCTTTTGACTTCGGATATGTGGGAAATATTCATCTGCATATTTTTCTATCATAAAGCAGTGAGTAAAATTGTATTCCATTTGTGTCAATGTTAAGGTTAAGCACATGGATTAAAGTTTTATATATTAGATAAGGAGGCTATGTATTACATATGGTCTTGAATGAGCTTTTGGACTCTTTAGATATATATCTAAAGAGTGCAAATGCTCATTCAAGACCATATGTAATCCTTATCTAACTTAGCCTGGGATTTGCAATACTATATTTGAGTTGGCTAGCTCCATTTCAAGATACTATGGTTATCCAAGAGGGGATATAAAAAATGAAAATAAGGATGTTTTTGTAGGTTATCCAAGTCGGACATAGAACCAGTGGAGAAACCTAAGGAAAAACTTTGTTTCCAGGTCGAACCTTTGTAGAGGTTCCAGTACCTGAGACTAAAATCCAGTTTGGGGCTGTTAAATTCTAACTGTATTGGTAATTGTGCTAGGGGGGAGAAATAGGATGTAATTTCCTCTTCTCACGGTTGGGAGTCTTGTTTTTCATGTGGATTCAACCAAACATATTGTACATATTAAATGAGGACATAATTATTACACATGTTTAATTTACATGAACAAATGCTTCTTTGATTTATCTCCTATAGCTTAATGTATTATGCTAGATATATAATTTAAGTTGAAGGCCCATGAGATAAATGACTTCTATGTGACATTTGTATTGAATCATCTATTTGTTGTGTTATATCAACATAATTGGTATGAATATCTAATTTACATTACTAATATGTCATGCTTCTTTAATTTATCTTTTATAGATGACCGAAGCATCCCTTTTTAATCTATCCCTTTTGACTTCGGATATGTGGGCAATATTCATCTACATATTTTTCTATCATAAAGCAGTGAGTAAAATTGTATTCCATTTGTGTCAATGTTAAGGTTAAGCACATGGATTAAAGTTTTATATATTAGACGAGGAGGTTATGTATTACATATGGTCTTGAATGAGCACTTGGACTCTTTAGATATATATCTAAAGAGTCCAAATGCTCATTCAAGACCATATGTAATCCTCATCTAACTTAGCCAGGGATTTGAAATACTATATTTGAGCTGGCTAGCTCCATTTCAAGATATTATGGTTATCTAAGAGGGGATATAAAAAATGAAAAGAAGGATGTTGTTGTAGGTTATCCAAGTTGGACATAGAACCAGTGGAGAAACCTAAGGAAAAACTATGTTTCCAGGTCGAACCTTTGTAGAGGTTCCAGTACCTGAGAGTAAAATCCAATTTGGGGATGTTAAATTCTAAGTGTACTGGTAATTGTGCTATGGGGGAGAAATAAGATGTAATTTCCTCTTCTCATGGTTGGGAGTCTTGTTTTTCATGTGGATTCAACCAAACATATTGTACATATTAAATGACGAATTTCGCTCTCCCAATCATTTCTAAATCACCTATATCACCAAGAAAACATGTTTTAAAATAACATACTTTAGTATGGGAAAGACCTTAGGTTTCAAATATTACAAGAAGGTTTTTGATATCGTTGAGAGAATGTGGAAAATAGAATCCATAAACAAATTATTTTTCAAAACATATTACTTTCAAAGTATCACCAAGGAATGTACAAGGGTGTTCAATGAATTAACGCTATTTATTTAAATTCCATGATGTATATCTTACTCATAATTTTAAAAAATTATTAAATAATGATCTAGATTGGATAATTATATTATTTGTCATATATTTTGATGCTTATAGAGTGAAAAAACTGAAAGAATCAACTTGTAGGGTCATTTTAATGGGGGGTGGAGAATTCGGGTCTAAAACCTTTTGGAGTCATTTTGAGGTATTAAATGACATTTCTGGGGGTCAAACAACTATCCCTTGTGCCAAAATCTTGACCATTATTCTACACTTAAAGAAATATATATCCAATGCTACAAGAAAAACATCAAATGAAGTTCATTCAAAATTTATGCCTTTAGTAAGTTGACCTATCATGTTGACCACCATGGTACGAGAGAATGGCATTTTAGCCCCATTACTCATGCATGGAAAGCTAGCTACATGTGGAATTTTAACAAGACTCTAAAAGGTCTAAAATCACAAACCTCGTTAATGGTTAACGAAGTCAAATCTTACACCTAGTTGGCTATCACGCTATGTTAAATACTTAGCCACTAGGGGTAAATGTTTTTTTATCTGTAGTACAAGTCATGAGTTCCCCAATTTTACCTCATGTAAAGCATGATTCTAGGATTACTACAATTTGTACTTGGTTTTTTATTGTGATGATGCCCTGTCTCAATCACTTGGCCATCTCTTGATGGTTAGTTAAATCTTTATAACAATACTTAATTAAAATTTATATCTATTTGTATTATGTGAAATTATGTAAAAAATGGTATACTACTTTTCATAAAATTGGGTTGAGTTTATCATATATTTCAATGAAAGTTGATTAAATATGTTTTCTTTAAAAGGATCTAACAATTCTGGTAAGGTATGAATTTGCAATTTTGTGTGGCTCTCTATCAACCTTCACTTAATCATTTCTAGAAAAAATCTACTTGCTCATTCGTATACCCACTTTCTATTCAAATGCATAAGTTTTGAACTCTCAGTAACTATGTTTTTCCACGCAGGAAAATTATGTCATATAATACATTATGTCACATAAATTTACATTAAAACAATACATCTCCAACATTCTTAAACAAAAATTATTTTACTAATATATAATTTTAAATATTTAATATTCTAATAAAATTTCATCAATTATTTAATCATTCCAATTAAAATTAATCATGGATGTGTATTTGTTATTTGTTTTATATTTATCTTAATGCCAAATGAAAAGTTTCTTTAAAAGTAATTTTTTTTTTATATCCTAAAAAACTAGACTTAGATCAATGATTAAAACATTATCTTGATTATGATATATGATATATTTATTTTATATTTATATGAGAATTTTTCGTAAAAGTATTGTGTATATCCCAAAATACTATATTTAGATAAAATTATTAAGACAATATATTGCCTATCAATGTGATGAGCTATATGATATATTTGTTTTATATTTATATGAGAGGTTTCCATAAAAGTATTCTTTGTATATCCCAAAATACTATATTTAGATCAAATTATTAAGACAATATATTTCCTATCAATGTGATTAGCGATTAGCTATGGCATGTGGCAAACACATTACTTTAAATGGAAAACCTTCCCTTGGTTCTATGAAGTGATGGTGATGCTTGTTGATTACATTTGGCCAACGCTAGCTTTCAAACAAATCAGTTAAAAATTAAGATTTATATGGTAAGGTTTTTCTTTTGATAAAACCAATTCTTTTTTGTGGAGTGAGGAACATACTTTTGGAATGTGTGGCTTCGAGGAATTTTAGGGAAACCATGTGTGGAAAGGGACCTACTGTTAAACTTCCACCATATCCCAACCGACATAAAAAGTGCCATGATTAAATAAAATCTTTTCATATAAATGTTAGGAAGCCTTCCAAAACAGCTCATAGCTGGGTTGGTGGGGTATGACTGAACCCTATCAGAGAGTGTGGACCCTCTTAATGATGCAGGGTGAAACCTTTGGATTATTTGTGTACAAATGGTAAAAATTCAATTCATTTCAAGTTCAAGCATAGAATGTAGTAGAGATTGGTATTCTTCTATATATTTAGAATCACTATTCTCCCTATAGAGAAGCCTAGAAGAGGAATAGGACTACTTAGGTGTCCATGAAAAGTAACGATAAAGGGTAGTGTCACAATCTCAATGATCCTAGGTAAACTAAAATGAAATTATTTATTGGCAGTATCATGACCTAAAGTGGACCAATAATAATATAAACATAGTTGTATCTCAGCAGGAATGAAAAGGCCAAGGGAAAAATTTCATGTGCTCATGCTGGCTCATTCAACGTACCAATTTCTAGATAGATCAATATTTTATCCACATCCAACTGCCTGCTAACCATTACAAAAGGCTTCTTGGACACTCCTGATTCTTCAGGCTTTACCAGACCATTTGTTGGCACAGACTTGTTGGGTGCATATTGAAAGGTATAAGCTTTTAAGTACAGTTAATTTTCTCCCTTTCAGGCTCTATTTATGACAGTTTGCTATGAGACAAAGGATATCTGTTGCCATAACTCTAGTGGGCTTTCTTCTGAGCTTTTTTTCGCTGTATTTTCAGGTTCAGAATGTACCCACAAACCCGTTATTATGAAAAGGAAATTTACAATGCCAGTGTGAGATGGAGATGATGTTACTGTTTGCAGAATTTTGTAGCCATTCATTAATTACTTTATAGGGTTCTGATCATTATAAAATAAGCTTTTAGGCCATTGCCTCTACATTGCAATCTATTGTGTGGAGTTAGATTCTAATATTGTCAAAATCATTTCTCTTTTGGGTACTTATTCTAATAACATATGCACATATAGATACTGTGATAGATGCAAGTGTAGCCATGATTGGGAAGATATATTCTGCTAATATATATTTTAATGTCTCGTTTTCTTAGTCATGACTCTCATTTATTTAGCATTATCATATTAGAGTGTTCAATGGTTCTAATCTGGGTTCGTGACAGGTACACCATATACAACTACTACACTGACAGAGTGAGGTATCCTACAATGTCTCCAGAGTGCACCAGAGACAGTGACATCTAATAGCAGCCTCTTTGGAATACATAGCTATATTTATCTTCAATATTCTATTCTTCTTCGACAAATGGCTACGTCTAATTATGTTATAAATGCCTTTTTGTTGTAACAAAATCGCTTATCTGTGTTGATCCTGAAATATTTATAATGCCAATAGGCAGTAGATTTGTTGGCTACTGTAATTTTCAATATATCCTTACTACAATATGGCATTAATATTTGTTCAATTCCACAATCTGTGAGTTACAAACATTCGTCCATTGAAGGAGCAGAAATTTGTCCCCAAAAAACTAGAGTTACAAGTTTAAATGGTAGTAAAGATTTAAATGTAACATACACCTAATTTATGATATGATTTTTCACCATTTAAAAATTCAGCTGGGAATAAATCCAAACCATAAACCATAAATACTCGCACGATCTAAACCATAAACCAGCTTGGAATAAATCTAAACCATGATTTTCTGTTCGAGCCTTACCCGCGCAGACGGCAAGAGCAACAGGGCGGCGACAGTAGCACCAAGGCATCGGCAGCAGCAACAGGGCGTCGGCAGCAGCAACAACGTGAACACGATACACCGCAATAGCAACGCGTGAAAAATAAAATGGTAAACCATAAAAACTCGCGGGCGATTTATTTAGAGAAAATAGTTCGGCTGAACTTTAATTGCCGGTTTTCCAAACTCCGGCAAAAATTCTGTTTGCCAGCGCCATTAGTGTGCCGTCATTGTTAACAGAATCTAGAGTTTGGCGGAACTTTCTAATAAAGTTCGTCCGAACTTTGTAATAGTTCGGCCGAACTTGTGAAAATGTTCGACCGAACTATTGTTGGAAAAAAATTTCGGGCCCCGATTCTCACAAAAGTGTAACCCAGCTTCACGTTTCCGCCCACCCATTAGGATTTTTTTCCCACCATTCAGCTTGGAATACATGTCCCATGACCTTGATTTGATATTCTTTCCATGTGTTTTTAACTAGGTGTTAGCACTGGAATCAACACTTGAATTGTGACAACCGCTTGACCAGACACATCTTAAGCTCAAGGGCTTTTATTATAATTTGATTTGAGTTTTTTGGAAAGTGGTTGAAATTAATACACACTGAAATTAGGTACTTAACGGGATGTGTATCTTCATCTCCTCGAAACCTTAAAATATGATGTTTCCATTCATTTGTAGAAGGTAACGGATTAGGAAAACCATGAATTGCTGAAAATTTTAAAGGAGAAAACCTCTGAGTTAAGATAGCAGCAAAGGATTTTGACATTCTGAAACTATGGAGCTACCACTGAATTCTTTGTCGTGGATTCGCCAGGTGAAATATCACAATATTATTGAAGTCGCCAATTCTTGTTCACCATCAAGAATTGATCATCAACAATAAAAAAAAAAGATTTGGGAGAATACTTCATTTCAAGACCTTCGTCTCCCAGCAAATTCACCAAAATATGTTAGCACTGGAATCAGCACTTGGATTGTGATAAGCGCCTGACCAGACACATCTTAAGCTCAGGGGCTTTTCTTATAATTTGATTTGAGTTTTTTGGAAAGTGGTTGAAACTCATACACACTGAAATGGGTTTTGAGCAGATAAGAATCTCTCACGCATATGAGGGCACTAGTGCATGATGTGTTAGCAAGTTTGAGTTTGTAGCCTGATGGTGTGAAGAATGGAAGACAAATAATGGATATGTAAAATAGAAGCCCACTGCTAAGGGGAAAGAGTAACACAAATTCTAGTGCTAAAATGTATAGTGGAAGAATGATTTTAAAAGACATACAAGAATCCCACTCTACATTTTAAGAATACCATTACAAGGAATGCTTTTGATTAACATGACCTCATGAATCATGAATGCTTGATGAATCAAGACTGGAAAAAAAAAGATTAACATGCATGCTAGATCAAAAGACTTATAAAAACATGAAATGGGATTTAATTCCACCTCAAGGAATGCTTATGAACAATCTTCAATTCATAATGAATTAAGAAATCTTGAAACAAGACTTAAAAAAACAAATCCATATGTCTTGGAGGTTCACAAGACTAATAAAAACATAAGATAGGACTTTTATGATAAATCTGGAAAGAGAGATAAAGTATGTAAAAACAGAGGGGAAAACAATACACACACCACACAGATTGTGAGTCCTCAAGAGTGCCTCTGAATATCTTATATGTTCAAAAATATACAACACACTATGCCATGAAATAGACAACCAACCAACCCCTTTTCTCCTTGCATTACACTTTATATATAACAAAAAGGAGTTTTGTAAAAGCCTCCATAAAAAGTGAAAATATGTTTCTGGGACTTTATTACAACCCTCTACATATAGTAGAGCTTATCCAAAACATAAAAAGAAATCTAAAATAGAAATGAAGATAGATCATGGTAGCATGGAGCTGGAGATGGATGAGTGCTCCTCATTGCTTGGAAAAGCAACCTCCACAAAAAGTGTCATCTACCAACTGAAAAGAACACCTATACCCTTATCTACAAAAGCGTAGGAGAATCTAACTGAAAGGAGTAACCAACTAGAAGATAACCACCTTTCAGGTGAGAAACACCTCTTGTTTTAATAGGTCTTCAATATCCAAATAAAAACAAATACCCTGACCAAGATAAGAGATCTATCTTCAAGCTTTGAGGAGGAGATGTTATATTTGCTGATAGATATCAAAACATATTAAAACAAGTGCTGCCAGAAATTCCTGAAAAACCTGTAATTGTCTGTCAAATCCTGCTTATGCTTTCAAAAGCGTACTGATATTGGCCACGTGTCGAGATGAGAGTGGATTGTAGTGAAGTTAAATGTGGGAATGGAAAGTAAGCGAAAGGCATGGGAATGGAACAATAAGCAGGAGAAGCTATTAAGTGGAATAATAATAAGCGGGAGGAGTAAGTGCATTAAAATATATCACAATCACAATCACAAAGTGGAGTAGAGTGAATACATTATCGGGCAGAATTGAAAAATGATATATCGCATCAGGGTATCACAATCACAAGATGGAGGGGTTATCAAAAATCAGGGGTCGGAGGATTATCACATTTCTCAATCAGAAGATTATCACATTTCGCAATCATAGGATTATCACATTTCGCAATTGGAGGGGCCAACATGGATAGTTAGCAATAGGATTTGCTATATGTGATAAGCAAAGTGACGTGGTGGTAAGGTGGGTCCTACCAATTACATCAGGGGTTTTTTGGAAGCGGCAGCAGATTATAACAAAGGGATTGTGAAATGGCGATTGCGAAATAAGGTAAGGTGGGTCCATAAAGCAATACAATAGTGTGGTATGACGTGGCAGTAGGTGGGTCCCACTGTTATCACAATCGGGGATTTAAGGAGGTAGGGGTAAGTGAATGCACCGATAATTTTTTATTTGCGATGAAGTAGGTCCTATTAATGGTTTTAAAGAAAAAAAGAGATAAATAAATAAAGTGGCCCAAAGCATAACAAAGGATTTTTGAATTGTTTAAATGCTATAGGAGCGTAATAAAGGAACCTGGCGGTGAGATAACAAAGAATAAAATAATTGAATTTAGAGGGTTTAAAGTGGATTTAAATGGAATTTGAACATTGGAATTTGGATTTTGGTTTATAAATGATTAAAAACTAATACATTTTAACCCTCAAGGACCTTCAACCATAGGTTAAGAGACAAGAGAGGATCAAAGACACAACTGCAATAGTGATCAGACTTTGAAAAATTGCAGTGCTAACAGTGGCTCCTATTGGGGATGAAGTCCACCCTGTGAGGCTTCAAGGACCGTATTCCCAATGCCTTGTCTATCCCTTATTTCTCCAACAAAAAATTCTGCTTATTAACTCAAAGATACCAGCATGCCTATTCATTGGGTAATGGAGTCAAAATCTAGATTTTAATCTTCTGCAACTTATTTCAACACAACTAAAATACAGAAATCAAACTGCAATCTAAAACTGAAAATGAATGCTTGAGTGGCAAGCTTATTCATCCTCCTACTTCTAATCGGCTGAAAACTTGCCTAATCAAGTATAACTTGATTTACAATGCAACCATAAAATCATTTGACCAGTAGAGAGAAACTCTTGCATGCAACTGTTTTAAAAGACCCACAAGGGATATAATATATGTAGTAAGAAATGAACTGGAAACCTGTACTTACTGCTATAAACCATGTATGGCAATTAAACTGCTGCTATATTGGAGACCCTTGCTGAAAATGAATCCATCCAATCAACAACTAGATCATGAAACATATGAGGAATGTCTAGTTGATCCAAAATACCAAGCTGTTGTTGTTTAAAATATGCTATGTCAATAAAATTGGGCTACTCTTGCCCTCCTTGCAACAACTCATTAAATTCATATGTTTCATTACATTTAAGGGCAACAAAACCTTCTTTAAGTTATTGATTACTTTCTTAGACAAAAAAATCGTTAGAGGCACTTAAACCAATAAAACTAAATGCTAGAAATATATTAGGTTCCAAAGGAAGAACATCATGCTCATCTAATTCTTCATTCTAAGTACTAAGAAGAATTGGATCCGTATGAATCTGATATGGATCCATACCTTTTTCAAACTCTTCATAAATTGTTTCCTTAACACTGCTAGAAGAATCTACTTTATCATTCTGAACATAACACTCGGATGAGTATGGTCCTTTGCAAATGAAACATTTCATGAAATTCCCTTAAATAATAAATAGTACCAGCAGGTAAGGACCGGAACCATTTGTGTGCATCTCCATCAAGGGAAAAAACAAATATTTTCATGAAACACATCTAGCAAGTGCATAAGTTCATGAAATGAAATCAAGTACTTAGTGGGATGTTCATCTTCATATCCTTGAAAATTTAAAAGATGGTGTTTCCATTCATCTGTAGAAGGAACCAGATAAGGAAAACCATGAATTGCCGAAAAATTTAAAGGAGCAAACCTTTGAGCTAAGATGGCAGCAAAGGATTTCGACATTCTGAAACTATCAAGCTACCACAGGATTCTTTGTCATGGATTTTCCAGGTGAAATATCACAATATTCTTCAAGTCAACAATTCTTGTTCACCATCAAGAATTGATCATCAACAATAAAACAAAAGACTCAGGAGAATACTTTGTTTCAATACCTTCGTCTCCTGGCAGATGCACCAAAAGATGTTAGTGTTGGAATCAACACTTGGATTGTGACAAGTGCTTGACCAGACACATCTTAAGCTCAAGGAATTTTCTGATAATTTGATTTGAGTTTTCTGGAAAGTGGTTGAAACTCATACACACTAGAATGGGTTTTGAGAAGATAAGAATCTCTCACACATATGAGGTCACTAGTGCATGATGTGTTAGAAAGTTTGAGTTTGTAGCCTGATGGTTAGAAGAATGGAGGACAAACAGTGGATATGTAAAACAGAATCCCACTTCTAAGAGGAAAGGGTAACAAAAATTCTAGATCTAAATTGTATAGTGAAAGAATGCTTTTAAAAGACTTACAAGAATCTCACTCTAAATTTTAATAATCCCATTACAAGGAATTATTCTGACTAACATGATCTCATGAATCAGGAATGCTTGATGAATCAAGACTGAATTCATACTGAATCAGGAAAGCTTGAAACAAGACTTACAAAAACAAATCCACATGTCTAGGAGGTTCACAAGACTAATTAAAACATAAGATATAACTTTTATGATAAATATGGAAAGACAGATAAAGTATTTAAAAACAAAGGGAAAAACAATACCCACACCATAGATTTTGTGAGTCCTCAAGAGTGCCTCTAAATATCTTATATGTTCAAAAATGTACAACACACAATGCCATGAAATAGACAACCAACCAACCCCTTTTCTCCTTGCATTACACTGTATATATACCAAAAAATGAGTTATGTAAAAAGCCTTCGTAAAAAGTGCAAATCTGTTTCTGAGACTTTATTACAACCCTCTACATATAGTAGAGCTTATCCAAAACATAAAAATAAAAATGAAATAGAAATGAAGACAAATCATGGAAGTGTGGAGCTCGAGGTAGCTCAATGCTCCTCGTTGCTTGGAAAAACTACCTCCACAAAAGGTGCAATCTACCAACTGAAAATAACACCTGCACCCTTATCTGCAAAAGTGTAGGAGAAGCTAACTGAAAGGAGTAACCAACTGGAAGATAACCACCTTTCAAGTGAGAAACACCTCTTGTTTTAACAGGTCTTCAATATTCAAATAACAATAAATACCCTGACCAATATAAGAGCTTTGTCTTCGAGCTTTGAGGAGTTGTTATATTTGCTGATAGATGTCAAAATATGTTAAAACAAGTGCTCCCAGAAATTCCTGAAAACCCTGTAAATGCCTCTGAATTCTTGCCTATGCTTTTGAAAGAGAACTAATATTGGCCACATGTTGGGATGAGAGTGGAGGGGAGTGAAGTGAAGCATGGAAATGGAAAGTAAGAGAAAGGCATGGGAATGGAACGATAAGCGAGATAAGCTATTAAGTCGAATAATAATAGGCGGGAGGAGTAAGTGCATTAAAATATATCACAATCACAATCATAGAGTGGATCAGAGTGAATACATTATCGGGGTGGAATTTCAATGCGATATATCACATTGGGGTATTGAAATCACAAGATGGAAGGGTTATCAAAAATCGGGGATCAGAGGTTTATCGCATTTCGCAATCAGACGATTATCGCATTTCGCAATCGGAGGGGGCAACATGGATAGTTAGTAATAGGATTTACAATATGCAATAAGAAAAGTGACGTGGTGCTAAGGTGGGTCCTACCAATTGCATCAGGGGTTTTTCAAAAGCAGCAGTAGATGATAACAAAGGGATTTTGAAATGGAGATTGCGAAATAAGGTAAGGTGGGTCCACAAAGAAATACGATAGTGCGGTATGATGTGGCGGTAGGTGGGTCTCACTATTATCGCAATCAGGGATTTAAGGAGGCAAGAGTAAGTGAATGCACCGAGAATTTGTGATTTGCGATGAAGTAGGTCCTATTAATGGTTTTAAAGTGGAAAAGTGATAAATAAATAAAGTGGCCCAAAGCATAAGAAAGGAGTTTTGAAGTGGTTAAATTCTACAGGAGCATAACAAAGGAACCCGACGTTGAGATATCAAAAAATAACATAATTGAATTTGGAGGGCTTAAAGTGGATTTATATGGAATTTGAGCATTGGAATTTTGATTTTGGTTTTAAAATGATAAAAAAACTAATACATTTTAACCCTCTGGGACCTTCAACCATAGATTAAGAGATAAGAGAGGATCAAAGACACAACTACAATAGTGACCAAAATTTGAAAAATTTTAGTGCTAACACCGGGGCTATTTCATATCATGAAGAAATAATGAGAAACCATTAACATAAAAAATACTAACCCTAGGAGATGAAGCGCCAAAATCTTATGGGCCTCGATAGGGTTAGTTTGAATTCCAACTTCCTGGGGTCATAACTTTGGCATACGATCTTCGTTTGGTGCCCATGCTAGCCCATTAGAAAGGTCTATCTAAGGAAAATAAATTTAGAATGCAAGTACTAGTTTTAAAATTAAATTTTCCTGTTTCCAAAAAAACATTATTTAGTTCCTGAAATTGGCTTCGGAAGTTTAGGATTTGAAAAACTATCAAAAATAGAAAACTATCGAAATACAAAAATGTGCGGAAAAATAGGAAACAGTGTTGGGGGTCCAAGTGGGATAGGTGGGTGGCCACCAATATCAACCTGGATCATTCCTCCCCCCTTAGGAAGCAATGGTACCCATTGCATTGAGTGCCTCCATGAGCTGGGGAAACTTCTATTGAACTTGTTCCTTGGTAATCCACTTTCCTTGGTGTAGGTGTTGGACAACTTTGAAAACTCTATACATTTGGATCATCTGTTGGTGAGAACTCTTAATATGTGTTTCCATGATTCGATCAATTGTGGCATGTTCAACTCAATTTGGGTTGAGCTCTATTGGTGTTAGTTGCTCGATAATGTTTGATGTGTCCAACAATAGTGGAAAGTATGGCTAAAGGCAATTCACTTTGGATATTGTGTGTAGGCCAAGGAGGCCCGGTGGGGGGCGTTTGGGGGTACTTATCTCAATTTTTTTTTCACCGATGGCCTTTGTTGATGGTGTAAGTCCTATATTGGAGTGGTTGAATCTTTCGATGGGATCTTGCAAGGAATTCCTTCTACAATTGCAACCAAACCTCATCACCCACTTGAAATGTATGTGGCACTTGATGTTGATCATGGAATTATTTTTAATTATTATTGGCTTTATCCAAGATATCATGAACCTACTAGTAGATGTTTTGAAGGCATTCAATAAAATTAATTTCTTTATCAACTTTAGATTGAACAAATAAAAATTATGCTTGTGTAGTTGCAAGAGGCATTGCAACATTAATGGGACATAATGATTGAAATCTGAGGCCCACCTAAAATGGGATATAGATAGTTCAACTATGGAGAGCTCTATTGTAACTGTGTTGAGCATAAGGGAGGCTCTCATCCCATGTTCATTGATGCTTAAAGTTGTACATGCGTAGTATGTGTATTATAATCCGGTTGAAAACCTTTGTCTAGCCATCAATATGGAGGTTGAAGGCAGTCTACTTGGTGAATTTGATATCTAACTATGACTAGAGGCTTGTCCAGAATATGCTTAGGAAAATTTTATCTTGATTAGATATGATGGTTTTTTGGATCCAAAAATATATCCACACCCATTTGAAGAAGAGTTTGGTAGTGACCTCTACTGTGATACTCTTATTGCAGGCAACTGATATGGCCATCTTAGAAAATATATCAATGACCACAAACACACAATCATTACCATGCTTGGAAGAAGGAAGGCCAGACATATAGTCCATGGAGATGGATTTCCAAGCCCGACTGGCAGTAGGAAGAAGGGTGTACAACCCTCGCTTCTTAATGATTGGATTGTTGATGACACAATCAATGTAGGATATGATATATTTGTAAAAATACCTTCATATTTTTGGCCAATAAAAATACTTCTAAAATACCCCCACTATATTCTCCACACCAAAGTTCCCTGCTACTATATTATAATGCACCTCCATAATTGGCTTGGCACACTTGCTTGAAGGAACACAAAGGTGTGCTAGATAATACAATGGTGCATCCTGGAGGTTGGAGTCTATAAATTTCTTTCCTTCCATTAACAATTGGTATGTGGTGCCCAATTCTAAATCATTCTTATATAGTTGCGTCCATCCAAAAGTATTGTGCCCGCAGGAGTTGAAAACAATGGTCAATGCTACAACTGGGGGATGAATGAGGAAATATACAATGTTATTAGTGCTCCCCTTGTTGTATTTAATGTTCAAATGGAATTTTTGTAGATATGTGTACTATTTCTAATGGAAATCATTCTGTAACTATCCCCATGTTTTTCATAAATTGAAGAGGTTGGTGATCTATGTGAAAGATCGTGTCCTTCCGCAGAATGTAATGATTCTACTATCGGAAGGCCTACATGATGGAATAAATATCCTTATCATATAAGGGGTATATCCTAATAGTATTAGAGAGTGTTTCACTATGATAGGCCACCATATGCCCTTGCTGAATGGGGATAAAACCAATAGCATACTTAGAAGCATTTGTGACCCAGACCAAAAAAAAAAAGTATTTCGTTCCACCCTTTGTAACTTGACTTGAATTTATGGTAAAAATGAGCAAGACACAAGAATCTTCGAAGTTCTGTGAGATTCATGGGGACCAGCCAAATCCCAAATGAATTGGAATTTAGATGGATCCACATGAAAACCTTTCTCATAAAAAATGTAACCCAAATATTGACCTTGTCCATGCGACAGGGTCATTTTTCTAAGTTCACACATAGCTTGTGCTTCTGCAGGGTATCCATGACCTACCAAATATTTTGCAAGTGCTATTCTAAACTCTTTTTGAAGATGATTATATCATAGAGATACACAACCATGAACGAGTTGGTGAAAGGTTGTAAGATGTCATCCATCAGCCTCATGAAAGTCACGAGGGAATTCATCAAATGAAGGGCATGACCAACCACTCAAAAATACCCTCCTTGGACTTGAAAGTAGTATTCAACACATCTTGAAAGTAGTATTCAACACATCTGTGGGTTCATATGGAACTTGGGGATAGATGGAATTCAAATCAATCTTTCTGAAGTATTTCCCCCCCTTGATTTGATCAAGAAGATCACGAATCTATGGAATTGGGTACTTATTCCTTATTGTGATTTTTCTGATGGCTAAATAATTAATACAAATCTTCTAGGTCCCATCCTTATAATGCACGCATACAATTGGTCTCCCAGAGGGTGAGGAACTTGGTTGAATGTGATATTTTTATAGCAGATCCTATATTTGTTGCTTGTTTTCCTTGTTTTCCAAAATAAAGTGGTAATATATTAGCTCATTGGGTAGAGGTGCTCCGGGGGTCATATTGATGGAGTGCTTGACCTGAAAATGTAGAGGTACCCCTGCGAGTGGGGAGAAGATATCTCTGTTCTAAGTCCATGAACTTGTCCACTTGTTTTTACCATGCAAAGGAGCCTTGTGTGAATAAGGAAGAAGAAAAATTTCCCAGTCTGGGAGATGATATTACTGCACTTCTTATCAGACATTGCAGAAATAATAGTATGTGGGGCTACCTATATTATTCTATATAGTTTTGTTCGCAAAGAAATAATAAAAATACAAGGTTTCGACTCATACATAGCATGATGCTTCCACAAGTATGGTTTAAAAAAAAAAACATCACAAAATTGAAGGGGGGAAACATCACATAATACCTTGTCTATGAAAGACTTGATGTTGTAAGGCACGCGCCACTATTCGTTGATGCATATATCTCACCCTTGGTGGAGCCACCCAATAGTGTATGACTACAAGTGTTGTGTTGTCAGTAGGACCAAAAATTAATGAAATCTGTTGAGATGAGGCTATTTTGACTCCCACTATCGACAATGAAACACAATGGAACCCCCTTTTCCTACATCTATGAGTGGAAGAGATGCTCGCCATACTCTAGATATTCAGTCTCCTTGTGTTGGACCTTCATGGTAACAACGATGACATAGGGTTCTACATTAATGATATACTTCCCCTTATTGGGGTTTGGTTCATATCTGAAACCTACATATGAATCTGAAGATTTCATATCATCCACCACTGAATACTTCATGTGACATTCATTTGTGTTATGAGTGGGGCTCTTGTGGAACTTACACCACTTTCCCATGTCATTATTCATATTCTCATTTTTATTATTTTGTTGCGACTTCAATGGGTTGTCTTGTCTTGTTCCACCTTGGATCTATCCATTTTTTTGTATTTTTGGGGTGCCATTTTCCTTGTTTGGATTCGAAGAAACTAATTCTCTCTTGTTTTGTTTAAATTTTTCCTCAATTCAGGTAACATATAAGTATGTTGCGTCGAGCCAAGAGATGTCTTGAAAATCCATCTCTATCTAGATTTAATTGTGTATACAACCACACTACTTAAGCACTAGATGAAATATATTTGTCAACTTGTAAAAATACCAAAATATAGAAAACTATCGAAATAGGAAATTATGCTGAAAAATAAGAAACTGTTAAGAAACAATGTTGGGGCCCCGAATGGAATAGGTGGGTGTCCATCAATATCCTTCTAGATCAATGGTCAACCATGTTCACTCATAGAAAACCATATTTATTGATAGCTAACCATGTACTTACAATACCATCCATGTTTAAACATTATAACCATGGTAAACCATGGAAAAGAAGTTCAATCATAGTCAACCATGTTGAACCATGGTTAGACGTGCTCAATAATTGTAAAATGCAGTTACCATGGTCATCCATATTTAACCATATTTGACCATGCTCAACCCTTGTTATCCATGGTCACCAATGCTCATTCATCATCAACCCTTGCTCATCCATTATCAATCCTTGTTAACCTTATCAACCATGGTCAAAAATCATCAACCACTGCCAAACATGGTTGACCTTCCTCAACTACCATCAACCATAGTTAACAATAGTCAAATATGATCAACCTTCTTCAACCATAGTTAAATAGTTTCAAGCCTGAATACCCCATGGTTAACCATTTTAAACCCTCATAAAACATAACTTGACCATATATAACCATAATCAACCATATTTTACCACTGTCAACCATAGTCAAGAATATTCAACCAAAACTAACATTTTGGTAGTTTTTTGTTATCATTGATGTCCACTGATGTCAAGTTGAGAGGGATATTGTTGAGTCTTCAGGGTTCTAGTGATGTAATTTTTGGTTGAGGTGCTTAGTGTCATTGATTGTTGAGTATATGTTACAAATTGTTTGACTTGAATTCATGCATGCATACTAGTTGGATAACCTAGAGTGGAAGAATTGTTTTCTATATTAATATTGATCGAAAGAACATGTAAAGTGTTTGGTTATATATCCCTCTCAAATACTTTTCCAACAATATATGGAACTCGGTCAAACTCTCAAGAAATGAGGAGAAAATATGTTTTGAAGTGAAGCAGTTCAAGTTAGATTCTAGCTTGGTCAAATTTCCAAAATCTAAGCCATCTAGGGTTGCATTGAGGCATTCCAACATCTAGTCATCTAGGATGCATCATATTTTGGAACGGTCAAAATGAGCTAGATATTGGATTATCTATAATAATCTAGGTTTTAACGAAATTCATTTGATGCAAGGCTATCTGAGAATTTGAGCATTTGGGGATTACCTAAGAGAAACACCTAGAAAATATGTGGGATGCCATATTTCTCATACAGGTTGTGGACCCCCTAATAGGTGGAAGAGAATGATGTGGCATACAAGTGGCACCTAGATGGAAGAAAATGTGGCATCCAAATGATAGAACATGCATAAGGATCTTGATGTGGAAATCAATGGTCATGAACCATGGCAGTTAGATTCATAATTTTTGGGTGTCCAAGTTTGCCTTTTATATGTGACACATGGAAGTGACATGACATGACATGTGGTAGAGATATTACATGGTGGTGACATGTGGCAAAGAGATGACGTAATTGATAATTTGGCATGTCTTGTGATTCATGCCAAGGATATGGTTTGGTGGATTTATTATTTGTATTTCAATTTTATGAAGTAGGTCTTTACATCTAAGGTTGCACAACTAGTTTGAGCATCTACCCCTCCAGGGGTGTAGCAAGCATGTTTACATTATCAAACATGGATCATTGGATTGAGGGAGTTGGTGAAGATTCCAATATGGTTATGGTTACAATTCCATGCAAGGAGTCATCGAGCTATCCAACCCTTTTGGCATGATAAATATCAATACACAAGCTTAAGCATGGATATAGATTCAATAGAAAAGGTAGGTTGTTCTAGGTTCTGGAAATGCAGCAAATATTAGTATTGGAAATGATTCTATACAAGGTGAAGAACATGAAGAGAATGATGAAGGTAATTTTAATGATCCCATGGAGGTAGATCATGATGACAGTAATGAGACAGTTCACATTAATGATGGGACAAATCAAATGCTCCATGACTTGTATGGTGAGTCAGATGATGATGGTGGAGATAGCAGTGACGGTATTTATGATGTACCTCTGATTGAAAGGTCAAGTGAACTACTTTTTGAACACTCAAATGCAACTCTTCTCTCTGCTACATTGTTGCTAGTGAACTTAAAGGTTATGAATAATTTGTCGAACAGATGTATGACACAACTCCTAAGGTATGCAATATGTATATATGATCACATATATGTAAATGTTGATTATTTTCCCTTTTTTTAGTTGTAATAAATGTGTAAAATAATAACTTATATAAGTTATTATTTTACACATTTATTACAACTAAAAATAATCAACATTTACATATGCATACGTGGAGTTGTTCCCAGGGATAGACTGTACTGACAAATATTCATACTTTTTGAAGCTCCAACATTCGGCGATTGCCGGTGAACTTAAAGGTTATGAATAATTTATCGAACAGATGTATGACACAACTCCTAAGGTATGCAATATGTATATATGATCACATATATGTAAATGTTGATTATTTTCCATTTTTTTAGTTGTAATAAATGTGTAAAATAATAACTTATATAGATATATATATATATATATATATCATAGTTATCAAACCACGGCGCAGGGACTGGGTCACGTGAACTGCCTTGCAAATCTCGGCTTCTGCCTATTCTCACCTGTTTTCGCTGGTTAACCAGACCTAACCGGCTGGTTAAGTACGGAACCGGCCAATTTATGCATAAACCGGCCAGTTCCATACTTAACCGGCCAGTTAGGTGCTCCTCCATGAGTTGCAAATTCCTCAGTGTCTCCTCCATGAGCTGCAAATTCCTCTATTATACTAGCAACAAACTTGTCTAATAACTCATACTCAACACCTTATAGTAGCAACAATACACATGATGACTGATAAATACAAGGCTGGCTAGCATAAAATCCCTGGCAGCATGCAACTCATCAAGTGTACTTGATGGCAATTTTTTTTCTCAAAACAATCATCAGCAACCTTATTTCACACTCAGCTAGGAACTGTCAGACCCTCTCTCTCTGCTCACACATAGCAGTATCATAAATACAAAACCTTTCACACAGCATACAAGCAATTTGATCATGGCATCAAGACTGATGCAAATGGTCTGACGCCACTCAAGGGACAACAACATACAACCTAATGAAAATGTGACTGGCAATAATAAATTGACCACTAGAAAGTTACCGCTTGGAAATGCACTAAACTGGCTACTGAGTTTTGTGGGTTTTAATGAATCTTTTCAGTGATAAATTTTGTCAAACACATTATGAGCAGACTGCTAAAGTTGTAATGCTCTCTCAACTTGTTACAAATAGCACTAATAGTGGGTTTCATAAACCAATTCAATACCTCTAAGTGTTGTAGATGTTTTTCTAGAAATTTATTGGCAAGCAAACATAGATAATGAAGAATACAAGATCTTCAAAATGTTGGTCTGATATATATATATATATATACTGAACCCAGAATTGTCTTTAAGGATGATACAATGAATTGACAACAGATTTGAGCAGGGACAGATTGTATATTATAATATTAACTCAGCAATAAAACACAGTGAATAATATAAGAGAAACCTAATACATTACTTCAACAAGTTTGCTTATGTATTTTTTGATGATATGTATTGCATTTGGTGCCATTTTGATATATTCACCTTTGCATGGTATATAAATGAGAAAAATTTTCATATTTTGTCTCTATTGGCTTGGAATCATGGTTGCAAATCTTAAAAATAGTTTTTTTTTTTTTTCATTTTATTAAAAAATAATTATTTAATGTATTTTTTTAAAAATCGGTTCATTGAGATCTAACCGCTACCGGTTAGACCGGTTCCGGTTCAAAACCCGGTTCATTAGCTCCACTGGTGCGGTCACCGGTTCTGGTTTTAATAACTATGATATATATATGATTAATAATCTTTACAAGACACTACTTTTTGTTTATGTTGTAGATTGTTGGGTGAATATTTGTTACCATCACCAAATACTTTACCTCGAACATATCGAGATCTACGTGCTATTATGAAACACTTTGGAATGGAATATAACACTATAGATGCATGTCCTAAAGATCATATTATATATTATGGAGAACATGCGTTGAAAAAAGAATGTCCGAAATGTGGTACCAGTAGATATCGAACAGATCAACTAACCAAAAAGGTGCCTCAAAAGGTTCTTCGTCATATTCCCATAATTCCACGTTTGCAGCGAATGTTCAGGTGTAACAGCATAGCACAGTTAATGGATTACCATTCAAAGAATAGAAGTGGAGATGGTGTTATTTGAATGCCTGCAGATGGTTCTGCATTTAGAGAAATCGAGGAAAAATATGTAGATTTTAAAAATGAACCTCGTAATGTCAGGCTTTCATTGGTAGCTGATGGTGTTAATCCATTCAGAGAGCTTAGATCTACTTACTCAGTGTGGCCTATTTTCGTTATCAACAATAACATTCCTCCTTGGATGTCAATAAAGAGGGAACACATAATGCTGACTATGATTATTCCAGGTATTTGATACATTATTTCTTTGAGTGTAACATTTTCATTTCTCTCGTTGTTTGCATAAATATGTATTTTATTTATTTACTTACTTATATATACATATATCATGGGAGTAATTATTATGTACTGTAATTTTGAACAATTAGGTAAGTACCAGGTGAAAGATATGAATGTATATATTGAGCCTCTTATTGATGAGATAATATAGTTATGGCATGGCATCACTATGTATGACATCACTAAACCAATCAAGCAGAAGAGATTTCAATGTTGTGGAATGCTTGTATGGACAATTCATGATGCCCCAGGACTAACACATGTTTGTGGTATGTAATATATCATTGCACTTTAATATAATACATAATTATCTAAATTAGATATACCATATTGCATGTTTTAAAAATGATCTCATAGTATATTAATTGTTATTGATCCATCTATTGCATGTCTTCAAACAAAGGGTAGATTTTCATGTCCAGTTTGTGGCCCTAAGATGAAGTATCGTCATTCGCCAGACTTAAGAAAGATGGTGTTTGATGAGTTTAGGCACTTCCTCCCTAGGAACCATAAGTATCGTACTACTGAAAAACATATTTTCAATGATAAAGAAGAAACTGGATTAAAACCACGAAGAATGACACCTCAGTTGTGGACGTTGGAATATAACAGAATTAATAATTGTCAAGCAGCTGGGACGTAATTTCTGTGTATATATATATATATTATTTGTTTATGTAATGTTTGGAATTTTTGTTTTAACTAATGAATTTATTTTATTGTATTTTATAATTAATATTGTTCTGATTTATTTTATTCTTTGATATCAAGGTCATCGTCGTCGTGAAGGTACTAATATTGTACTTCCACCTGGAATGAAATGTTATCCTTCTCAATTCATGAGGTTGCCCTACTATAAGGACCTAAAAATAGCTCATTTGTTTGATACAATTCATGTCGGGAAGAATGTGACAGAAATGTTATGGCGAACCATAGATGGTGCACATGATAGAGATAAAATTGACAAAATTTGTGCATTGAGAAATCAAATCATGCAATGAAAAGTGTGATCGACGGATCAAATAAAAATGGAGCTCGAAATTATAATAATATTCCATGGTTATTAACAGAACAAAAAACAAATGATGTAAAAGAGGTCGTTAGAAGAATTAAATTTCCAACAGGTTTTTCTTCAAACATAAATAATATCTTAACGAAGAAAGGTGACTTCAGTGGGGTGAAAACACATGATTGGCATACCTTTGTTAAGGTAATTTTTTTGGTATACGTTTTTGTATGTTATTTCTTGAATACATATTTTAAATTTTCCTTTTTTCTGTTTAATTTGGAAACCAATAACGATTCATTTTTTACTGTTATAGTATGTTCTACCTATATCTCTCCCAAACAACTTCGACAACAATGTCAAACAAGTTATATATGGTCTTAGTAAATACATGAGGTAAGTAGTTTTGATTTATACGCAAAATCTAATTGCTACAATTTCTTTTCGTACTTGATGAAATGATGTATTAATTTACTGATAATGAAATATATATTATGTTTCATTGAAATAACCTTGTGTAATGATTTGCAGATGGTTGTCATTGAAAGAAATCCATCAAGATGAAATAAAGTATTGGAAGAGAGAAATTCCTCGGCTAATGTGTGAAATGCAAAAGTATCTACCTCCAACATTTTTCAATGCACAACAACACTACTTGATACACCAAGTTGAGGAGATTGAAATGTGTGGACCAGTACACACAAGGTCAATGTGGATGGTCGAGAGGCACCTGAAATCCTTGAAGGCTTTGGTTAAACAAAGAGCACGAACTGAGGGTTCTATGGTGGAGGGATATGTGGTATATGAATCCATGGTGTATATTAGTCATTATCTTCCTAAATTAGCTGCGCCAGTCATGAAGGCGGTGGATTGCATTTGGGATGTGAACTCCATCAAAAAATTTGAAGAGGAGCACCTGTTGAGAAAAGGTAGAATGAAGAAAGTGAGAGGTAAAAGATTTATTATGTATAATACATATAATGTTTCATTTTTTTACATCATGTATATGATCATTATATTCATTTAGGTCTTATTCTTTCATAGTTTATTAATTAATATAATTTACTATGGTTATAAGTAATATTTATTAATATTGGTGAATTATTGTTTTTTTATTCAGGTGCTCAAGATTATGAGGCACTACTTTTATACATTGCAAACAATCTTGAGTGGATGAGTGAATGGATTGAAACATGTAAAGCATGTAATGACGTTAGGTTATCATGGCAACTACTATCTGAATTGATTAAAGAAGTGTATCGTAGTGGAGATGGGAATGTTACGGACAGGGAAATTGATTTAGCATATGGTTTGAAAGATAGAAAGGTAAGCAATTAATTCACCTATTTTATTCATTACTTATTTTATACTATATTTATAATGTGACAAGAAGTTTGATTTTTTAGTTAATTTTCATGCTGTGTAAATTATATGATTAATTATTAATTGAGAATGCATCTTTTTCATGTTTGGCATATTGCAGTTGAAACACCACAAGGCTATGTGGTGCAATGATTGTAAATTTCACGTTAAACAGTTGGATGATAACAAGAAAACTTCTGATAGTGGGATAACTGCAGTATTCCAGGTCACTAATGTTTCCTCCAGGAGTGACAGACATCCTCGAGAATCTGAAAATAGATATTATGGGTTTTTAGATGATGTAGTTGAGTGTGACTTTAGTTCCTTCAAAATAGTTTTGTTCGACGTCAAATGGTATAGGCTACGAATGAATGTACATGATGATGATAGAACACTTATTAAACATGACAATGGATTTCCAATGATTAAAACATCACAGTTTGAAGCAGGAAAAGATCGCTATGTTTTTCCAAGCCAATGCGAACAAGTCTTTTACTCAGAGGTTCCAGGTGAGAACGAATGGTCATTTGCTATTAGATATGATCCAAGAGGAAGGCTAGTAGAGTATAATGTAGAGGAAGAAGATGATATTGATCAAGAAGAAGATGATGCAGTGGCAGATGAGCAGGAAGATGCATTGACAGACGAAGAAGATATCTTAGAAGATGAACCAGGCATAGGAGATGAGGAAACAATTATTGATGATGATGTCGACGAGGATATTATTGAAAATGACATAATTGATGATGATGATGACATGGTCGATCATTTCAACACCGTTTTTGAATCAGATGTTGATATAGATGTCGATCAGTTGGATGAAGATCAAGAAGATACAGAAGAAGAATATTGATACAGATGTTATGTTCGAGTATGAGCTGGTATGTTATAACTTTATATTTTAATATGTAGGAATTATTGTCTGTTGGGAAAAATACTGGTTTGCTCTCGCTCCTTGTTCCTTTCTCCATGAAAGCCAGTCAGCTCCTTACTAATAGCATAAACCCTTCCATCATATATTTAACGAATATATATAACTCCACTGTCTACCAGTTTGGATACACTGTCAACCGTATTAAAATCGGTTCCTCGATCAACATACAGAGCACAGGGTTTCTTACAGATGTCAATTATCCTTCATCAGGATGCATACATATGTTCACACATGAATTAACTCGTCCTTATTTATATCGATTCTCCATTAAATACAGAGCTTGCCATCAAGGAAAATCATATAATAGGATACAGGAAACATATTTCCAACATTGTCTTTAAATAATTTACTAATTATGCGGGTTTGTTGCATGTTGTTTATTATTTCAAACCAATAAATAATGGCCTTACTATTGTTTATTATTTCGCAGAATTCGCAGGACTCATTTGATTCTATGGTGAGGTCTCTGAAAAAACCAATTAAACACTTAAATAGTCAAGATCTGGAAGACAGGCTTTACCCCCACCATAAATTGCTGAAAAACCGGCCTTCAGTTCAGCTTGCTGTGCTGAAGACGAGGGTGGATTTGCATGATCAGTTGAATGAAAATGAATCAGATATTCAGGATGCTTTTGAGGGCAGATTCATAATCCCCATGGATGAAGATCCCATTGCTGCAAAATTTCTGTCTGCGTTGAAGCACAAGTATAGTGTTGTATCGGAATACAAATTAGAGGACAACTATACCAAGTCTAAATCAACTGAATCCAGTTCTAGTGCTCTTGAACTTACCGAATTAAATCCAGAAACAGGATTTACAATCTCTAATGGGAACGGGTATGGTAGTTCCAATATTGGATTGGATGTCCGGAGCTCTGCAATAGGCACTGGACCTGATCGTAATGAACCCCAACTAATTCAATGTGATGACAATATGGACTTTGATGATGATCAGGAAAACAAGCCAGAGCATTTTGGCAATATTGAAGAAACTGAAGAGGTTTCCTGTGATCGATTGAATCAACTCAGCCATAAGACATCTACTACAAGCTGGTTTGTATCAGAAGGAGAAACGGTTTTTCTTTCCCATGATGATGGATGCCGCTCTTTTCACGATATAGCAAATTCAGAGGTGTGGAGGTTTTAATTATTGTACTTAATTTTGGGGTTTATGGGTGTTATAATTTATACATTTTGGGATTTTCTATTAGAAATAGGGAAAAGCCTAGGGTTTAGATTATTCTCATGGTTTAAATTTCTATATTTGAAATAAAATTCACCAATTTCTATTTAAAAAAAATGATTTGCCTAAATATTTGATGTAGTTTAAATAGGATGTAGTTCATTTCAAAGACTGTTGAAATTTTCTAGAAACTATGATTGGGATTTCAAGAATATTTATGCACTCTTTAAATTTTCCCTTAACATAAAGGGCAGTTGATGTATGAGTAATACTCAGTATTGTTTTTTTCCAATCTCCAAGAGAAGGCTGAATATAAAGCTCCATATGGGCTTACCCCAAACATGTGGGGTGATTGTTGGTTGATCAGAGCAGCTGGTTCAGATGGTCGCTCTGGTAAATATGTTGTGGCAGCATCTGCAGGTTGTACATTGGACTCAGGTTTCTGTTCATGGGACTTTTATAGTAAAGAAATTATGGCATTCCATACTGAATCAGAGGCCTTCACTTCAACGTCCAGTACCATCTCTCCAGTTTTGGCAGAGAGGGATGTCTCGGGGAGAAATTTTGGCTTTGCAAATGTTGTGCTAGAGAATCAACATTGGTGGTACAGGCCATGTGGGCCTCTTATGGTATCTACTTCCAGTGCCCAAAAGACAGTTAATATTTATGATATTCGTGATGGAGATCTTGTGATTTCAATGTGTTTGTTTTGAAAGTTTAGGTTTCATAGTAAATCATCAATGGGCTCTAAAATAAGGCCACATTGAAATCTTGGATACATGTTTCATGCCAAAATAAGTTGTATCTTCCATAAATACACAATCTTGGACCACTCTGTATAAATCTGCTTCTTGGACAATATTACATCTCCCTCATTATACAGGTGGTGTTCTTACATGCATAGCAAAGGCATTGTTTTGGCAATCATTTTTAAGTCACTAGATATTGTGGGTACAAGGATCTAGGGTCTCCACATGAAACTGTGTTGCCCGGAGACTCACTCTGCCTGTCCTTAAATTTGTAAACATAGTAGTATGCCAATGCTTCTTTAATTTTGTATGCATAAGACGATTTTTTGTCAAAGTCCATAATTGTTTTTAAGTTTTATCCATCCCAGTTTTGTTGTGAATGCACAGGTTTTTGGCTCAACACATATGTGTTATATCTTTGTACTTTTCCTTTACTAACTATTTGAAATTACTAGTTATATTTAGAGGTGTCTTTTAAGGGATGAGGGGAATTACTTGGATTTAGTGCTGCCAGGCTTATCATTTATTCTCCAAATGAAGCCCTGTAATCTGTAACACTATATGGGCATGCAACTCACTTGTTAAAATATAGTTGATACAATACGTTGTACATGAAGCCTGGAATTGTGTACATTCCTGGAATATATTAATTTGCAGGCATGCTTAAAAGAGAGATAGGTTTTGATAAAATCAAAAACCCCGAACATGAAGAAAAAAAAGAGGCAATTATTTTATACAGATAGAACCAAGACACTATCTCCTCATTAATAACAAAACCTCAGTCCAAAAATCATATGCACAAATTCTAGAAGTCGAAAGTTGAAAATTTCTGAAATGGAACCAGGCCCTTTTCAAAAGAATAAATTTAGTAAAAACGAGGGTGAAGAAAGTTATCTTATCAAAATTTAGACATACCGTGTTAGCAAGGAATGACTCCGAGTCCTGAGCAGTGAGACTGAGGAATTGCTCTTTTGCTGCAGGTTGCAGTTCTCTTCTCCAACACGATGAAAAGAAAATTCTTAGCTCTGGAGTCTGAAGCCCGAATCACAACTTGGAAGTTGGTAAGGAAAATTATCAGGGTTGTTGCCAGTTGGATTGGAGTTCACAGCCTCATTAATTTTCTTTAATGCATTTCCTTCAATGCTGCAGTTGTCACTGGCCAGCAACCTTTACAATAAAATTTATTAGACGCATCACGCTACGAGGAAGATTTGACGTGATCATTGATCATTGATTTATTATTGTGATAACAAATATTAGAGATTTACTGCCCTGTTTTAAAGTTTCATTTTTTTTTTTTTAAATTGAAACCACCGTCGGTATACCGACGCCTAGTAAGCGTCGATATTGCGACAGCTCTAGGAATGTCGGACAAGCGACAGCACAAAGACATCGGAAGGGCGACGCTCAAAATTTCGGACCACATTTCGTCGCAATTGCGATAGTATTTCCTGGAGTCGATATTGCGACGCCTCTGGAAAGTGTCGTTCGTGCGACACCTTTGTACAGCAGTGGAATTGGTGACACTTTACAAACATCGGTTTGGGAAACGTCGGAAGAGTGACGCCTGTTTGGAAGCGACGGAAATGGTGTCGGTAGTGCGACACTTTGTGAATGCGTCGAAATTGTGATTGCATGACAAACCACGATTTTCCCGTCCTCCTATTGTTGCTCTTGCGACGACTGTACGGCGTCGGAATTGCGACAGTATAAATACGTCGGAAGAGTGACAGTATAAATACATCGGAAGAGCGACGTTAAAAACGTTGGACGATGTCTCGTTGGAATGGCGACACTTTAAGAACGTCGAAAGAGTGACGTTAAAAACATCGAACCAATTTTCGTCGGAATGGCGACACTTTACAAACGTCGGTTTGGGAAACGTCGGAAGAGTGACGCATGTTTGGAAGCGACAGAAATTGTGTCGGTAGTGCGACACTTTGTGAATGCGTCAGAATTGCAACTGCATGACAAACCATGCTTTTCCCGTCCACGAAATGTCGCTCTTGCGACGACCATGTGTCGAAATAGCGACAATTTGGCCGTCGTAAATTGCGCCAAATTTTGTAGTGTATCCATCCATCTAGAGGTCTGTTCTACATGTGTTTTGGAAAACTATCAAAATAACTAAATGTTAGATACATGTGAAAAGGTGGATATGCCTATTGTCCTAGCCCTTGGTTATTGAAATAAGGAAAGGTTCTAATTTCTTTTGTGTCACTGACGAACTCAGAAGTTTAAAGGACACAATTTATAAATTTGGTCAAAAGAGAATTTCCATGAGTAAAACCATGGACCTATACCCATCATAAAGGAAGGATATAAATTATAAATATAGAAGATAAATCAGTATATATGTTGTTCATTGATTGGTAAAGAAATAAAAATATTAATTGAAATATTAGATAATAAAATAGAGAGTGAGAAAAGGGTACAAATGCATTAATATATGAGTGAATGTGTTAGAATAGAAACATGGGTAAGAGAGTCAATGCATTTTCTAGAAATAAATTTTGATGGTAAGAATACAAAATAAAGCGAGGTAAGAACTAAAAAATTAAACAACACTAATTGATGATCAATGTTCCTAGTAAGTGGGTTCCTACTAAACTTCGAAGTCTACAAAATTAAAAAGGGGATAGGAATCTCCTGCAAGTGGGTGCTTACAAATTCTGTAACTATAGGTGGGTTCCTATAATAATCACTTAAAAAAAAGAAGTTTTGTTTGTTGTTTTATCCCTTTATGGTTTCCACGTTAAATCTATGGTGTTCTACGTGTTCATTTAATTATGTGATGTTTTTCTTTTTACTCCATAAATGTCTAAGAAATAAGGAATGAAGTGCAAATTTTATTTTAGACAACATGAATACTGATTCAACCCCCCTCTTAGTATTTAACACAAAAATGGTCAACCATGTACACCATGGTTGTCCATGGTCAATATGGTTAACCATATACAACATGGTAAATCATATGCATCTCTAGTTAAATGTTGACAACAAGAACCAAACATGTTCACCCATAGTCAACCCTCATTTACCATAGGAAAAATTGCTCAAATAAGCTCATCCATGGTCAAATATAGACAACAATTTCAACCATAGCCAACCATGTTAACCATGGCCAAACCATCTCAATAATGGTGAACTATTGTTACTACATCATCCATGGTCAACCATAGTCAACCATGGCCAACCCTTGTCAACTATGGTTACCAATGGTCAATCCTCATCTACCCATGGTCAACCAATATCAGTCCTTAGAAAATATATCAACCATAATCAACCATATTCAACAATAGTCAATGAATCAACCCCATCATCAACCATAATTAACTATGGTCAACAAATCCACCCTACGCAGATCAATCGTCAACTAGCATAACCACGTTAGTAAATGTGGTTGATATACATTGACCATTGATAATTTCCATCTTTTATATGCTAATTGAAATATGAAAATGGTGTTAATCGACATATATCAACCACATTTACTAATGTGGTTGTGCCAATATATATTTTTTAACCTCCTCATCACAAATTAAGTCGAATGATCTTAAATTATATATGTTTGAGTCAACAGCACCCTTCGTCATCTTTCAACATTGGTTGGCATCAATTTGATCTTGTAAGGTAGTAAAAATCCATATATGGTCAATTTGGTTGAAGCATAGGCCTAGTTAAAAAATGGAGGTGCCTAATATAAAATTGGCTCATCCCAAGTCGACCAATAAGTCAAAAGTTGACTAGAGACCAATAGTTGGAAGCCAACTATCCCTTTCTAGCTCTCACTTCTCTCATGTTCTCAAAATTCCATAACTTCATAGTTTGCATGAACTACTACTGTGATTAGTCTCCTAGTCTCATCCTTCATTTTTAAAAGCATCAACACAACATTATGGTGTGATATGCATGGTTAGGATAATTAAAAGACAATGAATAATCATATCATTGAATGCATCGTCTCTTTTGATAGGATGCTCAGAGTTACCATAGTTGAGAAGTTATTATCTTCTTGAAATGTTAAATTGATACTAATATTTCATTCTAATATGTATTTGTTTAAGATTACTAGGGTCTACTCAGTAGATGAATGCCCCATCTAACACCTACATGATAATTTTGGATTCAACAACTTCATGGCACGTGAATGAAAATGGGCTCTCCAAGAACTTAGCTACTTATTGAAATCAAAGCTCTTCTCGACCCATACCATGATTGGGCCATCACTTAAGAAATCATATAGTTTATAAAACTAGTTGATTTCACTATTCAATATGTAAATGAAATGCACACTTTATTTATTTAAATCAGTAAAAAGAACACCTTTGAATGATCAGTTGTTAAGTTCACTTTATGTATTTATCATTTACTACATACACATTTATAAATTTGCTTATGTTAATGCATAGTGTATTTATGTGTGACAAATTTAAAGGGGTCTAAGAGGCCTCCCAATAGAATCCAATAGATTCTACCATCTATTAATGGGGTTTTTGCCTCTATGTAATCTCTATATAATTTGGTAGACCATATTTTAAATTTAATTCGACTATAATTCAAGCTATAAATCTATCCACATTATTTTTTATGAAATATCTATGTCTAAAATCTTCCAAATATTATATCTTATGCTCATGAATTTATCAAACCAACATTTTGATTGGAGGCTTGATAAATTTTCCCACAAATAAATAGTTAATAAAAAATTCAAGCATTTTGATCATCTTGACTACTTGCTTTTATTGGAAGAGAATAAATCAAAACCACTTGAATTTTTATTGCTCACTGATTCTAGCCAAACCATGAGTAAGGCTCTTGAGCATTTTTCAATTCAAGAAACTAAAGATCTATGGTTGTATAACTTAACTCATATTATCAATATTATAGATCTCCATTCAAGTTCATATCATCAATCTTGTGCATTTACAAGAGAACATCATGAGATTCATCATAAAATTCTATGTGCATTCAAGGGAAAACTAAGTCTAATTTTCATGAACATATATTAAATCATGATTTAGGAATCATTACAAATAGAATTGTAGTATGTAAGATTTATTTATCATTCTTTCTCCATCATATTTTGTTTTGTTTATAGGTTTTGTTTTATCCATGAGCATCTCAAACAAATATTTCATCCTAGATCAAATCTTCTAACACACAAGTTATTTTTTATTTGGCCCCCTATTTCATGTTCAAACCACCTCCATCTTTTGTTATTGTCACCTAGAACGAATGAAGGATACACTAAAGTGTTGAAACACAGGTTTCAATGTGCATTCAAGAAAGGAATCATGTTAAGGAAAGAACACCACACACACATAACTGCACAAAGAAGAGATAATTTATGGAGGGATATCAAAGTCAACACTTTTTAATTCTTCAAGAGTATTTATACATTAGGAATATGGTTGGAGAGGTTGTACCCATTACAACTAATAATATGTTAAGTTCACTTTATGTATTTATCATTTATTACATACAAATTCGTAAATTTTCTTATGTTAATATATAGTGAATTAATGTGTGACAAATTTAAAGGGGCCTAAGAGGCCTCCCAATAGAGTATACCATCTATTAATGAGTTTTTGGCCTCTATGTAATCTCTATATAATTTCGTAAACCATATTTTAAATTGAATTCAACTAGAATTCAAGCCATAAATATTTGCATATTATTTTTTATGAACTATATATGTCTAAAATATTACAAATAATATATATTATACTCCTTATTAATTTATCAAACCAACACCTTGATGGGATACCTGATAGCTTTACCGGCATTGAATGTTTAAAAAATGATTCTAGTCTCTAGTCAAATCAATCATTCTATTTCTTTGGAACCAATGAAGACATTCCCTATTACCAATGCTTCTTCAAAACCTTTTTAATGCCAATATTTGAGTTGAAAAGAGACATATCCATCGTTTGGAGGTGGAACATAAAAGAATTCCTCTAAATTATAATTTTGTTGGCTCTTAACCAATAGCTTAAATTTTTCCATTTGTCCCCAATAAAACCTACCAGCTAGAACCTAGAATTCCAACATTTGATCAAGGTAAATATCCTCCCCAATATCCATATTTATTAGTTCATTTAACCTTCTCACACACCTTCTAGGATTTTTACGGATTTTTTAGTGAGGTCCACCTCTCCACTCCTCACTAGTTCAATTCCACCCAAATCTCCTAGATCTAGGGATCTCCTAAGAAAAACTAGCCTCCAATTCTCATCTACTTGATTTGGACCCTTCAAAATAACCTTAATATTATATGAATATACTCTTCTAAATTCACTAATGTATTCTACCCTAATGCAAATATTTTCAATTTTCATCATCTAAATTCACTAATGTATTCTACCCTATTACATATATTTTCACTTGTCATCATCTAAATTCACCAATGTATTCTACCCTAATGCATATATTTTCACTTTTCATCATCTAGTGAGAATGATTGTTGTAGTTAACTTTATTCTCTTTAGCTAAAATTCCTTTACCGTCTTCTATTACTACTTCATCCAAATCCTTAATCTCATTATCTCTACATTGTTTTTCTTTGACTTATTCATGCATGTTAAGAGATCTATTAATTTTTGGATCTACCTCCCTAATGTTCTCCAAACCTTTTTCCTTTTGTACCAAGATCTATTATAATATACCTAAGGAGGTAATTGGGGAAGATAAATAATGTAATTGGTGGGTAATAATAGCTTCATCACGTAGTTAGAGGGAATACTATAATAATGATGAGTAGTTGAAAAAAATCCCAAGGAATGATCATGAGAAAGGATATATAAAAAGTTCAATATAATTTTTTTATGTAGAATTTGAAGAGAGTGGTTATATATATGAATTAATATAAAAAAAAATATTTAATTTCAAAAGAAATCATTTGGATCAAAATCTAGGAATTGAAGATATTGTTGATTTGAGAATAGTGATTCTAGTTTTTTTTTTGTGATGGATATGCATAGTGTAAAACATATATATTTTAATGGCCAAAATATATTACAACAAGATATTTTCTACTAGAAGTAACATGATGATGTAATTTCAAGATTTTTGTCATAAGAGAGTTTTGATTAATATTGTGAGTGTTACCTCATTTAAATTCTGCTTCCCTAAAATCCTAGTTACAAAAATGGAGCTTCATTGAAAAATAAGTTATTTTATTTTAAGCCCTGATTTTATTTGTGAGGTTTTTTCCAAGAAAAGATGTATTTTATAGGAAATTTTGATGATTTTAGTGTTGAAAAATGCATAAAGTGATAGAAGTCAAAACAATGATTGTTTTGGAAACAAGATCTCTAACTTAATGTAAGGTATGAAATGACCATATGGGATGATTTGTCTTACTCTAAGGGGAAATTCAATATTTTATATGAATAATGTGAATAAATACATATTTTGACAACTGGTCCCATGCCACTGAAAAATATACAAAGAGAACGAGATGTTTATTTTCATACAAAAACTTCTTATTACATGTTTCTAGATGTATTCAACATTAGAAGGTTATTATATCTACTAATTCTAGTTGGAAGTATAATTTCATCCATGTTGGCTTAGCTTGAAATATAGGATGTTCTTGAAAATCATATCAAGAGCACATAGGTTGAGGGTAAGAATGTTCAACTTTTTAAAGTTTTGAAGATTACTTGAATCAATAGATTTTTCATTTATTTTTTCATGATATAGTTATGGATGATGTGGATATTATTATTGGATATCATCAGATGGAAGCAATGGGTATGGTTAATATTAATCTATAAAAAGAGTTTTCAAATCTCTGGTACAAGAAAAAAGATCACATGATAACATGTTTTTCTTATTTGCTCAATTTCACTCAAAGCTCATAAATTTAGAGGTCTCCCAATAATATTTGGTAGCTCATTCTCATATGATAGAATTAGCTCCTTCAAATTAACCTTGTTACTCTACAAATCAACTCTTTTAGCTTCACTAACTTGGTATACCCCAATACATCTATCTAAACCTCCTATTACCTAGTCAAAATTATTGATCTAATTGACTCTACTTTCCTTGACAAGATTTCCTTTATAATATCCTATTACTACCAAAATCATTATAATCATTTCCTTTGCTAAATATGTACATGAAAACTATGTTAATTTTTGTATCCAATACCCTAAGATTCTCCAAATATTTCTCATCGAGACCTAAGAGTCACTGGGTCTTGACTTTACCTCTGGGAGATGGAGGCCCAATGGAAATAAAAACTTCCACCATTGTTTGAATAAATTGAATATAAGCTATCCCTCTAAAACTTAATCCTTATGGTATTCTAATTTCCATAAATATTTAAATTTCTATTTATATCAACCTCTATTTTATATATTAAATTAGTATATTTTTGTAATTAATTTAAATTAAAATTAAAATTATAAAAACACAATATTTTTAATTAAATTTATGTTTTAATATAAATCTTTTGAATTAAATCTTAAGTTTATTATTTTCTTTAATAATTCACATATTCGTATCGATAGATATCTATAAGGATTTTCCCTCATGAAAATATGTTTCCTCTATGTGGATCATGAAGCCCAGAGATCAGAAACCACTACATCTATGTAATATTTGTACTAGGCAGATCCACCCAAACTGATCACTTCCTTTTAGCTCAACCACATAGCTTGACCCCAAGGTGGTCAAGAGAATTAAATCCATTACCTCTCAATAACAAACAAGATTTAACAATTAAAACTTTACCAATCAAGCTAACCCTCATAACTTTGTCCTTGATAAAAATCTTATCAAAATAAATGACTAATTTGTATTAATAAAAATATTTGGAAAATGAAAATGTAATATGAATATATATGAATAAAAAAGATGGCATTTATCATTGTTAGTTGTTGTTTTACCTATAATAACTTCCTCTTTATTGCGCGGAGAGGCGTATTCTACAACCCAATATGACCCGAATGTGTAAGTATGTCGGAAGCCAAAAATAAAATCTAAATAATGTCTTCTTAAACAATCACTTAGATAACCATATAAATCCACAATAAAAAATTCATTAAAAATAAATTTAAACAATATAAATTTAAAATATGAAGATATTTATGAACACTCAAAAAAAGATATGGTAAATAAATAAAAATATAAATAAATTAGAGGTATGGTAAATAAATAAAACCTCTTTTTATTATTACTCCCTAGGTATGGTAAATAAATAAAATCAGTTTTTATATTTACTCCATAAACCTCTATATTGACATTAACTCAAAAAAGAGGTTTTATTTAGGTGAAGCCTATGAGCCAAATACCATGGGACAAATTATTATTGATACCATGAACCAAATTATTATTAATACCATAAAAAAAACATATTATTAACCCTAACATTAATATTATTATTATTGTTAAATCTAATATTCATATTAATGTACGATAATATTAATATTATTAAATTTAATAACTTAAGGTTAACAGAGTATTAAATTTTATATATATATATATATATATATATATATATATATATATGGGAGGGAAGAACAAAGACATATGATAAAGGTGGTGAAATAGGGGGAGTGTCAAGGGAGAGATGGAGATAAATTGAAGGAGAAAGGAGAGGAGGAATGAAGAGAGAGAGAGAGGGAGTGGCAAGGGAGGGATGGAGAGAGAGTGTGTATATTTTGGGGTGAGGTAAAGAGACATATGAGTGATGGAGGCAAGGGGGGAGAGAAAGGGAGGGATATAGTAACATAGTTGGAGAGAGAGATAGAGTGATGGGGGAAGAGAGAGGATTGTAGGGCAGAGAGAGAGAGAGAGAGAGAGAGAGAGAGAGAGAAAGGGGGAGGGGGGATAGAGGGAGGAGGGAAATAGAGGACTTGAGAGAGGGGAAGAGAGTGATGGGAGAAGACAGAGGATTGTAGGGGTGAGAGAGAGAGAGATAGAGAGAGAGAGAGAGTGATGGGGGAAGAGAGAGAGAAGAAGGAAAAGAGAATGGAATTGCAAGAGAGGAGGAGAGAGGGATGGATAGAGAGATGGAGTTGAAGGGGGAGAGAGAGAGGGATAGAGATATGGAGCTAGATGGGGAGAGAGGGAGGGAAGAATAAATACATAGAGATTGAGTAGTGGAGATAGAGAGGGAGTGAAAAGGGAGATATGGAGAGAGAGTGTGTATGTTTGGAGGTGAGATAAAGAGACAAACAAGTAGATATGGAGATAACGGGGGAGAGAATGAGAGAGAGAGAGGCATATAGTAACAAAGTTGGAGGGTGAACATAGAGAGAGAGAGAGAGAGAGAGAGAGAGAGAGAGAGAGAGAGAGAGAGAGAGATGGGTGAGAAAGGAAGAGAGAGAGTGAAGAGAGGTAGGTAAAGAGAGATGTAGATCGAGGGAGAGAGAGAGGGAGGTAAGAATAAAGACATAGAGAGTGAAAGGTGGAGAGAGAGAGAGAGAGAGAAGGAAAATGGAGAGAGAGGGAGAGAGGATAGCAGGAGGGAGAGGGAAAGGAGGAGGGACTGATAGATAGATAGATGGGAGAAAGAGAGTGTATGTTTTGGGGTTGATATATAGAGACAAGGGGATATAGAGATATAGATGCAAGGTGAAGATAAAGAAGATATAGATGGATACAAGGAGGGAGAGACAAATAAATTGATAGATATAGAGTGAGAGAGTGTGTGTTTGGCGAGGTGAGATAAAGAGACAAAGAAGGAGAGATGGAGGTTGGAGAGGGGGAAGAATATTTCTTGCACTAGATGCATTGATTTCATTGTAGATGGTGATTTTTAATCCTTTTTTATTGCTTTCACTAGATTCATTGGTTTTAGTGTAGATGTTGATTTCTAATGATATCTGATTACTCGCACTAGATGCATTGACTTCAATTTAAATGATCTCTAATCCTATTTGATTGCTTGCACTAAATGCATTGATTTTAGTGTAGATGGTGATTTCTAATCCTATTTGATTTCTTGCACTAGATGCATTAATTTCAATGTAGATGTTGATTTCTAATTATATTTGATTTCTTGTACCCGATGCATTGATTTCAATGTAGATGATTTCTAATAATATTTGATTTCTTGCACTAAATGCATTGATTTCAGTGTAGGCGGTGATTTCTAATCCTATTTGATTGTTTCCACTAGAAGCATTTATTTTGGTTCAGATGTTGGTTTTTTTATCATATTTTCCTACTTGCACTATATGCATTGATTTGAGTGTATATGTTGATTTCGAATCCTATTTGATTACTTGCATTAGATGCATTGATTTCAGTATAGATGTTGTTTTCTAATATTATTTGATTTCTTGCATTAGGTGCATTGAATTCACTGTATATGTTGATTTATGATTTGATGTAATTGTATGTATGATGGTACATTAATTTTAAAGTCATTGGATCAATAATGTGCATTGATTTCAGTGTAAACACAAAATTATTGACAATGTACATTGATTTTTGTGTTATAGTAATTAAACCTATTAATATTGGAGAGCAAGAGAGAGAAGGTATGATGTTTACTACAACAACTCGAGCTAAATATTTAAATGGTTTATGATTCCAACTGTCATTTTCATATAATCGATATGAAAAGGTGGAAAAACTAATAAGTGTGACAATAAGAATAGTAGAAGAAAATAGTTTGAGATTGATCAAAATGAAGAATATTTGTAATTGACTACATTCTTATTATTTACATTTTTTGTCATTCAATATTATTACATTGTCACTTTTCATTCAAAATTTGTATTTTATCATTTTTCACCATTAAAGTTATTTTACAATATTATCATCTCAACAAACTGAGGCAACTATACAAATTTAAAATTAAAATGACTTGATAAATCTAAAACATATTTAGCATATTTAAAATGGTTATATTAATATTAAATGTATTTACATACTATTGATAAAATTAATCATACGTTCCTCATATTATCAATAGATTTTCCTTAGCTGCACACCACTGAAACTAGCCTAGATCCATCTTAACTCCAGATCTATCAAGTGCCGAGAGGGATCAAATCTCTTGAGGTGCAAACCTTTCCTCAAGTTTTTCACTAAAAAAAGAGGTTTGCACATCGAGAGATTTGATCCCTCTCGGTGCTTAATATATCTGGAGTTAAGATGGATCTAGGTTGGTTTACTGACACATTCATCACCAAATAAGTTACCTCTATGCATGTAACAACAATAATATTACTGACAATGATTAATTACAAATTTATTATCAAGTTTAGTTATCTTTCAATATGTAACATCAACAACTAATTATAATTATAATTATAATTATAACAATAACTATATATTATGATCTTATATTAATAATAATATTTTATTTTATCATAGTTTATTTTAATAAAAAAATTATTTTATTATAGTTTAATTTTAATAAGTTGAAAATAAAACTATCATTATTATTATTAGTTGTTTTTAGTGATATTTAAATAATATTAAAATTTATGTAGGAATGAAATTGATATATTATTAATATAAAAATGAAACCATATATATGTGATTTGTGGGTTCTCTTTTTATAATACTAGTTTGTAACCTAAAAAATTGCAAAACAAAGACATATATATTGTTAAAATCACTTAAAATGCATATTTAGTATAAGTTACACCGATCTTTCATATAATTTAATTTTTATTTATTTATTTTTATTATAAATCTCAAATATTTACCCAACCACAAAATCCAATCAATTATATATATAACTCTAATAAATTTAGAAATAATATAATGAATTTATAATTCAACATCATAATATTTATTTATAATTTAGAAATAATAAACTAAAAAAAATACTTAGTAAGAATCCAAATATTTTTTGACATTTCACCAAATTCTAACACAATTTCTTCCTTTATCAACACAACATATGATCATTCTCAAAATAAATTGGCAATAACAATGAAATCATAAAGTTATATATTTAAATTATATATATATATATATATATATATATATATATATATATATATATATATATAATATTATTGTAAATACTATAATTTTTATGGATATTATTCATAAACCAAATAACATATAATTGATACATTTTATTTTCAACATACATTATTATAGTATAGTATTTTTCGGCTATATAATTTTGGAAAATAAACTTCTACATTACTTAAGAAATTGTTGTACTCCATAAAACGATTTTGGAAACCAATGTCCACATTCTAACTTTATCCCATGGTGTCATGACAATAATAGTTCCACCAAATCCAATCCCTACTCCCAACCCCACTGCAATCAACTATACATGTTCATCCACACATTTCATCCATATTCGTAGACATTAAAGCTTGTAGTTTGCTTTTTCTTCTCATTACACACTTGTAAAGTATTATTAGACAAACACTTGTTCCTTTCAAATGAGTTTTCAATAAAGTTATCAAATTGTGTTCTTTTGGAGATTGGATCACAAATTTTATTAAAAGAAACATCAAAAGAGACCAACATGGTTAATTGAGAAATATCTATAGGAATCTCTCCACCCAAATATTTTCTAGACAACTCTAACTCCTCCAAAGTAGGTATCTTACCAAGAGAAGTAATGATATTACCTTCCAAATGGTTTCCGACTAAATTTTAAAAAAAAAAACAGCCTAGTTAAATTCTTCTCCTATAAGATTATTGTTAGAAAAATGAAATATTGTATTTGAAGCCAACACATAACTAAAATTATGCTAAAATCCCTTCACTATGATATTCATATACTTGTTAATTTTGGGTGATGGGTTGATTTTGAATCCCTCAAATCTTTGTAAATGAGAGGATCTTCTTCCACTAAATTTATTGATGAATAAATCCAATAATTGCAATGCGGTGAGTGTTGTAATCCATGGAGAAATTTCTCAATTATTTATTGAAAATTACGTCAATTTTTTATTTAGATTTTCCATTTTTTATTAAAAATTCTAAAGTCAAGCTAAATTTTGATGAGTTTCCATATTGCAAAGCTTAAAATTATCATTGCAAATTCCCGTTTATTGTGGCTTTCCCTCATTGAAAAGTATGTCGATTTGTTTGCAATTGTGTTTCACTATGTATGACTTATCTATCATGATTTCTTCATCATCTTTTGTTTTGTTTGTAGGTTTTATTTTTTCCATGATAATCTCAAACAAATCTTTCATCCTAGATCAAATCTTCTAACACATGTTTTTTTTATTTGGTCCCCTAGTTCAAATTCAAACCACCTCCATTTTTCGTTATTATCACCTACACTAAATAAAGGACATACTAAAGTGTTGAAACAAGGGATTCATCATGCATTAAAGAAAAAAATCATTTTAAGGAAAGAATGCCATACACATACATTGTATAAAGAATAAATAATTAATGGAGGGATATCAAACCAAGTCTTTTTTCATTTTCCAAGTGTATTTATACACTAGGTAGATAGTTGGAGAGGTTGTACCCATTCCAACTAATCATTTGTTAATTTCACTTTATGTATTTATCATTTATTACATATTTATTCAAATATTTTTTTATGCTAATGCATAATGTATTAATGTGCGACAAATTTAAAGGGGCCTAAGAGGCCTCTCAATAGAATTCCAATATAGTCTACTATTTATTAATTAATGAGTTTTTGACCTTTATGTACTAATCTCTATATAATTTAGTATGCCATATTTTAAATTAAATTTGACTAAAATTCATCTTATAGATCTATGCACATTATTTTTTATGAACTATCTATGTATAAGATCTTCCAAATACTATATCTTATACTCATGAATTTATCAAACCAACATTTTGATGGGAGATGCAATAGATTTACCCACATTGATGGTTTAAAAATGGATTATATTCTCTAGTCAAATCAAGAATTATGTTTCTTTAGAGACAATAAAGACAACTCCTATGATGGCAAAGGGCATACTAAAAGGAAAAACTGGGCTCTACCTTAGTGCAGAAAAAAAAAAAATTGGTTATAGGCACTACAAAATATTTTCGCTGTGCTCTTTCAAAAAATTGTAGGCACTGGGAAATATTTTTGTAGTGCTTCTAGAAACTCTGTTTTAGGGATTTTGGGAGGCAAAATGACTTGATACTATTCTCAATTGAATCCTCCACAATCTAGCTCGATTTTAACTAAAAAAAAACGTTCTCCTCTCACCTCTCCTCGTCTAGCATTCACCTCACTCAATTTGATGGTCTGAATTTTAGGTGAAAGAACAAATTTTGCATACAAAAACATAGGCGCTACAAAATCTGTTTGAAGGTCATGGTGAAGGGGCACACATGAACAACCTTACTAAAATAAAAAAAATTACAAACAAATAACACTCAGAAATGGTCACATGATGATCTAGAGAGGCTTCGAAGTCAAAGAGGGCTTTGAAAAGGGTCAAAAATAAAAATTCTTGGATTACCATGGGTTAGATCGAAGATTTCATTACAAGTTTTCCAATGACACAAACAAAACCTTAATCCAACATCGTATGCGAAAGTTATGGCCAGTAAAAGTTTTAGTCAACTAGGCCCCTTGGCTAAAGTTAGCAAAGCACCAACTAAATTTGTAAGCTCTGCTAAATTTGGCGAAGCTGCTAAATTTGACAAAAATTAACTAGGCAATAATTTGGCACTTTGTAGTGATAATTTCTAGTGGCTGAAACTGGCGAATTTTCACCTACTTTATTTCTTCGGTGACCCCAAAATTTTGGCCAACGAATTTTGTCCATAATTTTAAAATAAAAAGAAATCAATAAAAAAATTAAAGTTGCCTAACGACCCAATAAATTAATACTATCAACCATTCTACCATGAATATTAACGCAAGCTTAAATATTAACACAAAGTTCTTTTTATTTAAACTCATATTTTGCACTCAAGCACACAAGAATAGAGGCACGAAACCTAATGCATAGGTGGAACCCTGAGTGGAGATGGAAACGAGGGAGCAGAACCTTGACGCAGGGGAATATGCAAGGAATCTAAAAGATTCTCTAAGGCCCAAATTTTGACAATTTCAAAACTACATCAAATTTATACTCATTTTACTCAGTTTTTCACAAGGAGAACATTGGTGAAGTCATATTTTTCATTTGAGCAGTAGATCTTCAGTCAACTTGCAGAGAGGAATCTTTGTGGAATTATGAAGAATCTAAAAGATTCCCTAAGGGCCAAATTTTGATAGTTTCAGAACCAGGCTAACTTTATACTCATTTTACTCCATTTTTGCAAGGAGCACAATGATGAAGTCATATTTGTCATACAGGCAACATATCTTCAGTTTACTTGCAGAAAATAATCTTTGTGGAACCATGAAGAATCTAAAAGATTCCTTAAGGGAAAAATTTTAACAATTTCAGAACTAGACTTACTTTATAATCATTCTTCTCAGTTTTTTGCAAGGAACCTAACAGTGTGACCAAATTATTCATATGAGCAACCAAAATTCAGTCAACCCGCAAGAAGGAATTTTTGGAGAATCTTTGAGATTCCCGGGGGTCTAGATTTTGAATGAAGTAGAAAGGGGTCGATTTTACAGTCATTTTTCATGAATTTTTGCCAAGAATTCAATGATGCAATCCATTTTTTGAGTAGATGTGTACATTTCCAGGCCATCCCCAGAAGGGGAGGTATAAGGTGCCTTTTATACATTCATGTAATTTGATTTCGTTGAAGATTAATGAAAGGGACCTCTCCACATTGAGCAGGTCTCACCACATTTAGAAGGTTGAAGATTAATTTGATTGCTTACGTGCTCTTTTATATGCAATTTTGTATGCATATTTGAAGTGAAAAGATCTTGATCACAAAACTTCTCAAATGTAATCAAATGCACACACAGTTTGAACTAGAGATAAGAGGACGCAAATTTATAAATAAATATGTTGTTACATGACTTCCACTTCATTCATTCCAAACATACAGACTCGGAGGCAAGAGAAGAGTTGTCTTCCTCCCCATTCGATGCCTCTTTTTTTATGCATAATATTTTCAAATGGTTTTCTTCCCTTTCTCTTTAATTGAGGGAAGTTAAAAAGGCAACCATGTGGCCTATTCATTACAACAGAAATGAGTCTTATATTCCTAGACTCTTCAACTTATTTGAATTATGTATTTACATTAACTATTTAAAATATGTCGACGTTTCGAATCTCCATGGAGATCCATCTTCAAGACGATTGAATGAAGAAATGAAAGAAGGACTTTAGGTCAAATTTGTAGAGAGGAAATTTTTAAAAAGAGGCAACAAGCATTAATATCCAGGAAATAATTAATTAATTTTATTATTGTTTTTATTTATATTAAATTAAATTAAATTAAATAAAAATAATTTATTACTTAATCAATTCATTATATTGAATAAATTCGATTAATAATGATATACGTATCTAATAATATCTAATAAAATAATGCTACTTTTATTATTTATTTTAGAATTTTTTTAATAATTATTTTATGTTTAAATTTTAATTTTTAATTCCCATGCCTTTATTTTTAATATTGATTAGAATTAATAGTTATAACTAAGCCTATAATAATAGAAAATACTAATAAGAGGATCACTAAATCTAACAATAAAGTTTAATATTAGAGTTTAATATTTCTATTCCTAGAAATTTAATAAATTTAATCATTACAATTTCCAATTTTTATTTAATAGTCTCTAGGATTAAATAATAGTTAATGATTATTATTAATAAAATCTAAATCTAATTTTATTCCTAGAATTTTAATATATAATAGTTAATGACTTTTATTAATTCCTAGAATTTTAATAATTAATAGTCTTTCAAATAATAGTTAATGATTATTTTTTATTTCTAGAATATTAATAAATAATAGTTAATGATTATTATTAATAAAATATAAATGTCTTTATAATTAGTTTATATTGTAAAACCCTATTTTATTTTTAATTTTGTTCTTTAGTTTTCTACCCCATGGATACTAATAATAATTGTAATTTATTAATTAATTAATTTTAAATATAACTTAATTAATTAATAGGGTTAATTATTAAAAATAAATAATGAATTATTTGTTTTTATAATTTTTATTTTAATATTAATTTTATATTAAAGCTACCTCAGAAAGCCCTAAAAATCTAGAATATAATAGGAAAGACCAAACCTGAGGAACTATACTTGGGAGCTTGTCGAACTGGAAGAATAGATTTGACAAATTAGAAGAAAATAACAATGAAATTATAAGACTATATATTTACAATATTATTATAAATATTATGAATTTTATGAAAATTATTTATAAACCAAAAAAAATATAATTAATACATTTTTATCTTTACCATGCATTATTATAATATGGTATTTTTCGACTATATAATTTGGGAGAAAAAATTTATACATTACTTAAAAAAACTAAAGCACTTCATAAAAACGACTTTTGGAAACCATGTCTATAGTCCAACTTTATTCCATAGTGTCATCACACTAATACTGCCACCAAATCCAATCCCTTAGACATGTTCATCCACACATCTTATCATCTCCATCTTTGCGCCGAGAGGCACATCTACAGCCTAGTTTGACCCCGATGTCAGGTATGTCACGTCCTCATACAAAATGTCGGCTTGAGTTTTAAATTAAAACAAAAATAAGAAATAAAAATTAAGTGTCGACTTAACAAATAAATTTTAGCAATCATATAAATAAACCAAAAAAAATTAAAACAACTCAGCTCTGCAATTAAGTGATCAACAAGGTGAGGTGAAAAAAAATTAAAACAACTCATCTCTGCAATTATTTGATTGACAGAGAGGTGATTCGCATTTGGTTCACGGCTCTAATTCCAGGTAAATAATTTATATTTCCTTATCTGCATTTTCCTTCTGAAAGTAATAATGCTTGATACAATAGCGGTGCATTTATAATAATAATTCCACAAAGATGCCATTCAATGGCCTGCTTAGCATCTGTATGGGAATTTGCAGCAGAATCACCAGTATCAAATTTTCTCCTCGGTTTAATATCCAAGCTTCATGAACTATCGTTCTCAATTAATAAAGGGCATCGTTCTTTGGTCTCACAGATTGGCACATTGCTGGGAAGTAAGTTTTCTTACTCTCTCGTCTCTGTTCTCGACTCTCCTACCGAAACTAACCCTCTGTTTATAGGTGAAAATAGTTCCATGAATGTCTCACTGTAGGTTCAATTCCCATGTTTCCAGCCACACAAAATCTACCATTTTATTATCTTTCATTACAACAAATTAGCATTAATGGTCAATCATTGAATATCCCTGCTGGTACTTTTGTTCTTCAACCTAATAGCACTGGAGGGTTAATCATAGATTCTGGAACCATTTTCACTCACCTGCCACAGGTTGCTTATGATTCCCTCACGGAATCGTTGTCATAGCTGATTACTTACCCACGCAGTGCATCCCCTCTCACCGGGTTGGACTTCTGCTTTATCCCATATGGCCTTCAGAATTCAACTTTTCCTACTATGACATTCAATTTCAAAGGAGCAGATTACGATTTGCTCATAGATAACTACATAATCCCTGTTAACGATATCAGCGGTAACATAGTCTTCTGCCTTGCAATGTTACGCACTCAGAAAGATGGTGATGTTTCAGTATTTGGTATCATACCATAGTAGAATCACTGAATTCTTTATGAAAACGAAAAAAACCTTCTCTCCTTTTCACGTGAATCCTATGATGTCTGACAGTGAAATTAAGTAGATTACATGTTTTGTAATATTTTGGAGATGGAAGACTAGCTTCAAAATTAAGCTTGGAGTTGAATAATAATGAAATATATGTAAGGGAAGCTTTTAATCACCTCGATATTTACATATCGTAGAGTTTGAATGGTTTAAATTTTATAAATATTAATATAAATATTTATTACTGATATTAATATAAATATGTTTGGTGATCATAAAAATGAAATAATTAATATATTAAATAAAAAATATATTAATATTTTATAAATATTAATATATAAATATTTATATTAATATTTAATGTCCAAATTTTATCAAACACAATTTACAATATTGCACGTGTACAACAATTGCTTTATAGACATAGAAAGAGTATTAAATATTTTGTAGTTAGATATTTGATATTTTGTAGCCAGGTATTAAATATATATATATGGTTAATTGATGTGTTTGGTTTTTTTGTACAGGAATATAATATCATGGGTACTAGTAATGGGGAAACTAATAATAAAAATATTGAAGAAATGAGAAGTGTAAAGAGAGAAAGAGTTAAAATACAAGGATCAAATATTATGAAACAAGTAATTGAAATCGAAAGAGAGCAGAAGAGGGTAGAAAAAAATGAGCAGCGAAGATTGCGAAGACAAAATATGACTGATGAACAAAGGGAAGAACAACGAAAGAAGGAACGTGAAAGAAAAAGGCGGCAACGAGAAAGACAAAATGAGGATGAAAGGGAAGCAGAACGAATAAATAATTCTCAAAGAAAAAGAATGAAATTTGAAGAAATGGATGAAGATGAAAAGGAAGAACATAGAAGAAAACAAAGACAACAATATGTAAGATCACATAGAAAAAGACAAATCGAAGGTCGTAGTGATCTAGGGCCAACAATTGAGGCTCATTCTCCTATAAGTATGAATCTACAAAATCATCAACCAATGGAGCAATGTGACGATGAATGTGAAATGATTTCCAATGTACCAGTGGAAGATGAACTTATTGCACATAAAAGATTTCGTGAAAGAATTGATAAATTAGGTCATCCTCAAATGTGCCATGTGTGTGAGGAGTCGTATCCTGGCATTCAAGTGGTGACTACAAAGACTGGTCCAATGTGTACAAGATGTAAACAAGAGGGTAATAAACATAGATTTTCATCACAAAATCATATGAATCCGGGGTTGCAGCCTTTGATCGTTGGAAGTCTTACACAAGTTGAGGAAATGTTGATAGCAAGAGCGAGTCCAATTTTGCAGGTAATGCATTCAATAGGTGGCCAATACAAATATAGAGGACACACAATCAATTTTCCTCAAGATGTTAAAGATGTTGCCAATAAATTGCCTCGACATATTAAAGACTTGGATTTAATGATGGTGGTGCGAAAAAAAGGTCAGCAAGGATCAAGCTATGATTTCACTGTTAGAAGGCAAAAGGTACTAGATGCATTACTTTATAAGATTCAAAATGATCCATATTATAAAGGTGTAGAAATTGATATGCATGCTGTGGACGAGTTACCGGAAAAAACAACAAATGTGTCACATATGATCAATTCTGTTGTACTACCTGATATGGACAATGACATAGACATTACATTGTTAGAAGGTGCTCCAGGTCGTGAAGATGCTTTAGATGATTATGATACAACTTCTTTTGCTGTAAGGCCTCCAAATGCACTTAGGGAAATTGAACTTATTCGTGCATGGGCAGATAATCCTAATAGAGAAGAAAACCAACTAGATGGTGAAACTACAAATGTCATTAATTGGCCTAGAATTGGTTCATCTCCAATAAATGAGTACAATACTGAAGGGTTATTTGATATGGCATTTCCAACATTATTCCCTAGAGGAGAAGCCGATTGGTTACAAGCACGACTAAGAAACGTGCATCTTCATGAGTATGCAAAACATCTCCTCAGATTTCGTGATAATAGGTTTGGGAGACATCCTCGATTTAGATACTTTTTACTCAATATCATCATGAGACATCGTGCTCAAGCGTCTTCTGCAGTATTTGTTAAAAAAAAATATGACAGAACTACCTACAACAGTTGATGAGTTACGAGAGCATTTACAAAATCTTCCTAATTCTAAAATTGCAGATAGATTGATGAGATTTGGACATGTTCTAAGAGGTACACGTGCATATTGGAGCAAATGTCATGGCGAATTATGTGACTTAGTACAACAAATTGGATCTCCTACAATATTCTTCACACTAAGTGTAGCAGATATGCAATGGCCTGATTTGCATATATTGATGCCAGGTACCTCTCCTACAGATCCAAAGGAAGCAAGAAAATGGAGACGCTAGAATGTCATTGATAATCCTCACATTGTAGCAAGTTATGTTCGTTTAAGACATACATTGTTTCGAATTGAGATTTTTTCAAAATTTCATCATGCTACAGATTTTTCGTGTCGTTATGAATGGCAACATCGCAGATCTCCACATGTGCATGGGTTTCTTTGGCTAAAAGATGCTCCCAATATGGAAAAATTGAATTGGAATGACCTGAATCAAGTTAGATTTGCAAAAGAATACTTTGATAGATCTGTCATTGCATTCAATCCACGCAATGAATATCAAATAAAGATCCCTATTCAAGGGAACGATGATGATCATCCTTGCTTAAAGAACACTGAACAAATATTTCAATCTGATCCTATGATGGACTATGAACAACTTCTCAATTGTGTTGAGTGCCACATCACCTGCAATGAGAAGTCATGCCTTAGAAAGAAGGGTGGAAAATTGGTGTGTAGATATAAGGCACCATGGGAGCTATGCAAAATGTCAAGAATTTATGTTGATGAGGGTGGAGAAAAAATATATGAACCTAGACGAAATGATGATCGATTAAATACACATAATCGTGAAACATTGATGATGTGGCATGAAAATATGGATTGGAAACCTGTTCTTTCTAGGCATGTTGTGATTAACTACATAGAAAAATATGCATCAAAAGTAGAAAAAGGGTCAGAAAGCTTCCATAATATGTTGATGCGTATTTCTTCTATTCAAAATCCAAATGAACCAGCAGCACGTGCATATAGAACATTGTTGTGTGAGACTATCATTGATAGGGATATAGGAGCACAAGAAACATGCCATATGCTTTTGGAGCTTCCTCTTAATGAATGTAGTCATACATTCATTGTTTTGAATGTTGGGATACATGTTTTCAAACAAGTAAAAGTTGATGAAAATAATGACCATAATGATAATTCTCTTATTGATGCATATAGGAAGAGACCCGTGAGTATGGAGCGCATTTCGTTGATAGAAGCTTCTAGATTTTGGTCATATGACAAACGTCGCCGTGATGAGAAATGGTTACCACGAGATAATGCAGCCATTGTACGATTATTTCCTAAGTTTCATTCTGTTCCCGCTCGCAAAAATAATAGTTTTGTTGAGTTTTTTTGGTCTGAATTAGTATTGTACAATATTTTTCGTGATTTTCATACAGATATTGGTTCTAAAGATGATGACATCATACAAAATTGGGAAATTTTTTCTTAAAATCCTTGGCATATTGATCATAATCCAATACCTTCAAAGGATCTAGCTCAATGTCTAGGTGAGGATGAAGATGTTTTACATGTACAAAATGATTCTAAGAAACATGAGTGGGAGATTATTTCAAGTTTGTATAGGAATAAGTTTATACATGCAAGTGAATTTTACATGATTGGATTTAGGGATCGTGATGTTATGAAAAATTGGAGCTCTAGCATTGTTGATGAAGAGACATCAAAACGTGCAGTGAACTTCATATCTGATAAGAAAAAAGTGAAAGCAATTGTTACTACTAAATCATCAAAAAAAATTCATTTTAAAGTTTAGGAGAAAAGAAAAAATAACATTTAATGTAGTTCTTGATCATTAAAAAGGAGATGACAAGGAAAAACAATTGCTTATGATTATCCAAGGGACAACACGTACTGGAAAGTCTTACTTGATTGGTGTTGTTAGCCACCTATAAATTCTGTCATACTCAATGGTGGCTAAGCTTGTCTTTTAAACCTTCAAGAGATAGTTCCCTTTGAAAACTTATCATATTTTGAAGTTTTATGATGATTATTACCCTTTGAGTTAATCTTCACTGTTGTTTCACTACTAGCCCTAAAGTACCTGCTGATTTACCAAGAGAAAGACTGTTTAAAACTCCATTTTTTCATCATTACACTTCTCTATTTTCATTCTCCATTTTTCATCCATAAACACCTTCATCTAACCTCCAAATCATTTTTAACCCTTTGTTAAACCTTATATCACCCCTTGATTTGGCTTTTAAATCCTTGATTTAGCCTACCAGAACCCCTGTTTAAACTTAAAAACCCTGTTTTTGGCGTTAAAAATAGTATTTTTACATTACAAAGGCATTAAGCCCCCGAGGGCTTATTACCTTAAGCCCTTTCCTCCATGCGTCCTAAAGCCCCACAATCGGGCGCTAAAAGACTTGAAAACTTTTCCCGAACCCTAACTTTCCTTTTTTTTCCATTACCCCGACGTTATGATTTAAACAAATCTAGACCATTGATATCTGCAAATCAACGGCCATCGGGCTCCATTCTTCCACCCATCCATCCTGCCTTACCTTTTCCTCCATATATATATCCACTACTTCTTTCAATCCTAACCATCCATCAAAGAGATCTAACGATTGGGACTTAACCCGATAGCCTATTACACCTGTCCACTATGTGACAAAAGCGTTATGCCACCATGGACCCCGCATACACTTTTACGCTGCAGCTCTTCATCCATCGCGCTCAAACCTCACCATTGGATCTGGAGCCTCCAACCCAATGGTTGACGATCAATATCATGTGATTTTCACCACTCCTACACAGTACGCTACTTCCGTGCGATAAAAGCAGTTTTCATTTGCCACACATCGAGTGATGAGTCATATCGCCTTCCAAAAGTTAATACTGCCTACCCCCCAAAATGCTACACGAAAACCACTGATGGTTTTCCCGAAACTGCTTCTTCCCAATTCACACCATATTTTAAATTTAAACCCTGGGTCTCTGTCTTGGCATAGAAACTCATTCTCCACTACAAATTTCTCCATCCTCACTACTCCAAAACGCTTCCATAAACCCTCCTAAACAGTTCTAAACCAAATTTCACAGGATTTATATAACTTTTGTTTGTTTTTATGCAGGTTTAATGAAGTTCAAGTTAAAAACCCTCCAGTAGATAATTATAGTGTTATTGGCCGAGGATGACGATCCTCATGGCCTTTGATACAAATTAAATGGTTTTAAAGTGATAATTACAAGTTTTTAGAAGATCAATAAGTCATGATTATCGACTTTCTGAACAAAAACTCCAACAAACCCTTTGCGCACCTGCAAACAAAAAACACAGTCAGAGTTAATTAAATGAAGGAATATCAGTGTCAAGATGAATATCAGAGCATAATCAAAGGTTTAAAGATATAATCAAATCTTGAAAGGATCAAGGCACAAATTGAATATCAAAGGCCTAATCCACAGAATGAAGAAATATCTCCAAAAAAGCCTCGAATGCCACATCACAGGGGCTAATGGAATCCCCAGCCTACCAAAAATGCCACCTTCCAGCCTTCTGCCTCAAAGGAATACCCAGATCAAATCTCAGTCAGTAACATTAAGACTAAAGACAGCTGAACAGTTATTGCAAACAAAAGAACATTTTTTAAACTGTTAGTAAAGTTATTACAAAAGATAAGACAGTGCCTAAAGTCAATCTTTTCACCCACTAAGCCTAAAAAGGAAAAAACAGAGTAAATGAAACAGAGTTGAAATTGAATGCATTCTTTCCTTACGCCTTGCATGGTTTTCAAGGCTAAGAGTTGCATTTAGTATGGAATTAATGATACTTGAACCCTAGAAACTCTTCCACCTCCTCATTTTCTTATAAAATCTCTTTGAAGAGCACATTGTAAAGGTTTGATTGGTCACTAGTTGTAACACTGAAACTCTCTGAAATAATACATAGTGTGTTTGAAGTTGAGGAAGAAATTGAAGTCTTGGAAGCTTGATGATGTTGTGACATGCTTGTTCATGAGAAGGCTCTATAATTGGATCCCTGAGCCTGACCATTAGTGATGTATTCTGAGCTGTCTCTTGTTTTTCCTATTTTCACTATGTTCCATAAATTCTTACTACAGTAGGTTGAAAATTTTAGGTTAAGAAATGACTCCTAGAAGCACCTTAGACCTGTTTATCCTTCACTGTTTTATGTTTTCTTCTGCTAAGGCATTTTAAAGTATTTAATCATTCTCTTGAACCCTTATGCTTGTTTATTTCTCAAATAGTTAAAATAGTTGGTTCCAGTATGATTTATGGTTTTCCCTTCTTGTCTGCTGCCACTTGAAAGCTGTTTTTGAAGTCTCCCTTTGAAGTACCATTGTTTATAGTTTTCCAAAGAGGTCTATTTTGATCATACCCTTTGTTCTTTCTTAAATGGTTGTTTTAAACGTCTTTATAGTTGTAATCATAGATGTGTTAGGTGTTCCCTCTTCTATGACTGCAGTTATCAGTGAATATTTCATGTTCTCTAACTCCTTTGAAATAAAATATTTGAGGAAATAGGATGTGCTCCCGAATCTTATATTTCATTTTAAAATTTGTCTTGAAGTCATCATTTTCTTGAAGTGTGGTTTGTAGAATTCATGGTTAGCCCTGTCTATCAAATGCCTCTTTATGTTCATGTTATGCTTTTAAGTTCCCTTTATTGAGAATTCAAACTCTCTTTTCAAATCATTACTGTCCATCTCATTCACAAAAACTAAAGGATCCTGTGGCCAAGTTAGATTTGCCCTTTGATATCCCATATCTTTTGATGAGCTTGTCATAAAATTTCTTGACTCCATTGCCCAATTAATCTGACACTTTTTCTTTCTATCTATCTTTCCTAGACCTTTCATGTTATGTTGTGCCAATCCAAGCAAACAAACAAACAAACAAAAGAAACACTTGCACTTAATAACTAGTCTAAAATCAATACTTAAAAGAAAACAAGATAAATATTTGCAAAACAAGTAAATTTGAGAGATCCCTCTCTGAGAACAGGAGTACTAGATCCTGGAACTCAAAAGATTGGTTTTGATGTTGTCTCATATTTTGGTTAGCCAATCTATCAAAACTTAGGAATCCCAACATAATGGCGATCACGGTGGGACTTATTGAATCTATGATAGCCTAGCAAACTATTATAAACTCATTAGTCCTTCAACTTCCTCATAAAATCAGTTACCAAGCCATAGAGAAGACTATGTTTGTTTTAAACACCTTAGCTAAGTGTTGAATAAGATTTAGGAAACTCTCATAACCACAGAAATATAAAAATTCAAAAATATTTTAGATTGGCTTCATAATAAACATGGTGGTGGAACCATAAATCATTTTACCTTCATAAAAAGCTAAAACGTTTCCACCTGGTGACTCCACCAGCCCAGTAGGCCTATTACTCATATAGGTCTCTAGATCTCTTTAAGACCGTGTTAACCACCCTTGAAGGAAGTTTGGAATCCTAGTCCCCTACTAGATAAGACATTGTGAGAGGAAAATCTTTCAAAACAGTCCCTAAAAACTTTAGCCTCTCTCAGTTTTGAAAAAGCAGTCTGGCTTCACATAAGATCAACACTAGATCTCATCTAGACCCTAATCCTCCTACAATATTTGAAAATGCAGAGAGAACTCTATGGCAGACTTCTAAAGCTGGAAAATTAGCTACTAATAGGAACATCCCAAGAACAAAATTTGTCCCTGAAAACCTTGCTATCTTGGAGGATTCACACTTTCACTTACATCATACAAAGAACATATTTAGAACCAGGTCTCAAAGTGATTTAAACCAAGTTGATCTTGAAACTACAGGTTTTCATCTGATCTTTAGTAGAGAAGCCTCACCTTCTACTCCTCCCGATTCCCAGCTTCTTCACCACTTCAGCCTCTTCCATAACAAATCTGCTTAAAACCAGTTGGCTGACCCAAGTGTTTCTTCCAATCCAATCAATACTACCACTGTTCGAAACACTCCATTTCAGCCCACTTTCCCTCTTCTCAATCCACCCCCTATAAGTCCACCTTTCCTTCCAGCCATGGCAGCATGGTATGTCCCATTAGTTTTACCACAACCTATGGTTCCCTTACCAAATGACTATCAGTCTAAAATTCCCCATTTCACTGGAAAAGAATCTACCACAGCTCAAAAACATGTAGATAGGATGGAAGATGCATTTGATTATATGGAAATAGAATATGAGACTATAAATATGAGAATATTTGCTCAAATTTTAGGAGGAGAAGTAAAGAAGTGGTTTAAAAACTTAACTCCTAACAACATCAATGATCTCCCTTCTTTACATCAAGAATTTATAAACAAATGGGAAATAAAAAAGAACCCTCTCCAAATATTAACAGAGTATAACAATCTTAAAATAAATCAAGGGGAGACTGTTCATGACTACTCCACCAGGTTTAATAGTATTTACAATGGTCTTCCCCCTCACATGAAACCTCCCCAAGGCTTAGCCTTCGTAAAATACCCTGAAGGTTTTGATGCTAAAATGGCCTATCAACTAAGAGAGAGAGATTACTTAACTCTAGAAGACATGCAGAAAGGGGTTGTAAGTGTAGAAGAAAATTTAACTGAGAAAAGAGCTAGGGTAAGATCAGAGAAGAGGGTAACTTATAAAGATGACACTACACCCTCACCCTCATCTTCTGATGCCAAAATTGACAACCTAGTGAAGGTAATGGAAAGAATGCTTGAAAATATCAACTTGAATGATAAAGTGCCACCAAGAGAAAATCAAAACAACCCCCAAAAAAGAAATAGAAATCAGAATTTTAGAAGTGAAAATAATCAAGATAGGCAAAGAGATAATGACCAACAAATTAGACCTCCCTTCCATCAAAACTATGTAGATCAAGAGGAAGAAAAGGAGATTGAAAGGTTGGGAGAAAATCATGTAAACTTGATTAGATCAGATAGTGGGGATGATGTTTTCCTCACTGAAGAAGAACAAGATTTCTTCTCCTCAGAACCAAATGAAAACACTTGTCAGGATTCTGAAGATTATAGTTTGGGGTTTCAGAATGCAATGATGGAGGTACATAAATAGTATGATCTAAGAAGCGAAGGGAACCTAGATAATTCAAATGATAAAAACACTAGCACTTTTGTTAGGAAAAATACATAAAATCAGTCTAAGAAAGAAGCAGAGAAAACCAACATTTTGGCTAAGAAAACAGATTTAAACAAAGAGAAAAGTAGCCAGCCAAATGTTGAACAAAGTTGCCCTAGCACCTCAGCTAGTGGCCCTAGCAAAAATATCCATAATAACAGTCCAAACAAAGTTCAGCAAATCAAAATTGTTGAAAGGAATTCAATTGAAAAAACAGATATAAATATGACAAAAACAAGAGTTCCTTTCAGCCTTGAGGGAGAGATTGCAAAGATAAAAATTACCATACCTCTAGCTGAACTAGTAACCAAGGAAGTGTACAAAAACCAGGTTTTAAAAGCTTTAAATTTAGGAAGTGACACTGACACATTGAACTTAACAGATGATAAACCAGAGTTTTTGTTTGGTCCTGAATTTGAAGGAAAATACCAAGAAGGAGCTATCCCTCCCTTCTATGTCAGTTTGAATATACATGATAGAATATTACACAATGCCATGTTAGACTCCAGAGCTTCAAATAATCTTATGCCTAAAGTAGTAATGGAAAGCTTAGGCTTAGAAATTACTAAACCATACAAGGATCTGTTTTCCTTTGATTCAAGCAAAGTCAAATTCTTGGGTTTAATCAAATATTTATGTGTTAACTTATCTCAAATCTCTGCTAAGAGTCTAGTAATGGACATACTAGTAGTTGACATTCCCCCAAAATATGGCATGCTTTTATCGAGGTCATGGGGAGCCAAACTTCAGGGGAGCCTTCAAATTGACATGTCTTATGCCACCATCCCAGCATTTAACCAAAATAGAAGATTATATAGGGAATCCCACATGAAATACATGGTGAGAAACATAGATAAACCAAACAACTCTCCAATATATTCCATTCAGTCAAGCTTAGATTCCTTTATCTTGTACAATAAAGACGAAATAAATCAACAAGAAAAGGAAAACAAAGGAGAAATCAGTTTACCAGATAAGTCAAAACTGCCCTCAACTCATATATAGAACATCAACAATTCTGAGCAACAAGAAAATGAAAATGAGACAGAAATACTTTGGATAATAAACTTTGATGGGTCTTGTAATAAAACAAGTGCAGGGGTAGGTATATGGATTCAAAATACAAATCAGGGTTATTCATATAAATTAGACTTTCCATGCACCAATAACATTGCTGAATATGAAGCCCTGCTGCTTGGCTTGCAGTTGCTTAAACAACTAGAAGCCCATAAAATATCAATCCTACGAGATTCTAAACTCATAATTAGACAAATAAAAGCAGAATATTCAGCCAAAAACCCAAGACTTAGAGAATATCGAAATGCTGCCCTTGATCTCCTAAAGACCTTTGAAAAATATGAACTCATTTTCATACCAAAAGCCCAAAATCATCTAGCAAATGAACTTGCCTTCACTGCCAGCAATTGCCAAGTACCTCAGATAAATGAACATCTTAACATAAAGGTCAAAAATAGGCATGCAGTCCCTGACAATGAAGATCACTGGAAAGTATTTGACTCTGAAAAACACATAGATGATTTCCTAAAATCAGAAAATGATTTTTCCATACCAGCATCAGAAACCAGCCATGAAGAAAACTGTTTGGACAATGAAAAAATCCTAGAAATAAAAATGACATATTCTGCTGATATAAATCACTGTGACAATATTTTAAGGCAGAATTAATTGACAACACAGACCAGAAAGACTTGGAAGTTTTACAATGTAAGAATGATACAATTCCAAGAGGTCTCACTCCATTAGAAAACCTGTTTGACTATAATGATGTAGCCAAATAACCAAGAATGGAGCCTATGGAAATAGATGTAGAATAACATAACATAGGTAGCCTAGCAGAACCCAAGATGATAAAACTATCCAGCACTCTCCTAGCTCACATAAAATTGCAATACATAGAGTTGTTCAAAGAATTTAGAGATGTATTTGCTTGGGGATACAAAGATCTGAAATCTTATGACACTAGCATCATCCAACACAAAATTCCTCTTAAGGAAAATTAGAAACCTTTCAAACAAAAACTAAGACGGATAAACCCTATTTTGTTGCCTTTAGTTAAGAAGGATATCGAGAAAATGTATGATGCTGGGATTATAGTATCACTTAGATGTTCAGAATGGGTGTCAAACCTAGTTTCTGTTAGGAAAAAGACAAGGGAAATCAAGCTCTGCATTGACTTTAGAAATTTAAATAGAGCCTCCCTAAAAGACAACTACCCATTTCCCAAGATGGACCATATACTTCAAAGGGTAGTTGGGTCGAAAATAATATCACTATTGGATGGGTTCTCAGGGTACAATCAGGTGTTAGTGCTCCCAAGTGATCAACACAAAAATGCTTTTACTACACCTTGAGGCACCTTTATGTATGTCAAAATTCCATTTGGTTTGATGAATGTAGGGGCCACCTTCCAAAGGGCCATGGAAATAGCCTTCTCAGAAGATATTGGCTATTTTGTAATTATTTACCTTGATGACATAACTGTTTTCTCTAAAACTGATGAAGAACACTTGATTCATTTAAGAAAAGTTTTTGAGAAATGTAGGAAATTCAGCTTATCCTTGAATCCTAAGAAGACACTCTTTGGTATCCAATAAGGCAAGCTTCTTGGTCACATAATTTCAGAAGACAAAATCAGAGTAGAACCTAAAAGGATTGATGGCATATTGAAAATGAGCCATCCAAGAAGCCTCAAAGAATTACAATATTTCATTGGGAAGATAAATTTTTTGAGGAGATTTATCCCCAACCTTGCTGAGCTATTAAAAAAAATTACAAACATGCTTAAGAAAGAAGTAGGTTTTAAATGGACAACACAAGCCAAACAATTATTTGAACTGGTTAAACAAGCTCTCACTCAAACACCAGTCCTGATTAGTCTAGATTTCACCAAAGATTTTTATATCTTTTCTTTTGCATCTGAACATATAATAGTTGTAGTATTACTTCAAAAGAATGACTTGGGGCAAGAAAAACCAATATCCTTTTTTATTAGGGCCTTAAGAAATTCTCCTCTAAAATATAACATCATGGAGAAACAAGCCTTAACATTGGTGAAAGCATTAAAGGACTTTAGAGTCTACATTTTACACTCTCACATCATTGCTTTTGTCCCACATACTGTTGTCAAGGATATTCTAAGTCAAGACCCTGATGGTAAAAGGGGAAAATGGATTGCTACAATTCTTGAATATGACTTAGAAATAAGGCCCACCAAACTAATCAAAGGGCAGGGATTAGAAAAACTCATTGCTGAGTCAAACTTCCAAGCACTAGATATGAATATGGTGGATTGTTGGAAGAAATAGAAGAATTCACTGCCCCTTTCATTGAAGAAACATTTCTGAATTCACCTTGGTATGATGACATTATTTATGTGCTTTTATATTTAAATTCCCCTCCTTCTTTGTCTAAAACTAAAGCTAGATTTTTGAAACATAAGGCTTTGAATTATTGCATATTAGATGGAGTATTATATTGGAAAAATTTTGTTGGAATTTTGTGTAAATTTTTGCTTCAGGATGATGCAGGAAAAATCATGCATGAGCTACATGAAGGAGAATCTGGGGGGCACCTCTACTGGAAGACCACAGCCAATAAAATCCTCAGTTCTAGCCACTATTGGCCCACCCTTTTCTCGGATACTCAGAAGTTAGTCATCTCTTGCCATAAATGTCAATTTTTTTACAGCAAAAGAAAACTCCTTCCCTTAACTTTACATCCTATCTCTGTTGAGGCACCCTTGCAACAATGGGGCTTGGACTTCATTAGGGAAATTCACCCATCTTCATCAGCCCAACATAAGTGGATCCTCACTTCCACTGATTATTTTACCAAATGGATAGAAGCCATACCATCTAGGAATGCTACTGACTCCATCATTATCAAGTTCCTTGAAACAAACATCATATCCAGATTTGGTTGTCCTAGAAAAATCATCACAAATAATGCTACTGCCTTCAAGTCTAAAAGGATGGTTGATTTATGTTACAAATACCACATCACCTTGGGCCACTCTACTGCCTACTATCCCCAAGGAAATGGATTAGCTGAATCCTCCAACAAGAGCCTTATCAATATCATCAAAAAGTTGTTGGAACAAAATTAGAAGTCATGGCATAATAAGTTGGTTCATGCCTTATGGGCTGATAGATTAACTACAAAAAAGTCAATAAATATGTCCCCCTATCGGTTGGTTTATGGCATGGATGCAGTCTTCCCAACATCATTAGGAGTTCCAGTCATGAAACTCCTTCAAGAAGTGCAAACTGAAGAAAATGATATGCAGAGAAGAATCAACCAAACAATTCATTTACAGCAGTCCAGAGAAGAAGTTTATGAAAGAACACAACTAGTCCAAGAAAATATCAAGAAAATATTTGATAAAAGGACTAAGGAAAATAATTTCCAAGTTGGAAATATAGTTCTTAAATGGGATTCAAGAAGGGAAGAAAAGTGAAAACATGGCAAGTTTGAGAACCTGTGGAAAGGACCCTATATTATTCATGCTGAGAGGGGTCATAATGCATTTTTCTTGAAAGAGTTGAGTGGAGAAGATCTAAATGGAGGTCCTGTCAATGGAAGGATGCTCAAGCATTATTTCTATTAAGAGTCCTAGATTTCAAAGCTTTCATTCATTGTATATAACATTTTCTGTTGAATAAAGTAAGAAAAATAAAATTTAAAAACAATAGAAAAGAAAAGAGGGCAGATAAAAAACAAGAAAGGTATAGCCCCATACCAAAAATGAGAGACAAATTCTGAAAGTGTGCAAGCTTAAATGCCACTTCTAAAAACACACTTCTAGTTAGTCATACAACCTAATCGTGAATAATTATCTTTTCAAATTACTGCTGATAGGTTAGTGAATTAGATCAGCCCAACAACACAATCTTGGCTTATCAGTAAGGTAGATTAGGATAGAGGAAACAAAGGTTCAAACAAATTCAATATCTGAACCTATGAATCTCAAAAGAATAATGGCTCTAATTAAATTAAATCTTGAGCCAAAGATAGAAAAAAAATTGGTTCCAATATGCTCAAAACTTGAACCAGATGAGAGAGAAAACACAGCTCAAACAAATTCAAAACAGAGCTGAAGAAATAATGAAGGATGTTTTAGTTTTCAGATCTTGAGCCTTCTCAATTTTGTTTTACTTTTCTGCAAATAAAATCTATTTGCAGCTTGTTTTTATGCCATAGATCTGTAGCAAGTCAAATTGCTTAATCCTGGCTTGGCTACTTTTAAATTTCTTGTTTTAGAATTTAGAGAATAAAGGTCTGTCAGATATTCTAATCGTGACAGATAGTAGTTAGGTAGAGAATTTATGAACTCAATTGTTTAAACTGAGTTCATGGTGAAATAAGAGTAGAAATAAATTAGTTTCCTATTTTTCAAAAGAATAAAATGTTGATGAAGAGAGTTTGCTAGTCCAAAAGCACTCTGAAGGAAGAAAAAATGTTAGGATCATTAGGAATGGGTAGGTAGAGATGTTGTTTTGATAGAATTCCATTGTTTCAGATTGTTTTAGAGATTATCAAATCAAAGAAAGGTCAGCTAAAGGAAAATAAAGTTGCTGCCCAATGGATGAAGGCATTGGTTTATTGAAAAGATAGAGATCAATAGCTGAGGTTCTGGACACCTAAAGAACCAGTTGTCCTCTCCAAGTGGAGCCACTGTTAGCCACCTATAAATTCTGTCATACTCAATGGTGGCTAAGCTTGTATTTTAAACCTTCAAGAGATAGTTCCCTTTGAAAACTTATCATCTTTTGAAGTTTTATAATGATTATTACCCTTTGAGTCAATCTTCACTTCTGTTTCACTATTAGCCCTAAAGTACCTGCTGATTTACCAAGAGAAAGACTGCTTAAAACTCCATATTTTCATCATTACACTTCTCTATTTTCATTCTCCATTTTTCATCCATAAACACCTTCATATAACCTCCAAATCATTTTTAACCCTCTGTTAAACCTTATATCTCCCCTTGATTTGGATTTTTAAACCCTGATTTAACCTATCGGAACCCCCGTTTAAACATAAAAACCCTGTTTTTGGCCTTAAAAATAGTCTTTTTACATTACAAAGGCATTAAGCCCCTGAGGTCTTATTACCTTAAGCCCTTTCCTCCATGCATCCTAAAGCCCTGCAATCGGGCGCTAAAAGACTTGAACACTTTTCTCGAACCCTTACTTTCCTTTTTTTTTATTCCATTACCCTGACATTATGATTTAAACAAATCTAGACCGTTGATCTCTACAGATTAATGACCATCGGGCTCCATTCTTCCGCCCATCCATCCTGCCTTACCTTTTCCTCCATCCATATATCTGCTCCTTCTTTCAATCCTAACCATCCATCAAAGAGATCTAACGATCGGGACTTAACCCGATAGCCTATTACACCCGTCCACTACGCAACAAAAGCGTTACGTCACCATGGACTCCACATACACTTTTACCCCACAGCTCTTCACCATCGCGCTCAACCCACACCGTTGGATCTGGAGCCTCCAACCCAACGGTCGATGATCAATATCGCGTGATTTTCACCCCTCCTCCACAGTGCACTACTTCTGCATGATAAAAGCGGTTTTCATTTTCCACGCGTCGAACGATGAGTCATATCGCGTTCCAAAAGTCAATACCGCCTATCCCCCCAAATGCTACGTGAAAACAACTAATGGTTTTCCCGAAACCGCTTCTTCCCAATTCGTGCCATATTTTAAATTTAAACCCTGGGTCTGGGTCTCTGTCTTGGCATAGAAAATCATTC
>CM076571.1:836095210-836259620 GCA_034641835.2 Pinus albicaulis | reverse complement strand
TGCGACTCTGCGACCCTAAGGTCGCCAGGTCGCCAGGTCGCAAGAGTTGGAAGTCAGGCAATTTGCGACCTTGCGACCCAGCGACTCGGTCGCAAGGTCGCAAGGTCGCAAAATGAAGTATTAGGGGAATTAGCGACTCAGCGACCTTGCGACCCAGCGACCTTAAGGTCGCGAGGTCGCAAGGTCGCAAACTACCAACTTGCGACCTCATTTATTGCTCGCACGTGCGACTCCTTTTTTATAAGGGCAGGTCACTAGGTCGCATTTGTGACTCGCGGCGAAAATCGTGGAATTGCTCTGACAGGTCGGCTGGCGCGTTTTCTTCCGGGTAAGTTGCCATTTCCTCCCTGTGTTTCCTTTCCCAACATTTCTTGCTAAAATCTAGCCACCCCATGGTCTTAATTACTTGCTGGTGAGCAGATAGGGTTTCCGGTGGAGTTGTATTCTTGTTTTGGTTCCCATAAACCCCACGGTCACCTGTGTCTTGCCCAATTCCTCATGGCTGTGCCTTATTTCCAGTTTAGACCTTTTCCAGCCGCGTATTTCTCCCGTTAAGGAGAGTTTATCCGCAAAACCGTGCGCGCTCGAAACCCCCCGGTAGGCTCAAGTGCGACCTGCGACCCAGCGACCCGGTCGCAAAGTCGCAAGGTCGCGCGGCTCCCGGTTAGCGACTCTGCGACCCTGCGACCTAGTCGCAAGGTCGCGAGGTCGCATGTGAGTTCTTTTGTAGATCCGCGACCCTGCGACCCCCAGAGAGTAGCTAGTTAAACTCTACATATGTAGACTGTATTTAGCCATTATCATCATGTCTTTGTCATCCTGGGATTCTTTCTTGAATGCAACAGGTGAATTTACAGCAGACATGATACCGGTCCTCTCCGACTCCAGCAATATGGCACCCCGGGTATCTCGAAGGAGAAGTAAGCTGGTGGTGGAGGAAGATTCAGACGCAGACATACAAACATCTCCTCCACCAATATACAGAGACACCCTTTTCACCTTCGCAAAGGAGGACAGCCTTAGGTGGTATGAAGTATACCGCAAGTTCGCCATAACAGAAGATGAGTTTCCAAAAGATCTCCCGGACCGGGAAGTATACCTTAAGGTCAAGAAATCCAAATTGCACCTAGCAGGGTCACATCCCGCCATATTTCCGTGTCCAGAAATGTTAGACTGGATCATACAGAAGACGGATCCTAAGAACTTCGCAATCCGAGATAGTGGAGGTAAAGCTTTTGCAACGTTGGAGAGCTCAAAAGCACAGGTCTTCTACTCGCTACCCCAACCAGAGGTAAACTTTACCCCGAGATGGTTTTCTGCAAATGAAGTGCCGATGGTTGATACAATCAGAAAATGGTGGGCGGAACCAGATAAGTTTAAAATCAAGAAAGACCAGGAGTACTCGGTGGCCAGTCTGAGGAAGGTGTATAAGTTAGTGGCCGCCATGCTGTGCAGAGTGTACGGACGTTCGGACGCTACCACTTTCAACGGAACATGGGCAACCATTATGGAACACGTAACAGTACACGACACTCGGTTCAATTGGGCTGGTATATTAATGGGCTCCATGCACACAAATTTGGCTTCAGCTTTAGCCCCAGATGAGGGAGCGCCGTCAGAATTTTATATGGCTTCGTATTTATTAGATGCTGTCTATGCCCAGCTGCATGTTGAGGGATGGCCACATAACTGGGACTCCGAACAGACCCAGGCAATCCATTTGCAGACCAAGGTATTCTGGGAATCCAGGTACAAATCAGATATTGAGCAAATCTCTCATATATTCATTCCCGCCCTTTACGGGAAACTCTTTGGTCAAGACACCCCCTGCATGTCTTGGTGAGCAATGGAGACACTAGGTCAAGTGGCACACTGGTTTCCATTCGCCGAATTTACAATCATCCGAGTATTTGGCTCATTCAAAGCACCACATGCTCTGCCTAAGTTTATTACTGATAAGGTGCTCATGCAGGAGGTATGTTCCCAGATGACCTCGGGCTTCTCCAATGTCCTTTCCAAAGGGAAGAAGAAACCTTGGCCCGCTCTACCTCTCACCATTGGTGCTTATACAGTCAAGGACTTCAGAGAAGTAGGGTGTGAAGGGGAAGAGGTAAAAAGTTACCACTTCAGAAATCTGGATTGCCGAACTTATGACCCAGTCAGGATAGTTCCTGAGCATTGTAAAAGGGCCAATTTTAGATGGAGTTATCAGCATGTCGAGCGCCCGGCAGAGGACGAAAAAAGAAACTGGTACAACGCAGACAGGCATCTAGCTCCAGGGATCGACTCTGACCGAGAAGAAGAGGATCACCAGAATTTAGAAGATAGGAGCCATAAGCTAGGAGGCTCTTCTTCCTCCAAAGATAAGAGAACATGGACCAGTACAGGGCCTGACACCTCGGATCAGCAACGAGCAGCAGAAGCCCAAGCCAAGAAGGAAGAGGAGAAGAAAATGAAGGAGGATGAAGAGAAACGTAAGAAAGATGCCAGGACAGAGCGAAAAAAGAAAAAGGAAGAGGAAAAAGAAAGACAGAAAAAGGAGGCACAGGCAGCGGCAGAAAAAGCACTTAAGGAAGAACTCGACAAAGTCGAGCGTCAAAAGAAGGCAGAACAAGCCGCCGCGGCAGAGCGAAAGAGAAAAGCTGAAAAGGAAGCAGAGGCAGAGACAGAACGCAGGAAGAAGGAGGAACACGACAAGGTGGAAGCCGAGCGCCGGCAAAAGGAGAAAGAAAAGGGTCAAACGCAGGATGAGGAGGACGAGCTAATAGACGACATTGACATATCTCCCCTGGAGATCCCTTCAGGTGGCGCGAAAAGTACTCTCAATGTTGATGATTTTCCCGGGGAGCAAGAAGAAGAAGTCTTCGACCTGACCAGATTGACATTTGACCAATTCTCTTTCAAAATACGGCAAGAGAAAAGGAAATCCTTGGCACAAAGCCATCCCGCCATATCTACGGTCGCCACTGGAAAGGACATAGTCCCAGATACAAGGACTAACCCTGTTATGATAGCGTCAGCAGGCACCGCTTTTGCCGCAGCCACGGAGGAAAATGTCACTAGAGTGAGCAGGGAGATTATTTCCCTACAGAACAGGCTAAAAGCAGCGGAGCAGGAGAAATCAAGACTAGAAAGTGAGATGCTACAGCTCCAAGGTAAGCCCGCCCAAGTGAATGAGGTCCCGCTGGCGGTCAGGAAAGAGTGTGATGTGTTGGAAATGACCATGAGGCAAGTATATAAGGAAATTCTCACCCTAAAACAAACAGTGGCCCCGTTGGCAGAGGCACGAGAGGAAACCAAACAGAAGCATGAGCAGCTCAGGGAAGCCTCGGCAGCTTTGGACAAAATGATGAACTGGACTGCGCAGTATCAGCAAGCTCCCGAACATGTGCCTAGGAAGGATTGGAGTCATACACAAGAAGCCAAAGTACAAATTCGGATGAATATGCAGTCCAAAGACAAGCTGGCCAAAGATTTGGACAAAGTGATGTCCGCATATAATCACCTGATCAGTGGTATTGACTCCATGAACGCTCTTCATCACATTCCGTCATTAGGGGCACTGGATGAAACTAAAGACTGGGAGCAGGTAGAGCAGGAAATTCAGTCTTTTCTGCAACCCGTGAGACAAGCTGCTGCCGCACCAGAATTCAAGGCATCACAAGAGAACCTAAATCGGTTGCTTGTCACTCCAGTACAAATCTATACCAAGCTTGCCTCCCTTTCAATCCTGATCTCTCAGAAGAAGGAGACTCTGGTACCGAATGCCCTAGAATGTATGCATCGAATAAAAGAGGAAACCCCTCTTGTCGCTCCTATAACAGCAGATTACCAGACTTGGCGAGATTTCCTCAAGGGCAAGAAAGTTGACGTTCCAGAAACCTCAATCACACAACCACCTCCATAGCTAAGCTTTTCAGGCGCAAGTCGCGACCGTCCTGGTGGCGTTAGTCGACTGCACATTGTGTCGCAGTCGCGTTTGTCCTCTGAAGTCGCAGTCGCACGGCCAAGTCGCAGCCTAAATCTTCTAGGCCTGGTGCCCATGTTCGGCACGCCCGCAGTAGTCGGGAATCACGAAGTTGAAGCGATATGAAAACTGGGAGGGCTTTTGAAATTATAAATACCCTGTAAGCATTATAGTTAGGGGTTGCTCTTTTTTGGACTGAAAGGAAATATTGCATTGTAACTGAAGAATCATACTCTTGGCATATGTAATACAATACATGTTAAAACCCTTTGATTGGATGATGTGTTTAGCTGTGACAACACTGTGTGTATTCTGCGTACAGTTTCAGAATATCTTCTGATTAATGAATCTGTGTTATTAATAGTATCATTCATGCACCATAGCTATCTGTGATTGTGTTGATGATGCTCAAGTTTATTATTTACTCTTATGATGAATGTTAATGAACTGTTTTATTAGCGTTTCGTTATATCTTTCGGAAAGTTAAGGGATATTCTTGCCATAAAGAACCGTTTCTTTGGTGGTCAGATTATCCTGCATGCATACCCCATAGATGTGTTGCTAACGACACTTCCTGAGTGTATGCATTTTGTCTATTACCTTGCTACGCACAGTGTCATTTATTGGTTTGATACATCAGTCATGTATTCTGTATCATGTGAATAAGTGTATGTTTGCAGTTTCAATCAGGTTGCTCGAGACCGAAGAGAAAGTCATTTAAGTGGTAGCCGGACCCACACCCCGGACGGGATCCCTACTCCAAACGGTTCAAAGTCTAATTGGGACTTTCTACCGGGGAGATCCCCTACTGTTGGGCGGACATATTTTCCCGTCAACAGAACTTAATTTCTCTTGGATGGTAAAATCATTAGAAAATTTTTTATCTTGATGTTCATACAGCTTCCCCTATCCTTAATGTACATTATTAAACACTTCCCATCACCGAGATCCCCCAAATTCCTCATTTTCCAGAAACCCTAGTTTCTTGCTATAACTTGGAAATTTTCTAGGCTAGGCCTATGTTTTGCCCTTTTGGACCCCTTCCCCTAACTAAATATTTGAAATTCCACTTTCCCCTACTTGCTAGCATCCCTCCCTACTTCCCAAAATTTTCTCAAGAATTTAGAAGCCCCTTATCCCCTTCATTTCACTTCATTTCGACAAATCCCTTATTCCACACATGGGGATAGGTTTTACTCCAATGATGTTTCTGAGTAAGAAAAGATGAATTTGGGAAACTTTAGAGAGGTTTTTGTCCAAAATAGGCCAAGGAAAAAAAAAATACTTCAATTTTTACACAGGTGTCATGGTTTTAGAGAAATATCAAAAATACAGTTGCCTCAGAAGAATTGATGCACCTCTGAAGTGACCTTGGGAAAATAAAGCTTTATCCTATCTTGGTTGGCCAAATAAATTTCTTGATGAGTCCAATGATAACTAGACACAAATATCTTTCCAATGAGCTATCATGAGCTCAATTTGGAGTTGAGGAAGACCTTCAAAAGTTGACTGCAACAACACTCTTCCTTGAGGCAGCCTCATTTTGCACATTTTGACCAGTCTTGGGATATTTGATTTTTTATAGGGAAAATGAACTCAAAATTAAAAATTTCTAGTTGGGTTGGAAATTAGACTCAATAATATTTCCAACGATCTATCCTGTGCCCAGTTTTGACACTAGGAAGGTCTCCAAAAGTCTCCTACAAAAAGGTGCGAGGCATTGGGTAAGAGGCGCCGCGTATTGGGTTTGTGGCGTGACGCATTGGGTTTGTGGTGCGGCGCATAGAGCTGCAAGCCACTTTCAACACAAATTCATCCAAATTCTCAATTTTCTGGGTTTACTCCAGTCCAAAGTAAGTCAACAACTCTTCAAATTCCAATGAATGTGTGTCTTAAGATGTTTATGATGATTTAGTAAAAAAATTTCAAACCCTACTTCCTTGCAATTTTTGCCCAAGACATGATTGCTTAGGATTTGTAAATTGGTTTTTTGTGACCATCACTCCCTCACATTTTTATTCCCTCACTTCTTTTCTAGTTTCATTAACCCATTTCACTATCCCCCATATCCCTAAATTCATTCACCCCTATCCCCAATTCCCATTTTCCCAAATCCTAACTACAAAATCCCCAAACCCTCCTCACATCCCTAAAACTCTTACTCCCATCCCTAAAATTTGTTCCCACATACATTTTTACACTCTCTTCCATACACTCTACCCATTTCATTCCTCCACCAAATTTTCACACTTTTATCCACAAAACCATCCATGTACAAAGACATTTTTCAAAACCAAAGGAAAACAATGGAAAGAGATAGTGATCATGGGTGTGAGAAAGAACAAATTTGCACGTGGGAAAGGATACTGGAGAAGGCCAAAAATGATAAAAACATGTTAATGAGCATGGCATACCACTAATTGTCAGTAAATAAGGTGTGCAAAGCAAGAATCAGGAACTTGAAGGCTAAGTTGAAGAAGGCATCAAGGAGGCGAAAAGAGCATGATAAACTTCAGATATTGGCTGAGGCTTCCTTGGCCCAACATAGCACTTAATGGAGGACACTCAGCCCAAATTTCAAAAAATTTGGGACACTTTTTGCAATTTTGAAATTTTTGGCCTAAAAAACATACTTTTCTGCTCTATGCGACGCGCCACCCGGCGCTCGCTTTTGATGGGGGACTCATTTTGATGAAAACTCAACATTTTTGGATTTTCCATGAAAACATATGCATGCCTACCAATGGCCAAGAAATTTTGACAGGTTTTGAGCCCCCAAAAAGGTCAAAAACACCCCAAAAATTACCTTTCTACCCCTTTTTTGACACACAGGAAGCAGTGTTGGGAGAACTCAGTTTTGGAGGGGAAAATGGAGGCCAAATTAAAAAATTACACTTGTGATGGAAAGCAGACAGGCAGAAATTTCCAACAAGCCCACTTGGAGAAAATTTGGATACTGGAAAGGCCTCCAAAATCAGCTGCAAACAGGCACGACGTATAGGGAAATCAGGCACGACGCATTCGAGGATTTTGCTCATTTTTGGTCAAAAACTTTGTTTTTCGCCTATTTTTTTCACAGTTTGACTTTTTTTCCTTCTAGTTGTCAAAATCATGATGTAATTAAATGTAACATGATGGATTTTGATGTAATTTTTCTAAATTTTCACTCATAGAGGTAGATTCATTCATCAAAGGGTAATTTGCAACTGAATGAACTAGTTTCCTAGTTTTCAGAGGCAAGTTGTTCCACTGCCTACTTTCTAGTTCTCAGTTTAGATTTTGTTGGAACAGCTCCTAAAATTATGAGCTCGACCCCTAGAGGCTGGGATGAGTTATTTTTTTTCTATATCTTGTGGTTTTTCAGTCATTATTATGGTTGGACTTTTGGAAATTCTTTGAGCATCATTGTACATTCATCTATGCAGTTTGGCAAAGGAATAGACCAGGGTTTGCAGCACTCTATGGGATTCATATGGAATGTTTCTTTGATAGTGTGTTTCTCTCTATAAATATAAGTCTACTGGTGTTATATGTATACCATTTTCGCTCTTATTTCTTCTTAACATAAACAAACAAGGATAAGGGTAGAATTCATTAAAATTTGCAGTGCTCTACCAAGGGTTTGTTTAATTTCTATGTTTTCAGCTGTTTGAAGAGGATCCCTAAAGTTTTCTTGCCCTCTTCAACTCCTAACCTGTCTAAAGCTCTCCATTTCATTCAAAATTGAAGTTTCAAATCAATTTCCTACCTTGCCCCATTGAGATCTCTGCAAGACTAAGCCTCATTCCCCAGACCCAAAATCTGCCTTTCCGTTTGAGCCAACAAAACACCCTTAAAATCAATCAAACTCTTTTACACACATACCTAGCCTAAAATTAGTCTTCATTCAAGTCATCTCAAGCCTCATTGATCATTTTTTGCTGAGATTGACAAGGAGAGAGCCCTCTCCAGATCTGGTAGGGCTAACTACCAGGTTAAGCGTGGTTTGATGTTACCTTAGATTCTGCCTTCCTCAACCTAAGGTAGATTTAGGCCATAACATAGTGGAGACCATAGTGGGGAATAAAAGTTTGTTGTTTTCTTTATAAACTACAGATGGAGCCTGAAGTTAGCCAGGTAGCCCTCGAAATGCTCTTTCTTTTCATTAGCGAAATTAGATGAATGCTGCTTCAGTCAATCTCCGGTCTAGTTTATGAACTGAAAATATGGTTTCCTTAGTAAGATCTAATCAAGTTCAGATCTGATTGTTGATGGTGGAAAACGATCAAACATCGGAAGGCTGAAATCATTCACCTGGTGACTCTAAATCAGTTTCGAGATCAGATCCAAGGACTCCACTGGAGGATGAACCTGACCAGTAGAAACATGAAAGGACAATATGGAAAGATCGGGTATTCAAGTTGGAATTTCATCCAAGAAATTTTGTTCTTTGTCATAAATTATTTCTTCTCTTTTCCCGAGAATGTCAAGAAGGCTTTGCAAAGTATATTGTATTTGAGAAAATATCCTCGGCTTGCATTTGATTCCTTCCCTTTGAAGATTGTGAATACCAAAGATTTGCATGCTTTTGAGCTTGATCAAGACCTTTCTTCCAAATCTTGTGATGACCATCTTAAAACTGATGAACCTCAAGAGACCAAGACTGATTCTGCATCATTTGTACATACCCCTATACCTTGTAAAATTCCAGATCGATACAAGCCTCTAATTTTACCTCCTATATCCCATGCTTTCCCTAAAAATCATGATCTATATCTACCAAGATTTTATGGTGAATGCGACAACATCACTACTGAGAGACATGTTCTGAATTTTGAGTCTTTTCTTGACCTTTTTGAAGTTGATGAAGTGGATGTCAGTATTAGGATTTTTTCTCTTTCTTTGTAAGGCAAAGTCAAGAGTTGGTTCAAAACCCTACCTGATGCGAGCATCTCAGATTTCCATCAGTTCGTCAAAGTTTTCCTCGACAGGTGGGTGGTAAGACAAAACCCTTTCCTGATTGTAGAAGAGTATAACCAGCTGAAAAGACTGCCAGGGGAGATAGTACAATATTTTTCTGCCAGATTTAACCAAGTTTATTATTCAATGCCAGTTAATATAACACCTCCTCTTGGATCCGCTCTCTTGCACTACCTGAGTGTCTTTGATCCGAAAATGGAGTTTCAACTGAGAGAAAGGAATCTTGCAACACTTGAAGAGATGCAGAACAACGCAATAGATGTAGAGGCTCATTTGTTGATCCGAAGGGAAAGTTGAAAGAAGAAGAGATGAAAAACATAGATATAGAGGAATCGACATCTCTAGAGGTAAAGATTGACATTTTGGTAAGTGCAGTGGAATATATGATGCAAAAGATCACCACAAGGAATGAGTATAATTTTCAATCCCATGGCTCACTGATTGAAGAAGAACAAGTTGTTGTTCCAAAACATTTTGTTTCTTATCCCAGTTTTTATAGATCTGATAATGATTGTTTTGTAGATCATCTTGGAGAAGAGAGATCTGTTGATATGACATGTATGCTTGATGATGTGTTTTATACTGATGATTTTCCTCAGTTTGATCAGTATGATGATGATTATGTTATCCAAACAGAAGCTAATCTTGCAGACAAATCAGCAGCTAGTTTGTGGAAGGAGGAAGTTCACTTTTAGCAGATCGAGTACAGTGATCAACTGATGCATATCAGCTATGATAGTGACGAGGAAAGTGCAGAAAATTTTGAAGTAAGTGAAGGATCTTTTCCTTTCTTTTTTGATTCATTTCAGTTCATCAGAGACAACTTCCATGCAATCATAAATCAACTATCGACAAGTCTTGATCTGGACCATCATGAGGGCAATCAAAACCTTGTTCAAGACTTCTCATATCCAGATTTGCAGCCCCGAATGCCATTTATTGTCAAGTTGCAGATGAGGACTTGGAAGCTAGCACATACGATCAAATGATGCAAGATGATTCTGTACCTTTCTGTTTTGAATCATTTCAGTTTTTGAAGGGAAATTGGCATAGTAAATATTCAAATGAGCAGCTTGTAGAAAATCATGTAATCTCATAAAAAACAATAGAAAATGGGTTGCAACAGTCTTTTCAATCTTTTCACAATCCAATAGCTAATGTGTTGGATGATGTCTGCATTCAAAGTTTTTCTCCATTGAATACATGTGGGCTTGAAACGTGTGCTGATATAAACTTGATCCGACAGCTGGTTTCTTTTTCATTTTAGCAGGAGTCTCATCAAAAAGCTCAGATCAAAGTTTACATTCATGGTATGAAGAGAAGAGAAGTAATCCATTGGATGAGCTAAGTCCCAGTGTGCATGAACTTCAAGATCCTTATGCAGTGTTTTTGGAGGCGGATAGAGAATCCATATCATTCAATGGATCAGTTTCCAAGTTTTCATGGGAGTTTCCATTCAGTAGTTCTCTCTTGTTGTTCATAAGAGAGCACTTGCAGAGAATTCAAACAGCAGCTGGAATACTTACTTGGTTTCATTGGTTGTTTCATTTCACTTGATTAGGTGATGAATGAAACTATTAGAGTAGGTTTTGATGAATAAGCTCTACTTTGAGCATCATTTCTAGTTTTTCAGTTGTGTTTAAGTATCGATTCAGTTTTTAGTTGAGTGAGAGTCAGTTTGTGTCATCAAGTCATCATTTTTCAGTCATGCATTTCAGCTTGAGTTTTTGACACCATTGCCCAATGGATGAAGGCACTTTCTGCTTTCCAAAGAACTATAGTTCTTGGCACCTCCAAGGAGCTACCATTCCCATTGGAGCCAATGTTAGTGTCAGTATTTGCAGATTTCCTCCAGTGATCAAACATGCTCTTACAAAGTGATTTTAAGGTGTCAAGGTTAAATTTTGTCATTTCAGTGAGTCTTCAAGAAAAATTTGGTCACTAGGTATTAGGTCTAGGGTTTTCTTTTACTCCTGTCAAATTTCTCCAGATGTCGGTCCATGTCACCATTCAGCTGAGTGTACCATCATTCAAATGGTTTTCATCATCATGCCAGATTCCAAAGGGTCATTTCACACCTTGTTCATGCTTCAGTTGTGCCTAGGTAAGGTTCATTTCCCTCTCCTAGGGTTTTGAAGGTAATTTCTCTTGGATGGTAAAATCATTAGAAAAACTTGTATCCTGATGTTCATACACCTTCCCCTATCCTTAATGTACCTTATTAAACACTTCCCATCACCGAGATCTTCCAAATTCCTCATTTTTTCACAAACCCTAGTTTCTTGCTATAACTTGGCAATTTTCTAGGCTAGGCCTATGTTTTTCCCTTTTGGACCCCTTCCCCTCACTCAATATTTAAAATTACACTTTCCACTACTTCCTAACATCCCTACCTACTTCCAAAAATTTTCTCAATAATTTAGAAGCCCCTTATCCCCTTCATTTCACTTCATTTCGACAAATCCCTTGTTCCACACATGGGGATAGGTTTTACTCCAACGATGTTTCTGAGAAAGAAAAGATCAATTTGGGAAAAATAAGAGAGGTTTTTGTCCAAAATAGGCCAAGGAAGAAAAAAATCCTTCAAATTTTACACAGGTGTAATGGTTTTATAGAAATTTCAAAAATACAGTTGCCTCAGGAGAATTGATGCACCTTTGAAGTGACCTTAGGAAAATCAAGCTTTCTCCTAGCTTGGTTGGCCAAATGACTTGCTTGATGAGTCAAATGATAACTAGACACAAATATATTTCCAATGAGCTATCATGAGATCAATTTGGAGTTGAGGAAAACCTTCAAAATTTGACTGCAACAGCACTCTTCCTTGAGGTAGCCTCATTTTGCACATTTTGACCAGTCTTGGGAGATTTGATTTTTGATAGGGAAAATGAGATCTAAATTAATAAATTCCAGTTGTGTTGGAAACTAGACTCAATAATATTTCCAATGAGTTATCCTGCACCCAATTTTGACACTGGGAAGGTCTCCAAAATTCTCCTTCAAAAAGGCGCGACGCATTGGGTAAGAGGCGCGACACATTGGGTTTGTGGCGCGGCACATTGGGTTTGTGGCGCGACGCATAGAGCTGCAAGCCATTTTCAACACAAATTCATCCAAATTCTCAATTTTCTTTGTTTCCTCTGGTCCAAATTAAGTCAAAAACTCTTCAAATGCCAATGAAAGTGTGTCTTAAGATGTTTATGATGATTTAGTAACAAAATTTCAAACCCTACTTCCTTGCAATTTTTGCCCAAGACATGATTGCTTAGGGTTTGTAAATTGGTTTTTTGTGGCCATCACTCCCTCAAATTTTTATTCCCTCACTTATTTTATAGTTTCATTAATCCATTTAATTATCCCCCATATCCTTAAATTCATTCACCCCTATCCCCAATTCCCATTTTCCCAAATCCTAACTACAAAATCCCCAAACCCTCCTCGCATCCCTAAAACTCTTACTCCCATCCATAAAGTCTGTTCACACATAAATTTTTACACTCTCTTCCATACAATCTACCAATTTCATTCCTCCACCATATTTTCACATTGTTATCCACAAAACCATCCATGTACAACCACATTTTTCAAAACCAAAGGAAAACAATCGAAAGAGACAGTGATCATGGATGTGAGCAAGAGATTGGACATGACCGGGAATCTTGGCTTGAGAGAACAAAATTGCACTTGGGAAAGGATACTGGAGAAGGCCAACAATGAGATAAACATGTTAAGGAACATGGCATACCACTACTTGTCAATAAATAAGATGTGTAAAGCAAGAATCAGGAACTTGAAGGCTAAGTTGAAGAAGGAATCAAGGAGGCGAAAAGAGCATGATAAAATTTAGATATTGGCTGAGGCTTCCTGGGACCAGTACAACACTTAATGGAGGAAAATTAGCCCAAATTTCAAAAAATTTGGGACACTTTTTGCAATTTTGAAAATTTTGGCCTAAAAGACATACTTTTCTGCTCTATGCGTTGCGCCACCCGGCACTCGCTTTTGATGGGGGACTCCTTTTGATGAAAAATAAAAAATTTTGGATTTTCCATGAAAAATATGCATGCATACCAATGGCCAAGAAATTTTGACAGGTTTTGAGCCCGCAAAAAGGTCAAAAACACCCCAAAAATGACCTTTCTACCCCTTTTTTGACACACAGGAAGCAGTGTTGGGAGAACTCAGTTTTGGAGGGGAAAATGGAGGAACAAATCAAAGATTACACTTGTGCTGGAAATTAGATAGGAAGAAATTTCCAACAAGCCCACTTGGAGCAAATTTGGACACCGGGAAGGCCTCCAAAATCAGCTGCAAATAGGCACGATGCATAGGGAAATCAGGCACGGCGCATTGGAGGATTTTCCTCATTTTTGGTCAAAAACTTTGTTTTTTGCCTAGTATTTTCACAGTTTGACCTTTTTTCCTTCTAGTTGTCAAAATCATGATGTAATTAAATGTAACATGATGGATTTTGATGTATTTTTACTAAATTTTCACTCATAGAGGTATATTCATCCATCAAAGGGTAATTTGCAACTCAATGAATCAGTTTCCTAGCTTTTAGAGGCAAGCTGTTCCACTGCCTACATTCTAGTTCTTAGTTTAGATTTTGTTGGAACAGCTCATAAAATTATGAGCTCGACCCCTAGAGGCTAGGATGAGTTATTTTTTGTCTATATCTTGTGGTTTTTCAGTCATTAGCATGGTTGTACTTGTGGGAATGCTTTGAGCGTCATTGTACATTCATCTCTGCAGTTTGGCAAAGGAATAGACCAGGGTTTGTAGCACTCTATGGGATTCATGTGGCATTTTGCTTTGATATTTTTTTTTTTCTCTATAAATGTAAGCCTAATGGTGTTATATGTATACCATTTTCACTCTTATTTATTCTTAACTTAAACAAAAAAGGATAAGGGTATAATTCATTAAAATTTGTAGTGCTCTACCAAAGGTTTGTTTAATTTCTATGTTTTCAGCTGTTTGAAGAGGATCACTGAAGGTTTCTTGCCCTCTTCAACTCCTCACCTATCTAAATCTCTCCATTTCATTCAAAATTGAAGTGTAAAATCAATTTCCTACCTTGCCCCATTGAGATCTGTACAAGACTGAGCCTCATTCCCCAGACCCAAAATCTGCCTTTCCATTTGAGCCAAAAAAACACCCTTAAAATCAATCAAACTATTTTGTGCACATACCTAGCCTAAAATTAGTCTTCATTCAAGTCATCTCAAGCCTCATTGATCATTTTTTGCTGATATTGACAAGGAGAGAGCCCTCTCCCAATCTGGTAGGGCTAGCTACCATGTTAAGCGAGGTTTGATGTTACCCTAGATTCGACCTTCCTCATCCTAAGGTATATTTAGGCCATAACAAAGTCAAGACTAAAAAACTAAAAAACAAATGCTCAGAATTGAGCTTATTCAACAAAACCTACTCTAATTGATACATTCATCACCTGATCAAGTGAAATGAAACAAACAGTGAAACCATGTAAGCATTCTAGCTGTTGTTTGAATTCTCTGTAAGTGCTTGCTTATGAGAAAGAAGAGAGAACTACTAAAAGGAAACTCCCATGAAAACTTTTCAAAGTACAAGCCCACCGACTGACCTCAAAAATGCTGCGAAAGGATCTTCATAGGAATACATATTGATTTCTAGCCCATCTAATACATTACTGCTTTGCTCTAGGTAGTCTTCGTACCTTGGTTTTGAAATTTTCCTAACATCTATGCTTTCTTTCTTTGATCACTGCAGCAAGTTGAAAAAGGATCCTGAAACACATGAATAACTAATTTTCCTTGATGATAAAAAATAAAACAAAAATCTTCTTCATTACTCTCCTGATATGACTGCAAATCTTGGTATGAGCTTTGTAATGAAACACCTGCCAAAAAAAAAAATGAAGTCGGCTGTCAGATAAAGTTTATATCAACTCTCTTTTCAAGCTTAGCTAATGGAGAGGTAATTTTACTGCAGATATCATCCAACACATCAACTATTGGGTCATGAAAAAATTGAAAAGACTGCTGCAACGTACTTTCCATCAATTTTAATGAGACTTCTTGACTTTCTACAGGTAGCTCATCCTTTTCTTTTGAGATATTATGAAAATTTTCCTTTAAAAACTGAAATGCTTCAAAACATAATGGTACAGAATCATCTAGCATCATTTGATAATGTGTTTCAACTTCCAATCCTTCATCTGCAACCTAACATTCAATGGAATTTAGTGGTTGTTCTATGTTGCAAATAATTTCTTCACCCAATTTAGGAGAAGGTTTCTCATCAACAATTTGCTCAAGAAGTTCATTATCTACCTCAACCTCAATAAAAAAACTGAGAGATTGCTGATTTCTAATCTTGGAAAAATTTTCTTTCAGAAATTGAAATGAAGCAAAAACATAAAGTAAAAGATCCTTCACTTATTTCTACATTTTCTAGACTTTCCTCATCTCTGTCATAGCTGATATGCATCGGATGATCACTGTTTTCAAGCTACTGAAACTGAACTTCCTCCCACAAACCAACTATTGATTTCTCTGCAAGATTAGCTTCTCTTTGGAGAACATAATCATGATCATACTGATCAAACTTGGCACATCATCAATATAAGTAATGTCACCAGTAATACACATTAGATTATCATATTTTTTCTCCTCGGATTGATCTACAAATCCATTTTCTGATCTATGGTGGCTGGGATTAGCAGGAAGATTTTTATGGCTTGTAATCTCTTCTTTTTTTGGGATAAGTGGGTAATGATGATATTGAATGGAAAATACATCTCTCATGGTGATCCTTTGTATCATTTTCTCTACTTTACTTACCAAAATGTCGAGATTTACCTCTGAATATGCTAGGTGCCCTCCAATGTTCTTCTTTTCTTCTTCCTTCAGCTTTTCCCTTCTGATTAGCAGATTAGCCTCTACATATACTACACTATTTTGCATCTCTTCAAGTTTTGCAAGGTTCCTTTCTCTCAGTTGAAACTCCATTTCCGGATCAAAGGCATCTGGGTAATGTAAGAGAGCTGATCCAGGAGGAGGTCTTATATCACCAGGTATCAAATAATAGACTTGATTGAATCTAGCAGAAAACTATTGTACTATCTCCCCTAGTTGTCTTTTCAACTGGACATACTCTTCTAGAATCATGAAATGGTTTTGTTTGACAACCTACCTATCGAGGAAAACTTTGACAAACTGCGGGAAATCTGAGATACTCGCGGCAGGAAATTTTTTGAACCAACTCTTGACTTTGCCTTGCAAATAAATAGAAAATAACCTGATATTGACATCCTCTTCATCAACTTCAAAAAAGTCTAGGAAAGTCTAAAAATTATGAATATGTCTCTTAGCAGTGATGTTTTCATGTTCATGATCAAACCTCAACAGATATAGGTAATGATTTTCAGGGAAATCGTGGAGTATAGGAGGTAAGATGAGTGGTTTGAATCAATCTGGAATTTTACAAGGTGTAGGAGTATGTACATAATTTGTAGGATAAGTCTTCATCTCTTTAGGCTCATCAATTTGAATATGGTCATCATAAGATTCAGAAAAAGGATGGGGACCAAGATCAAAGGAAAACTCGGTATTTACACTTTTAAAACTGGTAGAATCAATATTTTTATCATCTTTATCATATAACAAACTCCAGAAAACTTTCAGGATAGTTTTAGGAAAAGAAAACAAGTAATTTACAAGAAAGAAGATTAGACCTTGAATATAATTCCACTTTGAATACCTGACCTTTTTGTACGATCCTTCCATTTTCCTGTTGGCAAGGTCGATCCTCCAATGGAGTCTTTACATCAAGTTGGAGTCGCCAGGTGAAGAGTTCAGCCTTCATATGCATCTGATTTCTGTCCACCATCAGCAAACAGATCTAAAATTTGTTGTTATTTCCCAGGGAAGATATGGTCTTTCGCTTTCCCTAGTGGAGTCACCAAAATTTTATCACTCTGATTGAACCTCAGGCTGAGAGAGGAAATTCCGAGGTAACCTCAAACCACATTTAGCCAAGTAGCTAGCCCTACTGGGCCAGGAGAGGGCTCTCTCCATATGAATCATAGCAAAAATGACTGAGGAAAGAAGATTTTAGGCTAGGTATAGTAGCTTAGGGTTTTGATTTTTGATTTGTGTAGGGTTTTGTTGGATCAAGAGGAGTCTAACAGTTAGGGCAAGGAAATTAGGTCATAATTTGTAGGGTGTTCTATGGGGCAAGGTAGGTAGAAGGTTTTTAAATTTAAAGGATGATTATGGTGAGATGAATATATTGATGAGAAGTTAGGAATATCATATGAAATGAGTTCTTTATAAATTGAAGAAAATAAACAAATTATGCTAAATTCCCCAAAACAGAGCATGAAAACATGAATTCTTCCTTTCAACTTGAAATTAAGCATATCATAGACATGAAAATGGTTTATGAGCTTACACTACATTCATACAGATGATCACAAAGAAGAAACTATGTCAAAAAATGCATACTAGATGGATCCCAAAGAAATAGCTGCAAATTTATCATTAATGTCCTGGCAAAACTGATTCAAAAATTGTGTCCTTGAGATGCCAAAGCTCCAAGTGAGTCCAACCATTACAATGATTGAGAAAATACATTATATGGATCTCAAAACCACTCTTCCTAGCCTCAGGGAGTCAAATGCATGAGATAGGGATCAGTTTCACCTACTCGCTAACAAGAATCTAAATACTAGGAAAACTCAACAATTTGCCTCTAAAAGAGAGGAAACTGTTTCATTTGACCTCTAGAGGACTTATCTGATGTATCTACCATATATAGAAATAAAAAAATGATATTTACATTTATCTTGACCTTTTACATCAACGATTTCCCATTTCCCAATATAAAAAGTCAAAAAGTCAAAATATGTTGAAGATGGTTAAAATGATAATTTTTTGGCAAAAGAATAGCGCCATGATATAAAAATAGCCTCTCTTGTAGGCAACTTTTGGAGGCCCTACTGGTGTCCAAAAAATCTCCATGATATCTCATTGGAATTATCTCTAAGTATAGTTTCCAAATATGCCTTTCGTTTCGAAAATGGTGCCCATATTCTCTGTAAAAAAGTGAATCTCCCAAGACAGGTATTAGCGCAGCGCCTAGGCAAAAACAAGGGTAGAATCATGTTTTTTGGGTGGTTTTTTTCCTTTTTGAGGGACCAATTTTCCTCCAAATTTTCTGAAATTTTTTGGAGTTCATGTCCTCATCATTTTGAACATGATTCTTCTGACCATTTTTCCATTGGAATCCCCAAGAAAAAGCACAGCGATAAGGGCGCTGCATTTTTTGGCAGTGTGACTGTGTCCCAAAATTGCCCAAAAATCTAAAAAATGTACCAAAGTGCCAAATGTTCTATAATTTGTCAAAATTGTGAGGCTACTTGCTGATCAAGGGTTAGAGGCATGAAGAGACACCTCAGCAAGTATGTTTAACCTCTCCTTCTCCTTTTTCTCGGTCAAATCTTGAATCTTTGCATGGGCTCGTTTGAGCTTGGCCCTTGCAATTTTGTTTCTCATGGCATAGTGCTTTGCCATTTTCCTCTGAATATTATTGTCCTTATTGGCCTTCTCTAGCAAGCCTCCAAATGCAAGTTGGCTCTATCAATCCATGATTCTCTATCCTTGCTAATCTCTATGGCAAGCAGTTCACTTGGAGTAAGTTGCTCTGCCAATTTAGCTTCTCTTTGTCTTTCACGGGCTAGAGCTCTTTTCAGCCCTATTGTATTTGGTCTATGTCTTAGGGGCTGATCCTCCTCATCATAAATCTCATGAATTCTATCCAAGGTATCATCCAAAAAGGCTTTAGCCCTTTCTTCCTCTTTCTTTTCTTTGATGGTCCTTACCTCACTGATAATTTACTTTGTCTTCAGCTGCTAATTTTCTTGCTCAAGAAAACCAATCACAAATTGTGCTCTGTCAAGATTACCTTGAATTTCAATAATCTTTGCCTCTTTGCTTCTGATTAATGCAGTGGTGATTCTATCCTCATCCTCCTCATTAAGTTCAATCAACTGAAACTTCTGCTATGTTTCATGCTTGTCCTCCTGGTCCTCAATGATTGGCTCTTTGCCCTTGTATACCTATTTTTCTGATGAAGAAGGCATGGCCCCTTTCACTCCAAGTGAAGAAAACACATGCCTATGGCCTCTCTGATAAGTCTTGGGAAGTGGCTCAACATCAGTCACATTAGCCCAAGTTTCCTCAATGCCCCTTTCACTGCTTGATGCTTTAGTATCATGATGTAATGATGGTGAAGGATTACGGAAATGTGAAGAAGTAGGGTCAACATGAGGTGAATGCATATGACTAGGTGACGATGTATGAGATGCAGGCTAAGATGGAGAAGTGGATATGGGAGGATGAGATGATGAAGGGATGTTATACTCATGATGAGTAGGGGGGGTAGTGAAAACCTCATTTGCAAGGAAAGTGTCCAATGAAATGTTCTTCTGCTCAAGATGATGCATGACTACCATCTTAATAAGTGAATGGTGAAAAAGGCTCTGCATTTGATGATTATAATGCCTCCTTTGTACAATTTATTCCATCTTGTCAATGCTTTGGGAGATATAGTAAGGTATATGAAGCCTTCTCACTCTAGTAAAGTGCATGAGGTGTTTGATATGGTATGAATAGAGTCGAGAAAAACTCCCCTCACAAGTGAAGTACTTCATGATTATTTTCATCATGGGAACATCCCAGTCAAGGAGATGAGAGAAAGGGAAATTTTTTTTCTTATCATGCTTATATCTAGGTTTGAGGTATGGCTCATAATATCTCAAATCAAGGTTTACCTTCTTAAACCATTTATCTCCCACAATAGGGATCCCTATAGTAGCTAAAATAGCACTAGCGGACATAGTAAAAGTGACCCTAGCAAGGGTGGCATGCCGATCATGAATATTTGTGACAAACAACCTTGTCAACACACAGTGATACTGAATCTGGTGCACCCTCTCACAAAACTCAAAGAAACCAACATGCTTGAAACAAGACACAGTGAGAGGAGAGGCCATGAGTTCCCTTGTGGTTATTGTTTCAAATCTATTAATTTTCCCTCCTTTGTGATCACTTTTCTTTGGTGATTGTTCCTCACTGATGTATTTGTCCCCCTCTTCCGACATTTTGAGTTTGAAAGCTTTGAAACCCTAGGGATGAGGTAGGTGAGGATGCGGGAGTGAAATAGGCTTAGGGAATAGGGATATGGTTCTGTATGGAAGGAGTAGGGTCTAGGGATATGGTGGAGGAAGAAAATGTGAGGTTTATGAGTGGAAAATTTAGGAACAATGGGAACAACAAATGAATCTAGGGTTTTATAGCCTATCCAACCTCGAAATTTCACAAAGAAAACAAAATCACCATGAAAATCCTTTTTATGATAGCAAGGGGATGAAATTCATTATTACTTACTTGTCAAAGGCTTTAGAGAAACTTTGCTGAAGTTTTAGAGGCACCTTGACTGAGTTTTGAGGCTCGTAGACCAAACTGTACATTAGTGCAGAGCCTGTGTAAAATGCATTGTGTTTCTTAGGCATTAGCGCAACGCTTGTGTAAAATGCACTGTGTTTCTTAGGAATTATCGCAACATGGCTGGGTATTAGCGCAACGCTCGGACATTAGCACACCGCAGAGGTGAAAAAACACAGCGCCAAGAAATTTTCGCCCAAACTTCTCAAAAACTCATTTTTTCCCCTTTGCTGAAGACTCTTAATAGATGAATGGAAACAATGGCTTGTTTTGAAGTGCTTTATGGGCTTTATAGCTTTAGTGGATTTGAAATTTAATTCAAATTACCCATTTTTCTAATGTTCATTTTTCCTCTTTGACACTCATACTTTTTTTTCTTTCTGACCTTTGGCATTGCAGGCTTGATCAACATGGAATTTGGCTTTCCTTGCTCACATAGCCCAGACATGATTGCACTTTGACAGCTTGGGATTGCATTTATTACATATGATAACATAAAATTACATTTGGAAAATTTGAAATAAATTACATATTTGACTTTTCTATCAAAATGACATTTTGATATAAAAGTCATAAACTAAAAATACAACTTTGAGAGTATAATAAATACATCATGATGATATTATTTAGTCCCTCTCATATATGTGTTGACCTCAACTAAATGAAAGATTGACCTTGAGAAATGAAAAAACCTAATGAGCTATTGGGATTGATTTTTTACTTGACTTTTGAAAGAGATTTTAACTTTAAAGACTCCCAAGTGAACAGAGCATTTCCATAGGTGTTGTTATGCTCAAAGATGCATGAGAATGAGTTAGCCAATATGATCTTCTACGGGATAATGAAGCTTATTTGACAAGAAAAACCACCAATGGAACAATTTTATGTCATGACCTAATGAAATGATGAAAAAACTCTTAGAGTGGGACAACTAATATGCACATGCGAAATATGTTTTGATCCCTGGTGGAAGTATGCAAATACTAAAACTAACACTTTATTTAACATGGTATGTTTACAGGTTGTTTGAATTCTTGATTAATTTCATGATATGAGTATGTGTCTATAAGATTGCATAAAGTACTGATCTTGTTTTAAGATGAGTGTACTAACCCAATATCTATTGAGACAACTGATATGCACTTGAGTTTAGGTAGGTGATAGTTGTAGCATTTTGTGTTATGATTGTTAGTTTATTATGACATGGTTTTTAGTATTAGTAAAATATTAATTTCAAATTAATGAATATAATGTCTTGATCTTTGGAACATGTGACATACATGTGTTAACAGTTGTAGGGAAACATGTTTGGTACTAACGTGACAAGGTAACAATTGATTTGTTTATATAACTAACATTTGGGTGATGTGATAGTACATAATAAGACTCAACTATAGTAAGAAGAAGTAAAAGAAAGGGATCGAGCGATAATTCCTTTGGATATGTTTGGAAACTACAATTCCAAACGAATGAGTGCTTTGCATACAAGAAGTCTTCTTAACCTTGATTTCGTCTGACATTATGTGGATATGTGCTATATTCATGAACATGTATTTAAATGGTGTACTAGTTGGTTTCTACTTATGGTTGTCTTAATGAAGGAATTGAAGCCCCTTGAGAGATGCCATGGTTGTTTTCAGTTACAAGGTAATGTGCTTGGCACATCAAGGTAAGGTAATTGGTATATTGTTATATTTACTATACACTGAAAATTATGCATTTATTGCACTGTGATATAGGGAATTAAATGGAAAAAGAGTCTGCCATGAAGTCTTGAAGAAGGCTTAGGTTGATATTTCCCTTGGAAGCATTGGGAACCCATGGGGATTGAGTTATGGTGTTTTTTTCTAGTTTTTTGATTTTGGTGCTTTGTGATTTGTTTTCATTTGATTTGAAGTTTTGTTTATGTTTGGTGCATCGTCATGCCACTTTGGTTGTGGTGTCATATTTTTATTGGTTTTCATGGCTTTCTTCTTATTTTCTTTTCGTTATTTCTTTTAATGTTTTAGGATCTTGGAAATTGGTTGGGAAAGAGGAAATTTAACTGAGCTTGGAAAGAGGTGAATGAAACTCAACAGGTAATGTAAGACCTTGATGAAGCTTGGTGCATGTATAAGGGCAGTTGAAGGCAAGAGTATGAAAATAGGTTGAGTTGGTTGGATCCATTGGGAGAAATGGATTATGGCAGAAAACTCATGAGAAAGGTACTAGGAAAGGTAAAGTAAATGAGCTTAAGGTAATAGATGCCTTGGCTACGTTTGGAAATGATGTTCTCAATGTTGTGCATGGATAAAGGGAGTTCTCTTACCCTTAACGTTATGAGATCTGGTAATTGTGATGTGACTATGATTATGTTGATGTTTATATATATATATATGCATATATGTATGTATGTATGTATGTATGTATGTCGTTAACTAACATGGTCGTTAGGATTGTTTTTTGCTAGTGTTCACATGTATATATAGGTATGTATATAGTTGTTTGACAGGTTTTTCAGGGATCATGATTGTTTTATGTTGATGTTTATATGTATATATGTATGTATGTATGCCATTTTCTAATAGGGTCATCAAGAATCATTCTTGTGTAGGAATGATTGCTTATGCAGGTGAATTTCACAAAGAGGTTCCTCGTTTATGAGGAATCAAGTGGGAAGAGTAACCCTAATAGATCTATAAGGTCAGTATCATGTCGATGAATTGATATTCTATGCTTTTATTATGTCTATGTTTATGTTATGGATAGGTAATTTTGAGGGATACATAATTGTAATGGAAGCAGTGTGATCGGTGGCATGCCAGAACATGCATGACTAAGTGGAAAGACATTAGAAGCAAGGTTGCTTGGTAGAGTTGGTGTGTGGTCTTTGGATCTGTAGTACTAGTGTTTTATATATGTGTACATTTTTTTATGCAATGATATGTATAGATCGTATTGTGCACATGTTGTTTAGGAAATTCTATGTATAGATGGCATTGTGTACATGTTGTTTATGCAGTATTGTGTACATATGGTGCTTTTTACATGTTGCATATGCGAGGTTGTGTACATATGGCATCATCTGAATGTTTTACATATGGTATTGTGTACATGTGGTGTTGTGTGCATGTAGTGTTGTGCACATGCTATACATGGGGTGTTGTGTGCAGGTGGTGTTGTGTAAATGTTGTGTACATGTTGTGTAGGTGGTGTTGTGTACAGGTGGCACTGTGTACATGTTTTACATGTGGTATTTTGTGCCTATCATACATGTTATGTTGTGTACGTGTGATATTGTGTGCATGTTTTACATGTTGTTTTGTGCACATGTGGTACTGTGTATGTGTGTTGTGTAGTCATGGTATTGTGACATGTGTATTGTGTTGTGTTGTACACTAGATGTAGGTGTATGTACTATGTTTTTTTGTACACTGGGTATAGGTGTATGTATTTTTTCATTCACCAGATGTAGGTGTGTGTGTTGTGTTGTAGACTGAGTGTAGGTGTATGCGTTTTCTGTCAGGTGTAGGTGCATGTATTGTATGGTGTTGTATGTTGTGTGGGGTTGTCTATGTGTGATGAACACTATGTGTATGTGTACATGTTTTAAGATAAGACACTAGGTGTTTGTCGGGTGTGGAAAACAATCCGATGTGTGCATAGAAAGGAAAAGAATAATGGTAGAAGAAAAGCACTGATTTAAGGACAAGTATTGGTATTTTATTTCATTTTTATTATGTATGTGATCTATGATTTTTATTTATGATGGTTACATGTGATCTATGATTATGTATTATGTAGATGTCATGTGATTCATGATTTTTATTTACGATGGTTGTGTTTCAAGCTAATCAGATGTGATATGTTTATACATGATGATTTGATCAATCATATAGTTTGACTTGTTATGACAAGAAGTAAACAGAATTGCAGGTGTACTTTATTGACTGGCCGCCAATGAGGTATGATTTGAATTTAATTCAACTTTTTTTAGTCTAATGGAAATTATTTTCTTGGTATAGGAGAGCATATTTCAAGAATTGGTAGCAGTAAAAAGGAATTGGAATAAGCAGTAGTATACTGGTAAATCACTTCAATAACAAGGCCATTGTGGGACACTAGTACCCAATAGTGTCCATTTATTTCCATGAGCATTCTATGACTGGTATGATGGTTTTTACATAGGGATATGCCTTGGTGTTTTGACCTTATGATGCAAGGAATCCTTTCCAAGGGATGGATAACTCAGGAATGGGGATGTCGAGGAACTTGGAAGGTGAGTGACTACATGGAAGAGAGTGACTAGATTTACCGAGGGATTCTGTAGAAAATAATGGAAGATCGGGGTTGGATATTTTTTTGTCATTATCATTTCCAGATGCAATCATATGCACATTGGGAGTGTGCCCTAGAATAATGAGCTGGAAACTTTTCACAGAGAGAACAAATGTCACAAGACCGTATCACTGGACATTAGATGCAAGTTTGAATTTTGCATTGGATTCTTGACTTGCTAAGAAGGAATTGAATCATGATATTCCTTTTAGGGTGCAGGTGTGAGCCTGGATTTCCTTGTTGACTAATGTGCACATCATATCCTTTTATTAGCTAGTTGAGAAAATGTGCATATGTGTCTATGTGTATATTATTGTAAATACTATATTGATTTGGATTTTAAAGCTCCATAGACATTATGGTTATTTATTGGTTGAGAAAATGTGGTTGTTATTCTAAATATCATAATGATTTGTGTTATAAAGCTCCAATAAATGGTATGATTATCATGTTTTCAGCAGTGGTCATTGTAAATCCTGTAATAGCTGGGATGTAAATCTCGATGGGAAGTATGTTTTTTTAGTGGTTTTCTGGTTATAGATCTCGTTGAACACTGAGGACAATGTTCCCCCCAGGGGAGGGTTCTATAAAAACCCCAAGTTAAAATCCATGTAATAAAGGAAAAATAAGACAAAGGTCATGGGACATGTATTCCAAGCTTAATGTTGGGCAAGAACATCCTAGTGGATGTTCATTTGGTTTATTATGGATAAGGGAAATTGGAAAATGAAATGGAAAATACTTTGAAAAGGAAAGAGGCATTATTCGGCATTTTATTTATGAAAATAATGGAAAATAGGAGAAAATGAAGGTGAAAGGTCAAAGGATGCATGTGATGAGGAAATTGAAGGAAAATAATGGAAAATGAATAAATTAGAGGCCTCAATGATAAAACAGCTTTTGAGGATCAGTAGACAACTTTTGTTAGTGTTAGATTTTGTCAGTTTAGTTTTGGAGCTCTCTCTCTATTCTCTCTCTCATACTCTTGGACACTTAGAGTTTTCTTGGAGAACTATAGCATTGGATGAAGGAAAGAAAAGGAAGTACAAAGAAGGCAAAGGGAAGAAAATATCAAGCAGGGAAGATTTGGATCCAGCAGCTACAATAGGATTACTTGTAGGTATTGAGTTGCACATGTATGATTTCCTTCCTAATTTTGTCATGCATAGTACATGCATGTGTGTATTTGGTTACCTTTTTTCCATTGGCATGGGTTTTTCCAGATGTGGCAATGGTTTTCAGCCTTTCCTTTCCATTTCTGGATAGTCATGGTGTCATGGGGTTCTCTCTTATTTGGTTGAGCTATATTTCTAGATGGTTTCGAAACTGAGTGGGGTGGTCTCAAGAGGAAACAAAAGGAATCCCTAGACTGGTGTAGGTCAGATTGTGGTAAATCATTATTGTGTATGCCCTCATTAGGCGTAGGAATCCTTGACTACTGAATGGCGAGATATACGGTAAAGACAAGAGGGTGTAGTCTCATTGGGCCTATGAATCCTCAATCGGTGAATGGATGGATATACGGTAAAGCCTACTGGCTAGAGATAGAAAAATTCCTCATGGATTAGGTGGAGATATAGAGAGAAATTCATGCTTGTATAAGCCTAGTGATCCCTGGATTGATATATGGTGGGATTGTGGTAAATCATGGTTGTATAGATCAAGGCTTGGGCCTAGGAATCACTTGGTCGATTGCGGTAAAGCCCGAGGAAGCCTTGGTTGTTTTTTTGTAAGCCCCACATTCATGCTTGGAATATTGTACATGGGTGATTGGTTGAAATAAATATTTGGTTCAACCCAATTTATGGCCAGGTGGTATGTGGAAGTCCCTGACTTGGTTTCATTTTTCTTATTTTAATTAAAAACTCTTTTCCTCTTGTGTATTATGTGTAAATGGGATTTTTATTATGTGATTATAATGTTTGTTCTATCATTCTTGGTTTTTTGGTTATATGTTGGTTATAATCATGGTTTATGGAAGACTTGATTTATGCCTCTCTTCATGTTTTGTTTCGTAAATGAAACGTTAATGAATGCATGACCTAATAGATGATAATGTAGCTACTGTGAGAGGGAATCAAACCTTCTTGACTATTCTAAGATAGGTATGAGATCCCTATGTTTCAATGTGTATTTATGACCTATACATTTCATGTTCATGATGTTTTTAATGAAATTTTTGTCATGGTTAGGGTTTTTTAGTCCAATTCCTTGATCAAGTTTTACATTAGAAGCGTTGTCTTTATGTAATTTATTGTTTTAGAAATTTTCATCAACTTATGGGAAGTGACCTGAATTCTAGCCCGTAAAAAGTGGCACAAATTTCACGGTCTCAGGCACAAAAGTAACTGAAAAATACTGCAGTCATACCCTTGCAATGGCTATGCATGTGACTGGAGGCCTATAGTTGCATGGATGCAACCTTGTGCATGTGACTAGGAGTCCATATCAATGAAAAGGAAATTTAACTTAGGGTTTGGACACCTGGAAGGGTGGTTTATCCCTTGGGAGTACTATAGCACTTGAGGAAGGTTAATAAGTTTTTTTTTTGTTGATTCCACTTCCTTAAGGTGATCTAGGAATTTTAATCATATCATAGTAACTCTTCTTCACATATTTACCTCGATGGACTAGTAAACTTGGGTAAGTGTGGGAGGAGGGTGTTCTAGAAACCTGCTTTGATACCAATATGATTCACACAATTTTATGGATATTCCACTAGACATTTTCTCATAACAGATCTGATAAAATTATATTTAAAATCTAAAATTCTACATTATTACATTTTTATTTCTTTTTATATTTATAGATTTGTAGAATATTGTTAATTGTGTATGCATGTGAATTCAAAATTATGTAGAAAATAGATAAAAATGAAATAAAATCTCACATACACATTTGACACAAGGCATGACCTACTAAACCCTTTGGAGAGAAAAACACAGTTGGAAGGTGAGGTCGCTATGCTCTCTTTCTCTAAATGGAAATATGGTTTTGTTGTACTATACAACACCCCCCATTTACTTTAAATAAATGGGGATCCTTTAAAAATAAACAGAAACTTATGAGTTTGATTTTATTTTAGCCTAAGTCTAAAAACTTTAGGAAATAAATGTTTTTCCCTTTTCACTTTTATTTTAAAAGTGCTCATCAGAAATCGCATAACTTACAAGACGAATAAATTAAAACATATATAAGTGTTGTGAATTGCAATATGCGCTAATTTTTTTTTAAGTTATATAGAATTCCCATTACAAATGCTTTAAAAACCCTTTAAAAAGGAAATCACATCAGACCTTTTAAAAACAATCAACTTATGAAAATTCGGTAAAGATTGTGATAGCTCGGACCCGAAGAACCAATAAAGAAATAATTATAAAGTCCAAAGGTCCAATAAAGCAAAAACGGAATGATTCCTTAGCGCATTTTGCGTTTTGCATCGAATAACCAAATGTAAAAGATTTATTATTGCATGAAAATTGTGATCTGTGTTTTGCATAGATTGCATTTCGCGAAATTCATCGGTGACGAAAAACATAACTAATGGTAATGGTTTAAAGTTGCGATAGGCGATATTGATATTTATTACTCAAGTGCACGAAATGATTCATATCTAATCAACCGAATATAAGATCTAACGTCTTAAACTAATAGATTAGAAATTTTACGTAAAGGTGTGTAAGAGATTTGATAGGAAGAATTATCGGTTATTAATGGCATTTAATGGGAGTAAGGTTCAAAATATTGATATCTACTTTGAGCTTGTTTTGAATAAATTGAACATTGGATTTTTTATTATATGGTTTTAGATCTATCCTTCTCTCCATTCATCTTAGATTTGAGTTTACGTTATTCACTTGAGTTCAAGAAACTGCCTAACGGAGTGAGATTAATTGGAATAACAAAGAAAGGAAAGGAAATTTCCCAAAAATCAGCCACGGAAGACTCAGACATGCCTCCATTTTTCTCAGATACAACCTGCAACAAGGATTGTGGCAGTTCCTCATGGGAAGCAATGTACCAACTCTTCGAGGATGAATAGCCAAGGGTAATAGTCAAAATAGCTACTGCAGACGCGTCAGTTTCTTCATACCCATCCTACTTCGACGTTACATGATCATTTCTTCACAAATTAGCAACAAGGCCGAATATTCTCCCCTACTAAAGTAGGTAATTGACCACCTTAACATAGCAGATAGGTCATTTAAGAATTCAAAGCTGGAGAATATTGGTTCGTTCACAGTAGAATATTTGAGGACAATGGACCACTTTCCCATGCTGCAAAAGAATTATGACAAAGCTTTTGTCCAAATCTTTACAAAGAGGCATAGAGACCTGATGAAAGTAATAAAGGGATGGAAATATGACCAAGGAAAGCTAAAACGGGACAAAATCGATATGTACACGATAACACAGTTACCCTCCCCTTATTGCTATGTTGCTGTAATGTTATGTATATTGTTTGCAAATAAAGATAGTTCTAGGTTTTCTGTAGATTGGGCCCCTTTAATTGACGAAATCATCAATTATTCTATTATGAATTGGGAAAACATCTTGTCTAATAATTTGGCCAGAAATATCATGGATTATAGAAGTAAAAGAAGTGTTTCCTCTAGGGAAATACCCCCCTTCTACATGAGTGCTTATATTATGGACGCAATTTTCTTTTGTTCAAGTTTTCCTATCATGGGATGGAAATGGAAAACCAAAGACCCCACTCCAATCCATATTTACCATAGATCCCTTTGGGAATATGATTTTCATTTACATTTTTATAAAATTTGCAATGGATTCATGTTACCTATGCATCATATTATCTTTAATGAAAAATCCCCTAGGATTTCCAAAGAGGCTAGCACAGACATTTTTCCCATTGCTAGATGGTTTTCTGAAGAGAATTTCACCTATATCAGAGTTTTCAAGAGTTATTCTTCTCCCCATGTTTTACCCTATTATGTGTCTGATAAGCTCGTAGCTAGAGAAATTGCTTACCAACTTGTAGTAAGTGGCATTTATAAGCAACTCAAAGATGCCAAAAAGGCCATTTGGCCTACTTTCCCTTTGCAGTGTGGTACTTTTTCACTTTTCAATATTGGTCATACATTCAAAGAAGTTTCAAATGTTACTTTATTAAATTTGGCTCTAATTCCAAAGAGGCCATTCGACCCCAATGATGTGATTAAGAATTTCACCACTAAGATTAAATTGAAGCCTTTCTTGAATGATATGGATATGTTTGATGATTTCTTTCAAGGCATGGATAATTTCACAGATGTACTAAAAAATGCATCCAGTCAGCTCAGTCAAAATGACTTTGAGATTTTCCAAACATATAGAAATAAGAGGCTGGAAATAATTCCTTTGGATTTGTTGTTTATTGAATATGTCAACAAAATGAATCCAAACATTAGTCTGGATAATGAAGCCAAAGACATGTTTGAAGATGAATCCCAAGAGAAATCTAATCATGAGTAAGGGAAATCACAACATAATTCTCATAATTCGGATCACTCTGATAATGAATCCAAAAGTAGGAATGAGATCCCAGAGAAAATAATTGATAAAGTGATCAAAGGTATTGAAATGCAAACATAAGGAGGAATTAATGGAGCTGGATCATCTTCTCAAGAAGTTTATCGTATCCAAAATACACCTAATCAGGAAAAAAAATATCAGCCAAAATATTTGAAGAATGAATGGGAAAATTTTTCCAAGGCACCGCAAACACCACACCGAAAAATCTAATATTGATGAATCCACAAATTTTCAAATGCCAAAGCATTCTCAAAATTTTGTGGAAACGAAAATTCCACTACAACAGGTACCTGAAGTTCATGATCAAGAGATCATACTGCCATACCCTACAGAGCATATTGTTTTAAAGATTGAAGAAATACCCTCACTTGATGTCTTCTAGAGTCCTAATCACAAGTTTGTAGTTAATAGAAGAAATAGGAGAAGAATGGATGAAATGTTTCAAATCTTATGAATGAATTTTTTGATGTTCTATGGAAAGACCCTTTATCTGATCCTAAAGAACATCTAACTAAGTTATCACAATACGCAAGAGAATATGCTACTGCCACCACTAATAAATCCACCAAAGTAAAACTTATACTAAAGAAAAAAGAAGACAAAGTACAAGAGTTAGAGAGACAGTTAAAACAATAAAATTTTAACTCCAGCAAGCAGATGGAAATGAAGATGTATCAATTTCAAAAGGATTTTTAAAGAATGAATTTGCAACACCAAGCATAGATCACAGATAAAGAAACACAACTTGAAGCAGCAATGGAAAAATTGAAAATTCAGCCTCAAGTAGAGATGTTTATTAAAGAAGCACTGGAAATGAATGCAAATCAAAGCAGCAACAAGAAACCTTTTGTCAACAAGATTAAATCACTCGCTATTACTGTGATATAAGAAAAATCTTGATCAAGCAAGTAGCTAATAGGAGACTTGGGTGTGAGAAATTTGAGTTCATTCAGTGGCAAGGATCTGACTCAGGAAAGAAAGTTGACCTACCTCAGATACACAAATTTCTCAAAGAGATTTTATTTAAAGATTCATAAGTACAATAGAGACAAGTAGAAAAGGAAACATCAAAGGCATCAAGGTTAATAAATAAAATTACTGAATCCGTTAATGAACACCTTTTGAAAGTTTAACTTATTAAAGAATCCACAACTGAAGTAATTTTAGAACTCAAGCCATTAGAAGCACAGTGGAAGAAAAATACACAGATGCAAAAACAAATGATTAAAAAGATAAATAAGTTTGATCAAGAATCAAACCTTATCATCAGTGCTTAACTCTTTAGTCATTAACTAATTCAACAAAGAAGTCACAACCAACACTTTCGAATGCAATGTTGAAAACCCAGATCAGATTAGGAATTACGCAGCCAGCTTAGCTAAAACCAATGGTGGACATTTTTCAGCTTCGAGATCAAATGCACAAAGAGGATCAATACACATAATCATGTTGTTATTTTATTTTCCTAGATTGTAGTTTAAGTTTGCTCCTTATGAGGATGGTTGTTTGGAACCTCCTCTATTTTTATGTAATAATCTATTTTTAAACATATTATAGTTTAGTATTTAAACCCTTCTCATGCATTTAGAGAAGGGTCCAGAAAATTTTCAAAAACATTTGCAAAGAATGCACTTCTGTAAGTTTGTAAATTATTTTATGGATTAATGGAACGAAATATGTTATCATTTGACATTTGAAGTTGTTTAACTGATGTTGTACTACTATACTCTTTAAATTTCTTGAAATTGAAGATGAGTAGAAAACTACTGTCAGTTTATATGAGTAGGACTTTGTATATATGGTACTTTTACACGTTATATTAATTTTTTCTTTTTATATTAACAGATATCTTTTTATCGCCATTATATATTTGAGTTGTTATGATAAATGAATGTTAAATTCACTTCTCTACTGATATTTGTTTATTATTTCTTATCTTATATATAATCACACATATAAATGTGAGATACATTTCACAATTCTTTTAATGAAACTATTTTTTTAGAAGAATCACTTTTACATAATTTTCATCTCTTTCAACTGTTAAATAATCTTCATTACTAATAGCTAGAAGATATCCTTTTAAATCGCATAAAGGAAGGAACACCCCGGGTATATAGTAGAATAGATAATTTAGATAAATGCATATGATATATTAAAAACATTTCCTATTTGAATGTTATATAAAAAAAAACACACCCCAAAATCATCCTTATTAGGAAACTAGTCCCTTATCCCTAGTCGAAGCCACCACACCAAACAGAAAGGACTTGCTCTAAGGTTCAGACTGGGTGGTTTTCCCCCATTTTTTTGCAATGGAATTCCGAGGCATCAACATTTTGGCACTAGAAGGAGGGCCAATTGTGATTGGAAAGCAGATCTGATCAATCTAAAAATTTCTCTCCCTCTAGATCCCCTTCAACTTATAGAACATTAGTTGGATCTAAATCTTTAAGATCTGAAGTTGAACATCCTTCTCCTAAGTCTCCTAGTAAAACTCAACCCATAATATCTCCGTATTTTCATCAAAATTCCCCAGAAGTTTATTCTTTGATAGAAAAGTTAGAGTATCCATTTCTACTGAAAAGCCTGAAACTTCTCAATCATATGAGATTAGTGTTTCATCCTCTTTTCAACGTAGAATAATATTAACTCGATTAGAAACTCAAAAGATAGGAATTCCTCCTTTCGAATTTCCCATTGATACTTCTCGAAGGAAGAAAAAGAAGACTGAATCAAAGTCAATCACCAGTGAGGTATTATCTAATAATCAACCCCATTCACCTCCATTACCTCCACTCACTTCCACAACTTCCATTCCAACAATTAGTGTTACTTTAATTAGTTCCAGTACTCAAACTACTACTCCTTCAACAAGTTCTAGCACTCATCCTTCCTCTTCTTCAACTCAAACTCAATCCATCACCTCCATGCAAGGTCTAATGGCAGGCCAAGTACCTGCACCAAATGTACAACCATGGAACAATCTAGGTGCTGTAAAAATCCCTGCTTCTCTTCATCCTCTCCCAAAATATCCTGAAAGATGGTTACCTAAATTTAATCCTGATGATGGTCTTCCAGTTGAAGAACACATTCATAATTACATGTTAGCCATTAATTTAAAAGAGGTAGTGGAAGAAGATTGTGTTGTAAGACTATTTCCATATACTCTCATAGGATCTGCAGGATCTTGGTATTTTTTATTACCTGCCCTCTCTATAACTAGCTGGAATATGTTCGAAGAACATTTTTTAGATATGTTCAGAGATGAAAGAACCACTGCATCGCTCATCAACGATTTATCAAATCTAAAGGCTAAAACATGGTATAAAATAAAATATTTTAATTCAAGATTTAATAAGTTACTCAATAAGATTCTTGCTACATCAGTTCCTAGTGCAAAAGCTCTAATTGAGTGGTATATTTCATTTCTCCCATCTAATATAGCCATTTTTGTTGATAGAGAAAAATTTCCTACATTGGTAGAAAATATGATGGAATATTTATCTATAGAGAAATGCATAATCGCTCTTGAAAAGAAGAATTCCCAAGAAGATAGGAAAGGAAAGAAAGTATCCTTCAAAGATGATTCAAAGAAAAATCCATCAAAATACCCTTTCGATGTAGAAAGTCTTTAGAAAGTTTTAAAGACTATGACAAATGAAATGGAAGATATCAAGAAACAAGTTTTCAAAAGTTCTAGTTCAAAGAAGAATTTTAGACCCTTCAAGAAAAATCAGTTTTCTAATTCTCAACCTTTCAACATCATATCTAATGCTAAGTCTGATCAAGATACAGATGAAGAGTAAACAGAAGAAGAAGAAATCGAACTAAATGGAATGTGGGATTTTATCCTACGAAATGATGAACAACAATAAGCTTTACCTATAAGTACAAGGAGAAAAATTACCACTAAAGCAATGTAGACAAATCATAAATAGAAGAACTCAATGCCTGCTAAAGATGAAACAGTAAGTAAAAAGTCTACAACTAAGGCTACACAAACTAACCCTGCTACTTTAGATGTTCCACCTACATCAAATACAATGGTAGTCTCTGACACCATTGAATATAATGTAGTTGAGGATATGAAAAATACAAGGGCCAACGTTTCAATTCATGAACTTACTAAGCTAAAACAACAGCAAAAGATCTTACTCAGAGATTTGAATGCAGTTCTTGCTTCAACCTTACCTACTTTGGTATTAGTTCAAGCTGATAATAAAATGAGTAAGCCTCTTTCTCCTTCAACTAAAATAGATGCTACATATTTGATTATGATAGGTGATCAATCCATCTCTCATACTCCTCCATTTCTTTTAACCTATGAGATCTATAATAAGAACACCCATACTTGTTAAATAGACTCAGGGGATTCTTCTAATATCATGCCAAAATCAGTATGTGCTAAGTTGAACATAACTCCTCAGAGTTCTCCTGTTCATATAGTACAACTTGATAGAACTAAAGTAGAGGCTGTAGGAGAAATAAATTATGTCTCTATCAGATTGTCATCAAACCCTAAGGTTTCCTAGATAATTGATATATTGGTGGTTGATATTCCTGAGTTCTATGTTTTAGTGTTAAGTAGAGACTGGTATGAGAAACTTCATGGATATTTCACAATGGACTGGTCACATATGTGGCTACCCCACAATGGAAAGCCAAACCAAATCTGGGTAGATGTAATATTCCAAAATTTGCATGCAGCAAATTGGAATATTAAGTTTTTCTAATTTCACTTAAGAGATGAATAAATGGGTAAGGAGGCCCATTCATAATAAAAATCTGAATAAAATCCCTCATAATGTAAAAAGGGATCATAATGCTAGCTAGATTTTACACTCTCAGGTGTGAATAGGGACATTTTCATGTGGACAAGGTCAAGTTTGACCAAGTCAATAGCATTGGGATAAGAGGTGGAGATCATCTAGTGAGACAATGCAGAGATAATGGGAGGAAGATTCATTGGTGAAGGAAGCCCTAATGAGTGGGGCCCAAGGCAAGAAGGCTCACACATGTTTAAAAGGAGGGAAAGGCAGCCATAGCAAGACATCTTATGATTTTATATTGCATTTGTGGTCTGTATGACCTGTTCTTTCTTCAACTATTTATTTGAGATTGTTGTGCTGCTTAGCACAAGGATTTCATGTTTAGGAATCCTTCTCCTTTCTTGAGAGGCCTCTTGAGGGAGCTTGTACTAAAATTATCCACATTCAGGCTTTAGGCCAAGCATCCTCCTTCAGCTATAGCGTTATTTCGATAACAGTATAGCTTTTTGTTGTAGGGTGTTGCAATGGGGGTTCACAACACCACTTCCATCACTTGTTTTCCAGAGGAGGGAGCCTCCATTCCTTTAGAAGATCAGTAAGAAAGGTCTTGGAGAAAATTTTAATATCTTGGCACTTAGAAAAAGTACTCCCATCACCTAAAACGTATTCCCTTGCAGGAACTGCATCATTTCTTGCAATGTTGCAGTGTGAGGGCCAATCCCCTTAATCTTGGTTTGCTTTTTGAGGGAAAAGGCCAACCTTTCTCCCAGAAAGTTTGTAAGAAAGATATTCCTTCATTTCTTGTATTATTCAGCTGTATGAGAGTATTTCTTTAGTATACTGTGTTATTTCAGATCCATATGTGCATATCTATCATTATGTACTTGTGCTTTCATGAAACCCTTGCCGGGTTATCTCTATAATGTGAAAAAGGAGCTAGTAACTTATTTTCTCCATGTATTGATTTAATAAACTACGAATCTATTATTTCAATTATTTTTTAATAGAAACCATCATAAAATTACGTTGTACATGCTTCAAGAAATTTATGTTTAGTCAAGTCATGGGATTTGGGCCTTTTTGAGCCATATTAGAACCGGGAGATCTGTTTAATCCACCAAAAGGGATTTTTTTCTGAATATTTTCTGGGTGGGAGTCCCCTAATACATAATATAAGGGATCCCAGTGTTATTTCCTCCTTTTATAACACAATTTTCTAGGAATAACATTTTTAGGGTTCATATTGCTGCTTTTCCCCACTTTTGGCTGACATAATGGATCATATTTTTGCTGCTGCATCATTAATTTGATTGCTATGTGTTTCTGACATATTATATGAGTTAATTTCTTGTTTCTATTCCATAATTTTGTTTAAGTATTGTTGCATTCCCATTTTGGGATATTACAGTGGTATCAGAGTATGATCTTTGGCTTAGCGTGTGAGCTCCATCTATCAGAAGAATAAAGAGAAGGAGAAAATATTATAATTATGGATATGATGAGCCTTATCTCATCACTTTTCATATCTAGAAAGAACCTCTCCCAGAAGGTTAAGCAGATGAAGGAGAAGAGATGTGATGAAACTCCTAGAGGGTTTCAAGAAGAGGAAGAGCCATGCAAATCCGATTCTCAAAGAGGAGAATAAAAGAAGCATGAAGAACACTTGGAGAATGAGATCCTAATTTGATACATTTTTGAGTACAAATCTCAACCTATAGCCTTCAAGGAGACTCTAGCTTTCCCACAGTTCATCTAGTTGGAGGAAGAGAGGAGGCCTTGCAGCACAAGAAGAATAAAAGGAAATAGGTTTCTATTGTCTAATTTTGATGGATCATCTTCATCAAGGGCTTGGGAAAGAATACTTGATGCATTCTTCCTTCTACATCCAATGGTAGAGAGAGAAGCAGTAGAGATTGCAGCGCTGCACCTGGAGGGTAAGGCAAGAACTTGGTGGTTCAGCCATATGATTCATGCAAGAGTATCTTCTTTTGTAGATTTCACTCAAAGGGTAATAAAAAGGTTTTATGAAAAGAGATGAGAGGAGGAGAAGCCCTCACCACCACTTGAGGAGACTTGTACCAACACTGTCACAACCCTGGAGGAGCGGCCTTCGACATCAATAGTTGGGGGAGCCAATACATTAGAAGGTTGTGGAAATCTGCCTTTACATGACCAATGGTCAGCACATACTGCTAATCTAGAGCAGCAGGATTGCATTGTGCTGTGCAAAATTGAATGGGCCAAGGAAGAGATGAACCATCATCATCATATGCCATTATTGGGTTGCATACCACACTTGAGTTTGGGGTTTGAAAACTTGGAGGGAAGGATGAAAGATGGTAGAAATATTGAGATGAGAAATATTTTCTCCTTTCTAGATGACACTTTCTCAATGAGCATCTCACAGCTCAAAGAGAAAATTCTACTTGTAGCAGACCCAAGACCTTATTGGTTTTGGAGGGCCATTGATGAGTAGAAGGTCTCATGGAGAGATCTCGTTGGAGGTGAACTTCAACATATCATGGAGTGCAAGGTTCTTCAACAGTTTGAGGAGGTTTTTCCCTCATCACATTTGAATCTTGATAGATTCAATATGGGTATGGGTATGAGGTTTTTTCTAGAAGATCTCCAAAGAGTTGCATTTCAACATCCCATGAAATGCAAGAAGAGAAATATGATTTGGGAGAATGGTAGTCTTCATTGGAAGGGTACCAAGGTTGAGCATGATGGGAGGCACTCACATTTGGATGAATGGGTGTGGATGGAAAGCAATAAGCTGGAAAGATACTTGCAATTATATGACACCGGGTAGCAAGAGGCTTGGCTGCGTTGGCTACTATTAAAGGAGTTTGGCCATCATGTGACATATCCTCTTTCTAAGGGTATGTGGGTGGAGGAAGTTTGGCAGGATACTTGCGTCATAGGGCAGAAAGGAGTATGGATGCATTGTGATGATATGAAATTCTTCATATCAATCATGATGCTTTCACCACATGATTTGTATGATGGAGGTATGAGGAGGCAGAAAAAGCTTTTATTGCTTGGGTTGTTCTTTGGAGAGCATGGGCAGATTTTCTCTCACACTTTGCATGATGTTGCAGTTGTTAGGTCCCTATATTACTAGTATAGTCCCTTATTGTTTTTAGTGTAACCCCCTTATTGTTACTATTGTACCCCTGTAACCCCCATATTGTTATTAGTGTGCCCTTAAATTATTATTGTTACATCGGATAGGATTACATTGTGGCCCCACTAGGATTACAATGTGACCCCATGGAATCCTATAGATAGAAAGGAGGTTTTGTAATTTGTATCATCCAAGAATTGTTCATTCATGTAATGTATTGGAGGTTTCCCCCTCGAAGTGGCTTATTTCTAAGGTGTTTATATCACTTTTCTTCTATTTTTGGAGCTGGTTTCACAACATTTGGTATTAGAGCTTTGGGATTCTAGGGTTTCGCTGCTCCAAACATGTCATCATGGAATTTTCGCTATAACATTTTTTCTACGAAGGTTTAGAATCTGAAATTTTTAGAGTAAAAATCCATAATCATGAGGAACATTGTCGCAAAATTTCAGAGCTTGGTTCGCAACATTTTTGGAGATACGATCTGTGCAAGTTAGGTCATTTTGTAGGCTCCTGAATTTAATATAAACAGGTCATCGTGGTATGTTCACAATAAAAAAATTTCTATGAAGGTTCAAAAACTGAAATATTTAGAGTGCGAAGCCAAAATTCTGAGGAAAATCATTGCAAAATTTCAGATGTTGGTTCGCAATATTTTCAGAGATATGATCTGTGGAAGTTAGGGCTATTTCAGGCTTCTGAATTTCATCTCAAAGAGGTGATCGTGGGAAAATATTCATAGCTCTCTCTCTAAGCATCGGATTTGAATGCTGTAAAAAGTGGCTGCAAGTACATGGACTGCAGTTTTATGTCTATCAATTTCTATGCCAAAGGAGGAAACAGTGACACGTGGAAAGTCGTACAAGTTCACTCTACTGACCCAGTCTAAAACTGGGTCATCGTGGGGGATTGGACATAACTTTGTCTTGAAGAATCCAAATCAGATAAGACCTACAGAATTTGAAAGAAGCTTTATAGGGATACTACAAGGCAAAATTTCAGATATTGAGGATCTGCAATTATAGAGATAATTCAATTTCAATATCGAGCTCCTCAAAAGTAATTAAAAGGTGTATATTTTTTTTTCTTCGGAATTGCATAAATATTTTTTGAAGAATCAAGTTGAATTAATTCCAAGGGCATATTGTAGAATAGATATCAGTATTGGATTATAAAATGGCCCCTAAAAATAATTCAACACCCATTAAGCCTTTAGAAGGCTCTACTATGACTCATGAAGACGAATACTGGAAAAATGACATATCAAAATTACAAGAGCGAGTGCAACAAATTTCGCTCTCGCAAAGAACAACAAAAAATGAAATGGAAGTTTTGAATAAGGGTGTGGAAGCTAAGAAGGATGGTTTGAAGAAAGGCATGGAAGCTAAGAAGGATGGTTTGAAGAAAGGCATGGAAGCTAAGAAGGATGGTTTGAAGAAAGGCATGGAAGCTAAGATGAATGGTTTAGAAGCTAATATGGATGGCATGGAAGTGGGCATGGAAGCTAAGATCGATGAAAAAATGAAAGACAACATGGAAAACATGAAGAAGGATATAAAACTAGACATCGAAGGTTTGGAAAAGTTGATACAAGAAATGTTTCCTAATGGTGAAAAGATAGTAAAGGAAACTCATGATGAGAACAAAATAAATGTTAATCGTGATTCATAAACTCTAATGTTGGAGGGAAGAACCACCATATTCCAAAAATGGATATGAGGAAGTTTGATGGAAAGGAACCTGTAACATGGATACTACATATGGAGCAATATTTTGATTTCAATAATGTGCAAAACACACAAAAGCTATGCATTGCAACCTTACATTTAGAAAAAAATACATTTGTATGGTATCGATGGCTTTGCTCCCATAAAAGAATTGTCACTTGGTCAATTTTTATGGAGGAAATGATAGAACATTATGAGAATACAAAGAGAAACACCTTCTTTAGCCAATTGATAAATCTCAAACAAAAGGGTTCAGTGGGGGAGCACATTGAGGACTTCCAAAAATTGAATATAAGGGTAACTGATATTTCAGAGGAACACAGGATTGATCTCTTCATAGGTACTTTAAAGGATAACATCCAACATGAAGTTCACGTTTTGGAACCCGATTCATTGGAGAAGGCATTCAGGTTGGCCAGAAAAATTGAATTTAAAATTATGGTGACAAGGAAGCCTACCACTCACTTCTATAAAGAGGGAAGTGTTGCTACTCCTAGATTTGCACAACCTACAAGGTTGACACCACAACAATTGGAAGAAAAAAGAGAAAAAGGGATTTTCTATAGTTGTGATAGAAAATACACTAAAGGTCATAAGTGTGCTGAGAAGAAATTATTTTACATAGATTGTCAAGAGGAAGAAGAAAATGAACAAGAATCTTCAAAAGAAGAGGATATACACCACCAACCAACCCTAGAAGAGGAAGAAATGAGTCCTACCATATCGTGTAATGCATTGGCAGGAATTACCACTCCTCAAACTCTCAACATAGAAGGACATATCAAGAAGAAAAAGGTAATAGTGTTGATGGATTTAGGTAGTACCCATAATTTTATTCATTGTAAGGTAGCCAAGGAATTTAATTGTTTCCTATACCCAACACCAGAATGTCAAGTGATAGTTGCAAATGGAGGAACTATAAATTTCTCTAGAAAATGCCATAATATCAAGCTAACCATGGGGGAATATGTATTGAATAGTCCAATTCTTTCCATTCCTATGGGAGGTGATGATGTTGTACTAGGAGTACAATGGTTACAAATTTTGGGGACGGTAGCTTTTAATATTCAAGAACTTTTCTTGATTTTTTTTCAGAAGGAAAGGAAGTCAAATTACGAGGTATTGCAGGGAAGCCAGGAAAGATAATAAGCTCTAATGTCATGAAAAGTCTTCTAAAGAAATAAAAAGGCGGCGTAATTGCACAATTATGCTCACTAGAAGTTCCAACATCAAAATAATCTATTTCTTCAGATCTCCAAAAAGTCTTGGACAATCATTCCAAGGTGTTTGAAACTCCCAAAGGACTCCCACCCATTCATGACCATGATCATGCTATTCATTTGATTCCAGGAATTGTTCCTCCAAACATCAGGCCTTATAGATATCCTTATGTCCAAAAGAGTGAAATTGAATGTATGATTGCAGAAATGTTAGAGGCTGGTATAATTCAACCTAGTCAAAGTTCCTTCTTTGCTCCTGTAGTATTGGTACACAATAAGGATGGATCATGGCGCATGTGTTCGGATTATAGGGAGCTAAATAAACTCACCATTAAAGATAAATTTCCCATTCCTGTGATTGATGAATTACTGGATGAATTACATGGAGAAATTTATTTTACCAAGTTGGATCTTCATTCAAGATATCATCAAATTAGAATGAAGACTGAAGATATTCCGAAAACATCATTTCGAAATCATGAGGGTCATTATGAATTTTTGGTCATGCCTTTTGGCCTTACCAATGCACCTTCTACATTTCAAGGGTTGATGAATTCTAATTTCAAACCCTTCCTTAGAAGATTTGTGCTAGTATTTTTTGATGATATAGTAATCTACAACAGGTCTTGGAAGGATCATGTTCAACATGTTGACAGGGTACTCAAACTATTGTGGGAGAAACAATTATATGAAAAAACATCCAAATGTTTCTTTGGAGTATAAGAGGTGGAATATCTGGGTCATATTGTATCTCATGAGGGTGTTAGGGTAGACCCTAACAAAATTAAAGCCATTAAGGAATGGAAAGTCCCCACAACCATAAAGAAGTTGCGAGGATTTCTCGGGTTAATAGGGTATTATCAAAAGTTTGTTAAGAATTATGGGAGAATAGCAGCACCTATAACAAAATTATTGAAGAAAGATGCATTTTCATGGACTCTCGAAGCAACTAAGGTCTTTGAAAATCTTAAGTAAGCAATGTGCCTAGCACCAGTCTTAGCTATGCCAGATTTCACAAAAACCTTTATTGTGGAATGTGATGCCTCGGGAAATGGAATTGGTGTTGTTTTAGTGAAATAAGGAAGACCCATTACTTTTGAAAGTCATCCAATCAAAGGAAAGTATTTACAGAAAGCTATTTATGAGAATGAAATGTTAGCAATACTACATGCACTAAAGAAATGACGAACTTACCTAATGGGAAGACATTTCAAGGTAAAAACTGATCATGATAGTCTTAAACACTTTTTGGAACAAAAGAATATCTTTAGAAGACCAGTAAAAATGGGTCACAAAGATGTTGGGTTATGACTTTGAAATAATCTACAAAAAAGGGAAGCTAAATGTTGTTGCATATGCACTCTCGAGAAATAATGAAGAGGTGGAGTCATTGCTTTGTGCAATATCTATTATCCAACTAGATTGGATAACCAAAGCAAGGGATAAATGGAAGAAGGATGAAGAAGTGTGGACAGTCATTCAAAAGTTGCAGCAAGATCCTAGTACATCTGATACATTTAGTTGGAAAAATGATACCTTATGGTACAAAGATCACTTATGTCTTTGTAAAAATTCCCAACTAAAACAAAATATTCTTTTGGAATTGCACACTTCTCCTTTAGGAGGACACTCGGGATTTTTAAAAACATACCATAGGGTGAAGAAATATTTTTTTTTGGGATGGCCTTAAATCTGATATTCAAAATTTTGCGGCAGAATATTTGTTTTTCGAGCAGAATAATGTTGAGACAATTAAGACCCCGGGTCTTCTACAGCCTTTATCCATTCCAAGTCAATGTTGGGAGGAGATTTCAATGGATTTTATCACAGGTTTACCTAAGTCCGAAGGAAAGAGTGTCATCATGGTGGTAGTTGATAGACTTAGGAATAATGCACAATTTTGTGCATTATCTCATCCACTTAAAGAAAGTATAGTTGCTACTACATTTATGGACACAATTCAAAAGCTACATGGAAACCCAAGGGTTATTGTGAGGGACAGAGATCCCATTTTTACTGGAAATTTTTGGACGGAGTTATTTTCTTGTTTGGGTACTCAATTAGCTCATAGCTCATCTTATCATCCTCAATATGATTGTCAAAATGAGAGTAAATAAATGTTTGGAAGGATATATTCATTGTTTTGTATCTAATAAACAAACACAATGGGTCAAGTGGTTACCTCTCGCTGAATGGTGGTATAACACTTCCTTCCATACTGCAGCAAAAATGACCCATTTTATGGCACCTTATGGATATCATCTTTCATCCATCACATCATCTTTAAGAGAAAATTTTAAGGTTAAAGTAGTGGAAGATCACATTGAGCATCAAAAAGAAGTTCTCCAACTCTTAAAGGATAACTTGAATTTGGCACAAAATCGAATGAAACAACAGGCATATCAACATCGCAGCGAGGGAAGTTTTAATGTATGAGAGTGGGTATTTTTATAGCTACAACCATACAAAAAAATGTCCCTCAAGCAAGCTAAGAAGGATAATAAATTATCACCAAAGTACTATGGCCCTTACAAGGTGTTGTAAAATATTGGTACTATGGCATACAAATCGGATTTTCCTGCATCTTCACGAGTGCATCCAGTTTTCCATGTTTCATGCTTAAAGAAGGTTATAGGTGAAAATATTCCTATTCAAACAATATTGCTAGAACTTGATGATGAAGGAAAAATCATATTGGAACTTGAAGCGGTCACAGAAACAAGAACTCAACAGCTATGAAATCGATCAATTTCAGAGTATCTCATCAAGTGGAAGAACTTACCCACTGAAGATTCTACATGGGAGGATGAAAATTTTATACAAAAGCACCCAGAGCTACTCAAGTGTTGAGGAAAACACTTTTTTGAAGGAGAGGGGTGTTATCACCCTAGTAATTCTCAGGTTGTGGGATGAGGACTTTTATAGTTAAGAAAACCAGGGGTAATGAAGAACCACTTTAGAATTCAGGATCTAGCCTTCCTGAGTTCCGGAGAGGGGTCTCTCCAAAAGATTTAACTTTGTTTTATAATTGGATTTTAGGCTAGCTATGAGTGGAAAATGGGACTTGTTTTGAAAGTGTGGTGGGAATAAAAAGTGTTTCAAGGTAAACCACAGATTGATCTACCAGAATATTGGGCTATGGAGTGAACTTTCTAGGAAAGCAGAGCTAGGAAATAAGACTTAAAGATGCAAATGTACTAAGGGCGGGGTAGATGACCTTCAAAGGCTTTGAATAGGATTTTTTGATGGAATGGGTGAAATTTGAACAAAAGGGCACTTAAGAATCCTTAATTTACAGAAAAGAAGATTGAAGAAGGGGATCAAATAGGGACTTAGAGAAATTAATAATTATATAGTCTAGTTATCAAGCAGAAAACATAATCATGAGCAACTAGTAAAAAACAAGGAGATTTTTATCACTAATCCTGTTTAAACCTTCCTAGTTAATAATTTAAGACAGAAACATAATAAATTAATGTATGGAAACTTTTGAAAGATAAAACAATGAAAAACGGGAAAAAACTAGACTTATCTGGTCAGCACAAGAATCCTGAGCTATGATGTCTTTAATCTCAATTCCAGTCTGTTGCTTTGCTAATTGACTAACACCAACTTCAATATATCCAGCAAAATGACTATAGTAGTCTTGATCAATTTTATTCCACCCTTAATACTTTCCAAAGATGAAGTATTTATATAAATAAATTGCTTACAAAATATCTCAAAGTTTGAGATAACGTTTTAAGGAAAAATAGGAAATATAACATAAGAAGAGGGATAGTAGCAAAACAGTTTGCAAGCTATTCTCTTTTACAAGAAAACATAGAACTGATTATCTTAATCAAACTGATTTCATGATGTGCTTGAAGCATTGCTGGCATTGGATGCATTATCTCGTGGAAGATGACTTGTATATCACTCCTTCTTTTCACTTTCAATCCTGATACTCTTTATCTTTGATTTTCACTGTTTTACCGCTGTAATTGCAAAATGACTAGTAGTAAAATTTGCTTTTTACTGATACACTTTGACATCTGATACACTTTGACCCTGAATTTTTACCCTAAGGTAACAGTAAAATGTGATTTCTTCATGTGATTTTCCTGCTCCTTTACCTATCAAATTCACATCAGATCTGTGAATTCTTGCCACTGTTGAGCTGTGGGGATCTTTATACTCTTCAATTTTCTATAGCTTTCATCAGTTTCTATGTACTTATAAAATTTTGGCTTTACTATGAACATGAGCTTAATTTCATTCTCCAAAAAGAACAAATTATCAAAATATTGAAGCATTATTTTTCCACTTGGAGATCCTTGTGGCAAAGGCTTTTTAGCCTGCTCCTTAGCATGGGCTCTAATTTTCTGGTCATAGTCCTTCTGTGGCATTAATTTTTCATTCAATGCATGAATATCTGGAAGTCCTGCTTCTAGCAGCAAGTCATACTTGGTCTTGAATTTACTAATTGATATGTTCATATTATCACACTTTTCTTCCAGATTATTCATGATGTTTCTCTTTGTTAGGACCTTTCTGATTTCAAGGATAGCCTCTGTCCTATCAGCAATCTTCAATTCTTCTAATTCTTCCCTATTTTTACTATTCAAAAATGATATTAGCTGAATTGCTTGTGGGGGTTTTTTTCCAAGTTCCTTCTTTGTTTTATCAATTTCTGCTAAGTCAACTTGTAGCAGATCTTTTTGCTCATATATTATCTGAATAGAAGGCCATTGTGAGTGAATGCCTTGAGTGGTTTTTGTCCATAAATGATTTTTTATGTAGGCAACCTGCTCAGTGAGATTTATTTGCTGTTGAAGAATTTTCACCTGCTCCTGTAATCTATTAGCCCTTTTTTCATGTCCTTTGGAAGTGATTAAGGCATCTTTGTTGGATGCTTCCAGATTTTTTATGGTGCCTTTTAAACTGATTATCTCTTGATATTTTATGGACATGTCTTCCATAGCCTTGATTATGGTAGTTGTCTTCCCTACTGTGTTTATCTGTGATGTCGATGAAGAGGTGGCAGAGATATCTTTAGAAGTAATTGACACTGGAGTTGCCAATACTCCTTGCGGTGCCAAATGTTCTGCCAATGTTGAGGGGATAGCTATTCTTACCGTTGGGATAGCTATAGGAATGGAAAATTGCTGAGTTTTCTTTTCATTTTCTTGCATGACAGCTTCTATTTGGCTTTCCATTTCCTTTATTTGGGTTGTCATCTTTAGAACAAGTTGTTTTAATTCATCATTCTCTGTTTTTTGTTGAAGGATCTCTTTTGCCTGAGGATTTTCACTTTGAGGTAATTTCAGTTTTCTCCTGAGAGCTGCTATGTCTTCATTTGTCTGTCTAATTATGGATTTTTCCCCTTCAATGTTTGCTGGGTCAGCTCCTGCTTCAATTACTATATCTTCCAATGCTTTGATTCTTAATTCATTGGCATAATATGATGCTTTATCCAATTTCATTTGATTCTGAAGATTTATCAATGTTTTCTGAAGCTTAATAGAATTCATAGTCTTGTTGACTATTTTGGAATACAACATCTCTGTATTTCTCCTGTGGAATTCTATTTGGTCCAATTCATGGATAGTATCTGCATCAACTTCCAAGTTTGTCTTTGAATAGTCTGCAATTTTTTTTGGATCAGCCACTGTGGGCTTCAGAAATTACATTACCAATTTGTTTGAAGAGTAATCAAAAGCTGAGAGGAGTCTATCTTTATTCCCAGGCTTTTCTTAAAGAAACATGGAATATAATTCACTTTTGAGTTCTTCATTTTTTTCTTTGATTTGTCTGAACTTGATTTGAATATCTGACTCTGTGTTGTTAGGTTCTTTGGAAGAAGAGGGAATATCAACATTTGTTTTCTTTTCAATCATAACAGTGTCTTTATTCTGTGCTTCAAGTTGGACATTCTGAAGCTCCTTGAGTGTTTCATTTACAATCAAGGTGGCCTCATCATCAGTTTGATGGCCATCGTTATCCTCAACATTAATAGCTTTATTCCTTTCTTCATCAGTCAATTTGCTCTTCTTACTGTAGGGAATCCTGAATCTCTTATCTAGAATAGTTTCTGATATGAAACTGCCATCTTCTCTGCTTCTTTTATGAGAAAGTTCAACCCTTTTTTTTACTGTAACAACATGTGCTTGATCCTCCTGTTTATCCTGTTCACTGTTTCCCTGTATACTCTGTGAGTCGTCATCAAATAAAGTATTTGCCTCCCACTCAATTTTGTTGGAAAATTTTTCAATTTGAGGCTTAGAATCATGCAAGAAAGCAGACAATTTGCATTTCAATCTAATTTGGCTTAAAACACTCTGAGGATCATAATTCCACATAAAGCTGTATGGGAATTTGTATTCTTTCAACTTGATATTAATCTCATTTACTACTTATTTGTTGTTAACAATGAATGGCCCAACTTGATTTTTGAGTTTAAAATGAGTCTTTTTCCTAGAGGCCATAAAATTGACTTCATCTGCCTTCAAAAGTTGCCTCAAATATTCTGGAGAAAAAATCCTTATAGTCACAAATCTAGGAAGTTTATATGGGGCTAAGAGTGCACCATACATGCTGATCTCTGTGTAGTTCTTATACAATTACCAATCCCATGTTTTATAGCTCTCAGATAGTTATAAGATCTTCCTAGTTTCTTCATTAATTCTAGGGGTTTGTTCCCTATTCAACAAATTCATTGCAAGTACTATAAACAAGTCATTGAAATCTGCATATATGTATTCCCTGTTCCATTTCCTCAAAATAGATGACCAAAATATAACTGAAAGTAAATTCCCTTTTTGATCTAGCTTCTGAAACTCAAGAGGAAATTTTTTTTCTTGATAATACAAAAAGAGATGGAGTAGATATGAAGTATATCTAAAGACTCCTTCTTCTAGCAAACTGGACAATTGGTAGTGCATATTTTCTGCAATAAACTTGGCAAAATTGTATATAATAGATGGAGGTTGTCCAGGATTTAAAGTAGACAGAAAACCTAGGATAGCAACATCTGTGAATTCATCATGATCATACCCAAGGATGAATGATAACATAGAAACAATCTGTCTTGTTTCTCCAGGCAAGTCAAATGTGTCAAATGGAGGATTGACCTTAGGGATATCAACCTGTGTGGGGAAGAAAGTCTGGAAGATGTTAAATCTGGAAGTAAAGTTCAAATCCAAGTAGAGTTGAGTTAAATATTCTATAGATAATGAAGCAACATTGGGATCATGATTTAATTGCAGCATAGAGTTTATGGATTTAGCATTGATATAGAATATGACCTCCCTATCTTTATTGACAATGCACTTATGGTCTGGAAGATAGTATGATTGACATAATCTAACAAAGTTAGGGGTTGCACGAGTAAGTGGAACAATATACTTAGGCAGATTAGACTCCCACACTGGTATATCCTTGCCTCCTCTTTCAACAGATTTTCCAAAACACCAGTTATGGAAATCAAGTAAATTGAACTCAACTGAAGGGTCAAATATTCTGTAATCAAGATCAACAAGAGCACTATTTTCTTCTAAATTAACTGGAGGTTGGATAGGTCTAACAAATTCAGTGGAATTAGTAGTGAGTGCAGGGGTGGGTTTATGAAGTTTAGAAGGCTCAAGCTGAGGGATTTTGGTAGAAGCTTTCTTCTAAGGTTTTGGGCCTCCTGCTTTTGGGGTTACTTGTTTCTTATTCATTTTTTAGCTGAAAAAAGCAATTTTAAAGTATTTTCTATGTTATTTTCTGGAAACAAGGGTTTTTGAAGGATTTTTAATGCTCAGAAGAAGGCTTTGATCAATTTTAGCAGTGAAAAATGATCAGGGAATGGGTAAAAATTGCTAAAATGGAAAGGAGGGATTATGGGGAAAATTTGACAGGGTTTCACCTGTATTTTGGAGGTTTTAGACTTCTTAGGATGGACAATTCAACTGAATTTTAAGATATGGAAATTTAAAAAATGAATCGTCCCTTGAAATTGAAGTTTTTATGGATAGGATTGACGAAAAATACCTTTAAAGGTATAATTATAGTCGAAGGAGTTGCAGGTGCGCTTTTAGTCTTCAATTCTATTGAATTAGGCTATCTGAATTTATGGAGGCTCTCTGTGAGTGAATTTTAGAGTAAATGGTTGTTCAAATGGAAAATTACTTCAGAAATGGCTTTGAAAATAGTCAAGGGAGGCTCTGTAAAGGTTTTCATAGTTTAAATGGCGCAAATAGGTAAAATGTAATGGAAATAAGGCTCTACAGAGGTTTTCAAAGGTTTCACTGGAAAATAGGTGAAAATGCAATAAAAAACATTAAGTTTTAATAAATTAAACCATAGTTCAAACCATAGTTTCAATTATATTAACTGCATGTTGGGCGGGAGCGGTTTTGGATTGAGCTTGGGCGGTTTTCGCACTTTTTTGAAATGGTAAGTGGTAAATCACTTTTTGAACGCGATCCATTCATATATTGACATGTCGACAAAAGGGCGTTTTGGGAAAACAACCCATATCGCGCGAATTTTAAAAAACTTCGGTTGGGCACTTAAGTTGCGCGATATAAGATATCGGCCGTTGGATCTGGCTTTCAAAAACGAAGGGTCAACATCAAAAGAAAAGGTGTGGGGATGGGGAATGATAAAGAGTCTAGGGATATTTCATCGCGTTTATGGAAAACTGTTGGATTAAATGAGTTTTGAATATCGGAGGGTTAGGATTGAGCCCGATGGGAAAAAGGATTTTATTGAGTTTTATATACGAAACAGACTTTTTCCAATGAAAAAAGTGATCGGGAGGGGTTTTAGAAAGGGATTTAACCAAGGTTAATAATTGGGGTATGGGATATGTATCTGGGATTTAACAAAGGGTTATAGCTTAACCTTTAGTTAGGGAGTTGGGCAAGGGAAAATAAAAAAGGGAAAGGGTTATGAAGTTTAGTTTGAACGAAACTTCGGGTTTTCAATATTTTTTGTTTTAAACATATATTTAAACATGTTTAAGGGTTTTTGCATATTTTTATTATATAGTATTTAAATCAAAGTGATTTAACTACCATAGGGGGTGGGATTTTATATAAAGATATATTTTAGCCTATGGGGTTATAAGGTGGGTATTTTATTTAAACATGTGGGAATTAATAACTTTGGCTAAAATTTTATCAATGGGTTTTTTTGGGGTTTATTATATAAAAGGGAGTTATATAGTATAGGAAAAGGTTTTTTATATAGGGAGTTAATAGATATGTTAAAATTAATATGAAAAGGGGACAAGGTATACTCAAAATACATAAAAATAACCAAGTAAAGTGATGTTTAAGAAGAAAATTTGCATCATCCTCATCACTTTAACTTATGATAAAATGTAATTTTGAAGGTTTTGTGCTTTCCTGTGATGAAGAGAATTATTTAAATGGGAATTATAGTACCTTAAGTAAAAAGAGGTTTTACTTAAGATTATTTAAGGGAATGAATGCATGAAATGGAGTAATGATGTGATTTTGAGGGGTTAATATAGACATTTTACACTTTCAACTGATCAGTCATAGAGCCTTGGGTCCAGTCCCAACAAAAGTCAAGGAAATGCCCTGAGCCTTTCTGACTGATAGTTTAGAATGATAAATGGCTATGGGGAAGGGAAGTTAGTTATTTGCAGTCCTGCTGAATGATATTTACAATGAAGCTTTTCACCTTCTTTTACCTACCCAATTTAACTACTAACATTTTTTCTTCCATTTTTGATTAGGTGCATTTGAGCTAGCAACCTTTACATCATTTATTCTTTCAGAAAGCAGTAAAACTATATAATTCTACACTTATTTCAACCAGGAATCCAGATTAAACTGTTGGATTCACTTTATTTCTCTACCTAACTAATGAACTGTCATGATTAAAATGTATGACAATTCATTATTCTCTATCTACAACATTTGAAATTGAAAAGTGACAAGTCAATATTAAACTGTTCAACTCATCACAAATTATGGCATTTATTAACACTCTTCCATAATCAACTACAAAAAGTAGTGGCACTTATATTTGCTCATTTTCATGTTTTATTCATCTTTTTCTTCGGGGTATTTTATTTTTTCTAAGTCCTTTGATATTTCTTTTAGGACTTTTTACCCTCTTTTTGATTTTTTGATTTTTTATTTTTTACAAAATATGAGAATACAACTTGCAGAAGGCAAAGTATGTGCATATTTACAATATTATCATCAGTCAAGTCAAAATTATGAATCCTATATTTATAGATCACTAACAAGGGGCATGTTAGGTCCCTGTATTACTAGTATCGTCCCTTATTGTTATTAGTGTAACCCCCTTATTGTTATTATTGTACCCTTGTATCCCCCATATTGTTATTATTGTGCCCTTAAATTATTATTGTTAGGTCGGCTAGGATTACATTGTGGCCCAACTATAATTACAATGTGGCCCCATGGACTCCTATATATAGAAAGGAGGTTTTGTAATTTGTATCATCTAAGAATTGTTCATTCATGTAATGTATTGGAGGTTGTCCCCTTGAAGTGGCTTATTTCTAAGGCGTTAATATCTCTTTTCTTCTATTTTTGGAGCTAGTTTCACAACAGTAGGAGTGGGAGATGGCACTATCATGGTGCAAAGGGGCTACTCCTTAAGCTTGGATGATTTGGAAGTACTTCCATTTTGGGAGAAACTTCTTGTATGTATAGCATCATGGAAGATGTCTTTGACAATGAGCATGTCAAAGAATGGAGCTATGTATCAGCAGGAGCCTATTTGCATAAGCCAACAATGCTATCACTTTGGAATTGGGACTTTTGGATGGAGTGTTCCCAGAATCACTTCACATTTGATGCACTTGGTGGAGAAGGAGGAGGTGAGAATGATGGAGTAATGGATGGAGACATCTATTACTGTAATATGTTCTTCTTGGCTTGGATTTCCAAGCATAAGAGGAAGGGTCTTCATGCAGCACATGGTTCATTCCTCTTCATGGGAGTATGCCAAACCACTATGGAGGACTTATTCATGGATCCATGTATCATCTTACTTCTAGTACATGGTGAGAACTTTGTTTCTGCATTTATTGATTGTATAACACAATATTTTCATACTCTTACCATTTCTATGTGGCGCATTGCTCCACAACAGGGCAAGCTTTTCATTTGGCTCCATGGTCTATTTTGGGCCAAAATATATGATGGAGACAACCATCTATTATGTGGCCTTTGGAAAGTGTTCTATCATTTCATGTATGTTCAGTTCATGTAATATTCATAAGTAGATGTAATAACATACATACTTAGCCATGTATTAAGAAACAACTTGCCATGTAATTTTTTGAAGCAGCAGTTTGGAAAACTGCGCTGTAACCACTTGGGAGACTGTTGGTACTTTCCAACACCATATGAAACCTTTAGTATTTCCCTCATTAAGATTGTAATCATGACTTCATTTACTGATATGGTTCTTATTCTTATTGAGAGCATGATTGGAGAGGTACATTGGCTGGATGTGTCCTTGGGGAAAGAGATTTCCCACACTTTTTGCATTGCATGTTCCAAGGGGAGCATGAGAAATGATATGGCCACTACAGCAAGGAAATTATTTTTCCATGATGTGGGCCATAGGATTGATTGGATTCCATATGGTGATGATTTTCTATCCATCACATATGGGATGGTTTGGGCCAGCATGATTCACAACGTTAAAGAGGAGATCTTTGTAGATCTAGTCTTCTTCTTGCCACTTGAGGGAAACTCATTTGCATCCCAATATCAGAAAAATCTCTACACTTATCATGAGTGGAGAGAAGGAAAACGTGGGGTAGGCTACTTTGTCTACCATGGTTAGATTTTCAGCCCACCTACTTTACATGAGCCAAAGGTGGAGGAGAATTTTCCGGAGTTACCATGTTGGGAGGTAACTCATTTTGTATGGTTGATTGCTTGGGGATGGAGGATCCACATGGGAATGATGTCTCCCACCACATTTTAGATTCCATTCCTCAAAGGGACCTCTATATATCACCTTATTTATTTCTTGAGTACTCTACTTATTCATGATGATAGCTATTTATCTAACTTGCATGCTTGGGAGGGGAAATATGGAGATTCATTGATGAGACATCATCTCATTCTTTGGAGGATTTCATCAGATGTGGATGCTATAGTAGGAGGAGGGAAGACTTCTTAGTTCTATCCTTGCAATTGCTTGAGGACAAGCAACATTTGGGAGGGGAGTACTATAATATTCCAAAATTTGCATGCAGCAAATTGGAATATTAAGTTTTGTTGATTTCACTTAAGAGATGAATAAATGGGTAAGGAGGCCCATGCATAGTAAAAATCTGAATAAAATCCCTCATAATTTGAAAAGGGATCATAATGCTAGCTGGATTTTACACTCGCAGGTGTGAATAGGGACATTTACATGTGGACAAGGTCAAGTTTGACCAAGTCAACAGTGCTAGGATAACAGGTGGAGATCATCCAGTGAGACAGTGTAGAGATAGTGGGAGGAAGATTCCTTGGTGAAGGAAACCTTAATGAGTGGGGCCCAAGGCAAGAAGGCTCACACATGTTTAAAAGGAGGGCAAGGTAGTCATAACAAGACATCTTATGATTTGATATTGCATTTGTGTTCTGTATGACTTGATCTTTCTTCAACTGTTTAGTTGAGATTGTTGTGTTGCTTAGCATAAGGATTTCTTGTTTAGGAATCCTTATCCTTTCTTGAGAGGCCTTCTTGAGGGAGCTTGTACTGAAATTCTCCACAGCCAGGCTTCAGGCCAAGCATCCTCCTTCAGCTACAACATTATTTCTGCAGCAGTATAACGTTGTGTTGTAGGGTGTTGCAGTGGGGGTTCACAACACCACTTGCATCACTTGTTTTCCAGAGGAGGGAGCCTCCATTCCTTTGGAAGATCCGTAAGGAAGGTCTTGGAGAAAATTTTCATATATTGGCACTTTCCAAACTACTCCCATCACCTACAACACAGTCCCTTGTAGGAACTACGTCATTTCTTATAGTGTTGCATTGTGAGGGTCAATCCCCTCAATCTTGAGCTGCTTTCTCAGGGAAAAGGCCAACCTTTCTCCCAGAAAGTTTGTAAGAAGGATCTTCCTTAATTTCCTGTATTATTCAGCTATAAGAGAGAATATCTTCAGTAGACTGCATTATTTCAGATCCATATCTATAGATCTAGCATTATGTACTTGTGCTTTCATGAAACCCTTGCCGGGTTATCTCTATAATGTGAAAAAAGAGCTAGATTCTTATTTTTCTCCATGTACTGATTTAATAAACTCCAAATCTGTTATTTCCATTATTTTTTAATATAAACCCTCATACAATTATGCTATACATGCTTCAGGAAATTTCTATTTAGTCAAGTCATGGGATTTGGGCCTTTTTGAGCCATATTGGAACCAGGAGATCTGTTTAACCCATCAAAAGGGATTTGTTTCTGAATATTTTATGTATGGGAGTCCCCTAATATATAATCTAAGGGATTCTAGTGTTATTTTCTCTTTTTATAACGCAATTTTCTGGGAATAACGTTTCTAGGGCTCATATTGATGCTTTTCCCCACTTTTGGCTAACATAATGGATCATATTTTTGTTGCTGCATCATTCATTTGATGGATATGTGTTTATAAAACATTATATGAGTTAATTTATTTTTTCGATTAAATAATTGTGTTTAAGTATTGCTGCATTCCCATTTTGGGATATTACAGTAGATCGACAGAAATTCATGAAGCATACAGTAATTGATCTTGAAGGGATATATGAGCCAGTAGCATTCAATAATAATATTATTGGAAATTACTTAGCATAATCATTTATTGTATATTTTAATGCTCAACCATCAGTATTTTTCGATAATTTAGTTATTTCTCAAATAGAAATTTTTTCCCAGACAAACACTTCCAAGTGTAAAAATTTTGTAGATAAACCAGTAGTTAATTATTTATTTTGGATTCTTTATTTTGATGGCTCTAAATCAGAAGATGGTGCAGGAGTTGGCTATATTTTAATAAGCCCAGAAGGAGAAAAAAAAATTATAGCCTGCAGACCTAAATTCGATTGCACAAACAATATAACAGAATATGAAACATTAATCCAAGGTTTGTACAAAGAAATTGATCTTGATATCAAATATCTGAAAGTACTAGGAGATTCAAAAATAATTTTCAAACAAGTAAGAAATACCATCCATTGTCATTTTGGACATCTTAAACATTATCAATCATTATTCCAAGAATTGACTACTCATTTCTTAGCTTTCAATATTTCTTCTGTACCCAGAATACAAAATGCTAGCATAGATTTATTAGCTAATGTAGCATAGAAATGAATTCCATCTCAAGAATTTAGTCCTGATATATTTTCCATTGAATATATTTTTAGACCATCTGTTCCTGAATATATTACCAACTGGAGAGTATTTAATAATGATTTTCATATTATAGATTTCCTTACATCTAAAGGATCCTATTATAATCAAATTCTAGATGAAAATGAACATGATACTCATATAAAGGAAGAACAAGATGAAAATCCAATTCCTAAGTCAATCATCAAATTAGAAGACATTTATGATTTAAAATATAGGTTTAAGAGAGTTACTAATTCTAAAACTCAAAGTTCAACATTAAGATTTGAGTTAATAAATGTCAGAATTGATGATAAACCAAAAAATATCAATTTAGGTTTGGGTATATCTTCTGATGAAAGATTATCATTTTTCAAGTTAGTAAGGACTTACAAAAGTGTTTCTTATTGGGATTACACTGAACTTAAAGCATATGACACTTCTGTTATTCAACATACTATTTCTATGATTTCAGATGAAAAACCAATACAACAAAAGTTGAGGAAAATACACCCGAATCCTGAAAATCAAATCAAAACAGAGTTGAAAAAACTCCTCAAAGCGAAGATCATATTTCCAGTTAGACAATATAAATCGATTTCAAATTTGGTTCTTTTCAGGAAGAAAAATGGTGACATTAGGATTTGTATCGACTTTAGAAATTTGAATAAAGCATGTCAGAAAGATAATTTTCCATTACCAACCATGGAACAAGTACTACAAATAGTAGGTGGTTCTGAACTTATGTATTTTCTAGATGGATTTTCAGGATATAACCAAATCCTCGTACATCCAGATGAAAGATTAAAGACCACATTCAGGACTAGGTGGGGAAATTATGTCTATCAAAAGATGTCATTTGGGTTAATTAATGTAGGTGCCACTTTTCAAATAACTATGGACACAGCTTTTAGAGGACTCATTAACAAATTAGTGGTTATTTATCTAGATGACATTACAATCTTTTCTAGACAAGAAACCAATCATGCAAATGACCTAAATAAATTCTTTGAGAGATGTAAAAAGTATGGAATTTCATTAAACCCAAAGAAGTGATATTTTTCTTTCGATGGACCCTGCTACACGAAAAATGAGAAATGCATGAAAAAATGTGTTTCCAATCACATTTTTCGTGTATTTCTCAATTTTTTTGTAGCAGGGTCCATCGAAAGTATGCAACATGGCTACTCCTTGGATGAGAAATCAAATTCTACATCCAACGAGTTATTCTGCTCGAAATTTGAATAAACCCATATGGAGATAAGTTGAAAATACGAGTTGAAAAAATATTTTTTCCTTTTTTCTCTCTAAAATTTGATGATGTAATCAAATCTTGTTTTATTATTTCCACTATTATTTTATAGTTTCCTTAGGAGGCCCATCAAGTAGGGTGAAAATTAAAATAAATCATAGGTATATAGGGTGTGGTAAAAAGAAAAATAAAATCTAGGCAGGTAATATAACCTATAGGGAGGTAGTAGTAGGGACGTAGGGTTTGTCTCCTTGGGTTTGTGTTCCCTAATTATGGGCACCAATTTGGGAATGAGGAGTGAATTTAGGGTTTGTAGCTAGACAAACTTCCAAAATTGCATAGAAACCAAAACACCATGAAAATTCCTCTTGAAGACTGCAAGGAGGTGGAAATTAGTTGTTACCTAGTTGGAAAGAGGTGTTAAGAGTATTTGCAGAAGGTTTGAAGCAGTTTGAATGAGTTTTTAAGCTTGGAGATCTTACTGGGAAAAATTTCAGTGCATCACCCAAAAGCACAGCACCTCACCCAAAAGTGCAGTGCACTTCAAAAAAAAGTGGAGTGCCAACTACCAAAAATGCAGCACCACCTCCAAAAGTGCAGCGCCTCTGTGAAAAATGCAACGCCACCCACAAATTCTATTTTTGACCTTGCAAATTGGATTTTCGAGTTGAGGGAGTGTGAGCTTGATGTTTGAAATGGAAAATGAGATTCTTTTGATGTCTTGGTTTTCTTTATACTTCATGAATTTGATGTTTTGGGTCTTGGGGCCCACTTTCTCCTTTTCACATTCACTTGACATTTTGAAACTATACCCTTTTCATTTGAGTTTTTCTTTGACAAATTGATCATTTAATGACTTTGAGAACTCTTTCAATTTGACTTTTTTGATGCTTTGGCATGTTGGAATTCTGAGTTAGCAGCTTTGGGAAGCATGAAATTATTACATTTTGAATGACACAAAATTACTTAGTGAAAATATAAATATTACATTTTGAAATAAAAATTACATCTTGGAATAAGAATTACTCCTTACAAATCATCTTTACATGGTAAAGAGAGGTTATTTGATCACTTTCTTACTTTTTTTTTTTTATGCAATGGAAATGGAGTATTAATGAAACATTTAAAAGCCCTAGAAACTTAATGAAACCTTGACTGAGTGGACTTCATGATAACATTCATGAACAAGTGGTATTATTTCATGACATATGTACATTCAGTAAAGTATGAAAATGAGGCAGCAAGTAATGGAAACTCAGGAAAAGTGAAATTTTGTGATTTTAGGGCTACCATCAGTGAGTAAATTTTGGAATGATGACCTAGTGAAATGGAAATTTTTTTGAATGAGACCCTAATATGATATGAAAAGAGGATTTTTGATCACTGATGTTAGGATGAAAATATTGACACTACTAGAGTGACTAATTTCTCCAATGTAGGGAATCCCACATGAACAAGGGATCAAGTAGACACCTTTCATGTCTTTAGTGTATATAGGGTCTTTAATATATCCAGGAGATTTTATAATGATATTAAGAGGTTTGAATGAAGAAGAAAATTTGATCTTGTTAAGGACATGGGAAATCCTGTCTGTGGTCCCTTGGATAAATGAGAGATCAAACTTAGAGATAGGTTCAACATGATCAGTCTTAACCCTTAATTATTTACATGGATTTTTGAAATGCGTTGAGGCCTTAAGTTTTGATGTATCCATTATTTTCAAAAAATTCAAGAATATGATATTTCTCATCTTCTAGGTGGTTCTCATTAGAAATTCTCAGAGCACGGGTTTCAAGAGTGCTAAGAACACCAAATTTTTGCATTGGAAAATGATGAGAACTAGCATGAATATATTGTTTCGTGTGAGATTTTTTGCGAAAAACTTGGTGAGAAATAGAACCATCATTAATTCTATAAAAGAGGATATCAAGGAAGGGAAGACACTACGCTCACCTCAACCTCCATAGTGAACTTGATGGAGTCTGATTGGGAATTAAGATGGCTAAGAAAAAAAATATAATTTATCTCATCCAAGGGGCCAAATGATGCAAGTATCATCAACAAACCTCTTCCATATTTTAGGGAGAAATTGAGCTGAGGCTAAAGACTTGGACTCAAATTCCTCCATGAATAAGTTAGAAACTATAGGGGAAAGAGGGAAACCCATTGCAACCCTGCAAGTTTGTTCACAAAAATCACCTTTGAAATTGGAGAAAGTCAAGGCGAGGCACAGGCCAACTAATTTGGCAGTGTCATTTTCAGTGATCCGATTTATGAATTCAATGGCCTCTTGAATAGGGATTTCAATATAAATGAAAACAACTTCAAAACTTACTAACAAATCCCTAGGGTCCAACCTGATATCTTGACATTCTTTAACAAAGGAATCAAAGTCCTTAACATAGGAATCAGTGCAACCACCAATAGGTTTAAGATTTTGAACCAAGCATTTATCCAGAAGATAAGTAGGCCCACCTATTGTGTTAACAACAAGTCTCAAGGGGACTCCAGTTTTATGAATTTTTTGGGAGGCCATAAATTCTCGAGGTGAGGGGATTTATTTTAATAATATTTTTAAAGAGAGGTTTAAGGGAATTATTCAATTTAATGGTGGTCATTACTTATTTAGTGATTGAATTAATGGGATTATTATCAAGTTTGATGTAACTATCGCTATTAGAAATATGGTCATCATTTTTTAACATACTTAGATTTATCTAAAATGAGAACGACCCCACCTTCGTCAGATTTAAGGATGACAATGTCGGGGTTATCCCTTAGGTCTTTAAGGGAAACAAATTCTTCTTTGTTAAGGTTTCTTTTGGGAGGCTTAGCCTTCCTAAGAAAAATAGCACAATATTTCCTAATAACCTCTTTAACATTATCAGGAAGGTACCTAATACCATATTAGATGTTAAAAATAATGTCATCAATGGGAATATTTTTAGGGGCGAGGGAAAAATTAATTCCTTTATAAAGGAGGATAAAAATGGAGGACCAAATTTTTTTGATGCTGCCACAGCAGCATAAACCCACAATATGCATATAAAAATTTAAAAAAGCATACCCACTTACATATAATTCAATACTCTAGCGCGGAAGCTTCTCCTTTTTGCAGACCTATGGTTAAAACCATATAATAAAACCCACTTTATGGAATTATCGAATCAATATTTGAATTTGAATTAAAACCCAAAATATAATCTCAATCAGGGGTAACCTTCATAAGCGGAAGTGTTTCCTCTTAATACCAATCTCGAAGCTTAATCAAAGTTTAAGCCCTTTATGTAACTTTGAAGCGGAAATAAAATTTCACTTAATTACACTTTGACTTTGGTTAAAAACCCCAAAACAAATATTCGGGCCCACAGCATACCAAATATCCTTATGGAACCTTGTATCCATGCATCCAAATTTGGTTAAATAGATACCTAAGATACCAATTAAACTAAATTTGGAGCCCACACCTTAATAATCATAAACAAAATCTTATATTTGGACCATATTTAACACTTCATACTTTGGTTTAAAACCCAACATATCAATATAATCTTTTATTCGGGCACACAACATATTATTTCATTTCATTCACAAGTTCAACTTTGGGTAAAACCAAAAGCACCAGCACAATACTGTATCTAGGTCCCACAACTTTAATAAACACACCTTTCTTCTACCATAGATCTTCACTTCTGATCCAATGGCAGTTGCAACACTCCAACTGATCATGCATAATCCAACAAATATCGCATTCAAATAAGCTTCGAACATTATCAACCCAAAGGCACGCGAAATAGGTGGTATTCCACTACCACGTGTCACGTTCTTACTTTATCGCGTTCAATTTCAATAAAACCTCTTACCACTCTAAGGCTGCGAGAAAACCATCTGTTGTTTTCCAAAATCGCCTTCACTATTCTACTATGCTATTGCTCACAGTTCTGCTTCTAATTATTCAATACGACACCTCCGCACTTAAACAATCCATTGATTCATTTCACTACACTATGAATTCCCCTTTACTCCATCGTTCTGTTTTCACGATATCAACCAGTCTTCAAACCCTCTCTGGCATTCATTCCATGCATGGTTTAACTTCTATCATTCAAATTTTGTGGTTCTTATCCATCATTTTCCATTACAGTAAAAACCCCAAATGGGAAGCTACAAACCAAGGATCTCCTTCACCGTGTTTACACAATAGAATGTGTAATAACTCCATGAAATGATTTATACAAAGTCAGCTTCAATTGTAAAATATATTCAGGAAAATTTTATACCTCAATTTAGAAGTCCATGACAATTTATTTACTGGCATCAATCCATTATGTGATCGATGCTAATTTATCAATCACACAGAATTCAATAAATAAACATTCACCCTTAAAACACACAATCTCTTAAAAATGTAGCTTGAATATAAAATGAAAGAATTTTCCTTGTTCCTATCAATTTCACTTGCACACAATATACACTCAAAACACAAACTCAGAAATTTAGTTTTTTGTATTAAAACCAATATTTACATAGGAATTCTTCCTCTAGCCTGATATTCAAATCAATGGCCTTTTTTATAGCCCATAGGCTTCAAACCCTACTTGTCTAAAACCTGAATCACTCCTCTAAAACCTTGAATCTGTATCTTCTTTATGCCTTTTAGGCTTACAATTTATACAAAAGGTTCTGAAACTATTTTTGGTTTCAGATCCTTCATCCTCTCAACAAAGCCCTGAATATCCTCTAACTCCTCATTTGCCTCAACTAACTCCTAAGGATCCTCTTTCATCACAAAATCATGAAACTAATTGTAATTTAGGATTTATAATTAATTCCGAAATTTCTCAATCGCAATACACTCTCAACTAGCCTAATTCTCTCATGCTCTCCAACATTCGAGAACATTTAAAAAATTCCTCACAATATTTAATTAATTATTATTAAAATCACTCAAAACATCATATAAGAAACCAACTCCATTGAAAATGCAAAACCCCTAAGTCTATTAAAATACAAGGAATTTTCTTGAGCCTAATGCTCCTGCATAAGACTCCCAAAGTAGAAATTTACCATGATCTCTTGATCATGTGCTTCCAATATTTTTCCTCTTGGATCCCATACTTTGTTTTGTTGTTGTCCAGTAGCTGTATTATTCTTCAACTGCACATTTCTAGGCTTCCATACCTTATTCTGCATCTTTCCACTAGCTATGCTTTCACATTCTCTTCTTGTCTTTTCCTTGCTATCATTTCTTTGTTTTCTTGCTGCTGTCTTCCTCTGAGACACCTTTATCATCAATATTATTATGCTTTCAATCTTTATGTCCAATTTATCTTCTGTCTGGAAATTACTCTTTCTTTTGTTGCTGCTTTCAATTTCTGTTGCTTTAAATTTTGTTGCCAATATTGTTGCTACCTACAAAGCTTCCTGAATATCTCTTAAGATATTTCCCTCTGCAACATTCCTCTTCTACTTACCACCTGCAAATTTATTTTAAAAATAAATAAATTATCATTTGATTCTTTAATCACATCAACATAGTCATTCACTGTTCCTTTTATACTAGTAAGCATAATCGAATTTGACAAACTAGTATCTGCTCCTGTTTCTTTCACAACTTCGGGCATATTCACTCTAGTGTTTGCAATTTCTTTCTCTGACATAATTGTTTCCAGCAAGCATTTCATCCATTTCCTTTGAACTTGTCTTATTTCAACCACATCATTAATATGTTGCAATTTAGTTTCAGCATATCCTTCTTCTTCTTCTTTGACAATCTTCAGTAATTTTCCTTCACCTCCTTGATTGATTCTGTCAATCACTTCAAATTCTTCAAAAACTGTATATTTATCTTTTATCAGAATATAATTCTGATTCTCCATCACTGTGGCAGTTTTAAAATTCTATTCTATAGTCTTCTCTTGGCCAATCAGACAAGCCAACTCCTTCTTGTCATCAATAATAACAAGTTCCTTCATATGAGACATGATTGTCTCACCTTCCTTGGAATTTATGAGTTCCTTCTTCTGAAATATCTCATATTCATTCAAGACAACTCCAAGAGATGGATTGTCTTCTGCAACACCTATAAACACAGTCAAATTGTCAATTTCAAAATTACAAGACCTAATGCTCTCATTTGATGATCCAGTCACCAAATCTTCTTCTATCAGTTCCAAGTCTCTTTCAAGACTCAGAAAATATTCACTGTCTTTTTTCCCAGCTTCCAAGGTTATCTCCATTGTTCCAATCACCATGATAGAATGATGATCCTCCACTATTTTTTCATCTAACATAGTTTCCTTTTCATTAGATTCTCTACCATTTTCCATCTGTTTTCCTTATTTGCTTGCATAATTAACACATGAATTATCAGTATTAAAAATACAAGGTTTCAATACCTCTTCCTCCTTTGGAAACATTTCAAGATGTTGTTTTGAGTTTTATTTTAACTTCTTTGTCAGCACATCAATATGCTGATTTATATTCCCTATGAGACTGTCAGCTAGTCTCTCCTTCTTATCATTTGTTTTAAGAATGTTTCTCTGCTTTGGTTCGCAATAATGAACTTCTTCAATTTCCTGAATCATTATTACATCCTTATCCTCTGTTTCTTGACTGTTATTTATGACAATTTCTTTGTCTTTCATATTCATCAATTTATCCTGATTATAGATCCTCTTCTTTTCCAACTCTCTTCTTTGAAGATATAACTTTTTATATAACTCAACAATTTCAATTTGAGTATAACTTGTAAAATTCACACAACTTTCCATACCTTCACTTGTTGTTGACCAATCATCAGATGGTCCTTCTCCTTCTGTTTCAATATTCTGCTGAATATTTTCATGAGACCCCTCTGCCTCCTTTTGTTTTTGAGATCTTTCTATCTCATCATTAATTTTAACAGATTTTAGATTCAAATTCTTCTCCTTAAAAAACTCTAAAGCTTGTTCATCATCCTATGATGTACCTGCAATCATACGCAATTCATTAGTTTTAAAAAGACAAGAATTTTTAGTCTTGGTTGCTTCTTCAAGCATTTCTCCTTGAACAGATTTGCATGTGGAATCCTCAAATTCCGTCCTTGACTCAAAAATTCTGAGTTTTTCTTTCCATAAGGCAATCTCCTTCTGCCTCCACTTCATTTGTAATGGTTTCCAAATTACCTTCTTTCCCTTCAGTGGAAAGATCCATCCTCGTCTCCAGTTTTCCTCTTCTTGAAGCCATTCCTTTAGTACCTCCAGTTCTAATTTCATCACTGCAATATCTCTTTCTCTATCCTTCATCTTATCTCTGTGGCATTCTTTATAACCTCTTCTCTGATCCTCCATGATCATCTTCTTCATGAGATCTTCACTCACTATGATTTGCACTAAGCCTCTGCAATAGCAAGTTCTCCCTGCTGCCACTTACCTCACTGATTCCCTCTCTGGACTTGGTCTTTTGGCAAGCACTTGTTCTCTATCTCTGGAACCTCTTGAGAATTCCCTTCTACTCTCTCTAGGCTTATATCCTCAACTCACCTTCTCTGTAGAACACTTTAAATGTTCTCCCTATCCAACCTTTAGCTGGACTATTAGGTTCACTGCCATCATCATAAATCTTTGTCTTCATCTTATCTACAACCAAAATTCTGCAATCACAATTTTCAAACTAGATTAAAATTATCTCACCTTCAAGATCTCTGTATTTCCTTGTCCTCTTCATTGAATTTCTCTGTTTTCATTTATTTTTGCCAATTCCTGTTCACTTCATTTCTGTGTATCTGCTACTTATCAGATTTAATATTTGATCTCCTCTTTCTTCCCTCATCGCACATGCATTCTGATTTAATTTAAAAAAAAACATTTAACTTCAAAAGAGCTTTTCCTGATCTGATACCAAAAATGAAGCTGCCACAGCAGCATAAACCCACAATATGCATATAAAAATTTAAAAATGCATACCCTCTTACATACAATTCAATACTCTAGCGTGGAAGCTTCTCCTTTTTGCAGATCTATGGTTAAAACCATATAATAAAACCCACTTTATGGAATTATCAAATCAATATTCAACTTTGTATTAAAACCCAAAATATAATCTCAATTTGGGGTAACCTTCATAAACATAAGTGTTTCCTCTTAATACAATTCTCGAACCTTAATCAAAGTTTAAGCCCTTTATGTAACTTTGAAGCGGAAATAAAATTTCACTTAATTACACTTTGACTTTGGTTAAAAACCCAAAAACAAATATTTGGGCCCACGACATACCAACTCACCTTATGGAACCTTGTATCCATGCATCCGACTTTGGTTAAATAGATACCAAAGATACCAATTAAACTAACTTTGGAGCCCACACCTTAATACTCATAAATAGATTATTATATCTAGACCATGTTTAACACTACATACTTTGGTTTAAAACCCAACATATCAATATAATATTTTATTTGGGCCCAAAATATGTTATTTCATTTCGTTCACAAGTTCGACTTTGGGTAAAACCCAAAGCAATAGCATAATACTATATCTGGGTCCCACAGCTTTAATAAACTCACCTTTCTTCTACCATAGATCTTCACTTGTGATCCAAGGGAAGTTGTAACACTCCAACTGATCATGTGTAATCCAACGGATATCGCATTCAAATAAGATTTGAAATTTATCAACCCAAAGGTACACGAAATATGTGGTATTCCATTTCCACGTGTCGCGTTCTTACTTAATCGCGACCGATTTCAATAAAACCACTTACCACTCTAAGGCTGCGCAAAAACCATCTGTTGTTTTCCGAAACTGCCTTCATTGTTCTATTGTGTCGTTGCTCACAGTTCCGCTTCTAATTCTTCAATACGAAACCTTCACACTTAAACAATCCATCGATTCATTTCACTACACTATGACTTCCCCTTTACTCCATCGTTCTGTTTTCACGATATCAACCAGTCTTCAAACCCTCTCTAGAATTCTTTCCACGCATGGTTTAACTTCTATTATTCAATTTTTGTGGTTCTTATCCATCGTTTTCCATTATAGTAAAAACCCCAAATGGGCAGCTGCAAACCATGGATCTCCTTCACTGTGTTTACACAACATAATGTGTAATAACTCCATGAAATGCTTTATACAAAGTCAACTTCAATTGTGAAATATATTCGGGGAAATTTTATACCTAAATTTAGAAGTCCATGGAAATTTCTTTACTGGCATCGATCCTTTCTATGATCGATGCTAATTTCTCAATCACATAGAATTCAATAAATAAACATTCACCCTCAAACCACACAATCTCTTAAAAATGTAGCTTCAATACAAAATGACAGAATTTTCCTTGTTCTTGTCAATTTCACTTGCACACAATATACACTCAAAACACAAACTCAGAAATTGAGTTTTTGTATTGAAACCAATATTTACATAGGAATTATTCCTCTAGCCTGATATTCAAATCAGTGGCCTTTTTTTATAACCCGTAGGCTTCAAACCCTACCTGTCTAAAACCTGAATCACTCCTCTAAAACCTTGAATCTATATCTTCCTTATTCCTTTTAGGCTTACAAATATTTATAAAAAAGGTTCTAAAACTATTTTTGGTTTCAGATCCTTCATCCTCTCAACAAAACCCTAAATATCCTCTAACTCCTGATTTGCCTCAACTAACTCCTAAGGATCCTCTTTCATCACAGAATCATGAAACCAATTGTAATTTAGGATTTATAATTAATTCCTAAATTTCTCAATCCCTATACACTCTCAACTAGCCTAATTCTCTCATGTTCTCCAACATTCGAGAACATTTGCAAAATTCCTCACAATATTTAATTAATTCTTATTAAAATCACTCAAAACATCATATAAGAAACCAACTCCTTTGAAAACACAAAACCCCCAAGTGTATTAAAATATAAGGAATTTTCTTGAGCCTAATGCTCCTGCATCATTTTTATTAGAGAGATTAATAACATTTCTAAAAAGTGGAGGGGAATTATTATTATTATTATTAATGAAATGAATAAAAACAATATTAATAGTAGTATTATCCTTACCAATAACAATATAAATGTTTATAATAATAATAACAATTATAATTATAATTATAATTCCTCCCCTCCTCTTCTTAAAAATGTCATTAATAATAATATTAATTATAATAATAATAAGAATTCCTCCCCTCCTCTTAATAATAATAATAATAATAATAATACTTCCCATCCTCTTTTTAAAAATGTTATTAATCTCTCTAGTAAAAATTTTGATCCCTTTGTTTTTAGCTTCCTTGATAAATAAATTAATTTTTCCCCGGCCCCTAAAATGATTCGCATTGATGACATTATTTGTAACATCGAATATAGTATTAGGGACCTTCCTGATAATGTTATATAGGTTATTAGGAAAGATTGTGCTATCGTTCTTAAGAAGGCTAAGCCTCCCAAAAGAAATATTAGCAAAGAATAATTCCTTGCCCTTAAATCCCTAAGGGTTAACCCCAAAATTTTCATCCTTAAAGATGAAAAAGGCGATTCGTTGTTATTTTAGATAAATATGACTAATTTAACAAAATGATTGACCATATTTCTAATAGCGGTGGTTACATCAAGCTTACTAAGAAGCGCATTAAGTCAGTTACTAAAGAAGTAAAAACCGCCATAAAATCCAATAATTCCCTTAAACCTCTCTTTAAAAATCTTATTGAAAGCAATCCCTTCACCCCCAGAATTTATGGCCTCCCAAAAATTCATAAAATTTGGGTCCCCTTGAGACCTATTGTTAACACAATAGGTGGGCCTACTTGTCTTCTATCTAAATTCTTAGCTCAAAAGCTTAAACCTCTTATTGGTCGCATCGATTCCTATGTTAAGGACTTTGCTTCCTTTGTTAAAGAATGGAAATATATCAGGTTGGACCATGGGGATTTGTTAGTAATTTTTGATGTTGTTTCCCTTTATACCAAAATCCCTATTCAATGGGCCATTGATTTCATAAATCCGATTACTGACAATGACACTTACAGATTAGTTGACCTTTTCTCACCTCAAATTTCTTTAGCTTCCAAGGTGAGTTCTATGAAAAAACTTGATGTTGGCTTGAGGGGTCCTGACCTAGGTTCAAAGTTAAGTTTAACCAACAAAACCCTGTTACTACTGGCCCTTTCAGCAGTGACTTACTTACGCAGGTCAAAGTCTCACCCAAAGTAGTATGGGGGGATGCTAGAACCAGGTTTCCACACCATGAGAGAGAATGAAACGACGTGGGTGTCTTCATATTTATAAAAATACGGGTTTAACCTTTGAAATAGGAATCCTAACTAGGCAGATCTAGGTCATCTTACACATTATCCAGTGTACCGGTAACTTTATATTTAGATATTATAGTAACAGATCTATGCATTCAAAATTCACATAACATAGATAAAAAGTTACACAACTGATCCAAACACAGATAATGAATTAACTGGAAATAATATGCAGAAACAGATCATAAATTAAACCATAGATGCATTTGATACTCAGAATTATCCCAAAACAATCCTTTATGCATTCAAAACTCATAACATCCTTACAATACTTTAGTTCTCCCCACGCACATAGCTAGCGTGGTCCGCACACAACAGGACTAAGGTCTCCGTGCACATAGCCAACATGAGCCTTCTAAACCCAGAAAAATTCGCTTTAAATCTAAGAACATCATACCAAAAATTACTTCAAACTTAACTACCGTCCTATCCGACTTGATCTCAACTTCTATTTATAGCTTTAGCCTGTGATCATATAGGGTCCAAAAACCGTGGATTGCAACCCCTAGTTCTACCCTTTTTCCCATTACAACTCATGAGGGGATTTGACTCACCCCAAAGCCCCTTGACCTGTGATTTTCTTAGAACACACGACTTAAATTACAAAAAATACTATATTTTTATCCAAAATTTCAGTCCTAAGAGACCCTGCTCCAACAAGCCCCCAACACAATCTTGTATCTCGTCTCGAGTCACAACAGTGTTGGGGTCTTCATCTTGTTATGTAGCTCCTCGATGGAAGCGACGAAGGGCACCAAGACACCCACGCTCTGATCAGTTGCACTCTGTGTTGTGTCACCAGTTTCTGCGATGTCATCCCTTCTGCAACAATATTTATGCTCTGATAAGTCTGGTTCAAATTATTTACAGCAACATCCAGATCTTTCGACAACTTCATTGCCTCATCGGCCCATGGCTTGATATGCTCTTTCACAACATGCTTCTTTCTTCACAGATCCTCCACTTTGTCGCACAAGATCTTGCTTGTCTCTAATCAGGTCATGTGCTGAGTAGGTATGAAAGTAGGCAGGGCCTCTTGAAGGTCGTCGAATGCCTGCTCCTTGGCGCATAATTCCTATGAAATATTCTTAACCAGTGGATCCATTTGCACGGACGTCCATAGTCTCATAGTTGTTTCAAGCAATGCGGTTCCTTTTTTGACTGTGGCAGCGATACCTTCCGAAGATTCCGTAACTAAGTTTGCCTGTTGCGCACACACTTCTGGGGGAGTTTCTGGCTACAGCTTGGCTTGCAATATTGCGATATGTTGCTCGAACTACGCCTTCATCGTATGTAATTTTGATCTTGAGGCTTTCAGTGCTACTACATAAATTTCAATTTTAACCTATGGCGCGAAGGAAGTAGGGATGGACACCTTTGTTAAGTCAAAACACAACCTATCAATCAAGTGTTTCAATTCTACTTGTTCTGTGACTGCGATCTACTGTGTTGTCTGAGTGTGGAGCGATTCTTTAGTTTTCTTCATGATATTTTTCTCAGACTCGCTCAACTATTGGTGCACGCATGCCTCCCTGCACTGTAGCTAGTATTTAATGATAGTTTGGATTGCATGCAGCTTATCGCTAGGCAACATTGACAAGTTTATCCTAACCTCGGGGCAAGTCTACACTGCATGCGCAAGTCAAGTTGTTCTATAGTAACTACTACACCCAGGAAGGGGCAGATATTGCTGTCCGTCATGTTGATGATCATCGTTGTAGGCTGGCTCTCTTGAATTAGCCTCGCTTGATCCACGCTCGCCTGGATATTGTCAGTCTTCAAGTACAGCACCTGCAACCCTGACTGTAATGCTTCGATAACCACCTTGTATTTCTCTTCCATTTTTGTCCACCTATATTAAGAGGCATATGCGACTACATCTGCTATGTTATCAAGGTCGTCTTCTGTCAAGGTGACATCCTCTATTCCTATGACCTTAGAGCCCTTCCTCTTCTTGCGCGCGCCCTTGGGGGTCTCAGCATTGCATTTAGTGCCTCTGGGGGACTTAGCCCCAGTGCCATCCAGGCCATCTATGCCTCCCAAATCCAACTCTGCCTCAGCTTCAGGCTCCTGCTTAGTGTCTCTCTTAGACTCCTTTTCAGTGTCTTTCTCTACGCCTATCTATGCATCCTTTTCCTGCACTTCTCTGCTTCTTTGCCTTTTTCCACTGATGTTGCCTCTTTCCCAGATGTTGAGGCTGTGACGGGCTAGGTGGAGCCGAGCCCAGCCTTCCATGCTGCTGGCCAGGTCGTAATTACCTGTTCAATCTCCACCTCTATCAACATAAATGGAAAATTTTACCATACGTGGTCATTGCGTGCCCGGATCTGCACGTGGTGCGTGGTTACCTGAAAATCTGCAATACCTCATTACTTCTCATATGCTATTGGGGATAGTCTGGTTCATGAGTATATAGTTGTTTCCAATGTGCCTTCAAATAAAACCCAGAAAATTTTATTCTCCTTCACCTTTTAGGGTCGGGCGAATACCACAGGTTGGCGTAGCACACACCTTCGCCACCAGGCTCCACCTCTATGAGGACTGCGCCTTTTAACATCTTCCATGCAGCCAATGCAATTAACATTAGAAACCAAGAGCAACAAAAATTTTTCCCTTCGTCCTGCGCCTCACGCACGTTGTCCAAAAAATCTTGGTAAAGTTATTGGGACTAGTTGTAACTGACCCCCTTCTCACATTGTCCGGCTAATGCGATGACATACGCAGGGACTGCTTTAGGGAAAAACTTGCACATCATTTTATAGCCAAGGTCTAAGGTTCCTAGGTACACGCCCGGGTCCTTGATCTGCTGCACCAGGAACCCCCTAGAGTCCTACTTGACATGGTAGTCCTTTTTCACCTTTGCATCTATATTAAACTCATCACTCTTCCCAAAAGTAGCCATGGGATGGGGCCCCTTCTTGAGCAGGCCAGTGATTTGATGGTTCAACCTAGGATCCACAGGCACCCCTCATGCACTAATGCCAGCAACTAGCACATGCAAACAGTGGTGATGGGGTACCTCTCGAAGTGAGGAATCTTCAGCAAATTGAGGATTCCAGCGTTGCTCACCCACGTGCCCACGTCATAGGCTCGACCTTTACCACATCATCATATAACAAATTTTCCAATTATTACTCAGGCACCAACTCAAGGAACATCTCCTTGTTCGCCAGGTCATAATGATCAAATTTGACAAGAGGGATCTTGCCAAACACATCTCCATTAACAAGGACAGCCTGCGGGATCAGCGACATTTTAAGGTAGTCCCACACCACATCGACATCATTTGGAATGTGCACAGATGGTCTGTGTGGATTGACATACTTCAGCCGCCATGCAATTGGCTCAACGAGCGCAACCTCCTCAATGATGCTCATAGGTCTTTTTGTATGGTCACCAATAGAAGACCTATCCTTCGTGGCTTGGCACCGAGATGTAACATTTCTAGGGGAGGTCCACAGCTTGGAGGATGACCCCTTGGTCATCTTACCCTTTCCCTTATTTGACGTAGACATGACTTCTTGGACCTATGGCACCACTTCATGAACATCATCCGACCTTGGCTCCATAGACGCTGTGAGCGGCCCTCAGATGGCGTGATATTAGGGTTAGCGGCCATCAATCTTGGATGAAAGATAAATTCTAGGTTACTCGTGTCAAATGTGCGGGTATCTCGACCAGACATACAGTGCTAAAAAAAAATTAACGGTGCAATTCATAGCTAATATTAGGGTGCAATATACTCAGAAAGAATGTGACCTGCATCCTTCCTTTTATAGATGACCCAAGGTAAAAATGGTTGGATCTTCATTAGATGCATCTTACCCCTATAAAAATGGTAAAAAATCTCGTAAGATATCCTCATTAAATGCGGAAACTCCACTCCATCCAATGGTAAAATCACTTTTTCAGCCAGTTTTACTATTCCAATGGCTAGTTTCTCCTGTTACGCAATACCCCTATGCTCTTGCCGCACCTGTCAATGCTTTTCCTCTGCACCATATAGTAATTTTGTAGGAATATAGTCATTTTTAAGCACAATATTATCCCTATACGGCTTCATTCAGCTTCCATTGAAATACCCGGGAAGACTCTCTCTGTGAAATGTGGCCAAGCACACCGCTCCCCCATTAGTGATCTCTTTCACAATATATGGCCCTGACCAATGTTTCCTGAACTTCCCTGGGTGGCACGCAAATTGACTGTCATATAACAAGGCCAAATCTTCCTCCTTGAACACCTTCTACCTAATGTGCCTATCATGCCAAGCCTTTTTATGCACCTTCTGCACTTGCTGATGAAATTTAGCAATGAACCGATCCTCCTCTAAGGCAACCAACTACGCAAGACATTCCTCCATGATGAAAGGCTTAACCATATAAGTGAATGATGTAATACGCAGGCTTGGGACAATATATTCCATTACCATGATTAATTCTTGCCCATAGACCATCCTAAAAGGTGTTTTTCCAGTCAACTTCTTGCATTTGGTCCTATAAGCCCATAACATAGAAGGGATGTGCACGTCCCAATCATTCAAATTTGTATTGTAGATCTTTGTGAGTGCATTCTCCAAAAATTTGTTGAAATCTTCCACTGCACCATTCACCACAGGGTGATAAGGAGTACTCATCTGGTGATGGATCTAAAATTCCTCCATCAGAGCTTCAATTGTCTCATTAACAAAGTGCGTACCCCTATCACTCATAAATATCTTCAGGAACCCAAAACTAGTCAGAATATGCTAAAAAATAAAATGTGATGCATTATATGCAGTACAATGCTTGAATGGCTTAGCTTCTTCCCATTTGGTTACATAATCCATGGAAGTGATGATACAGCGCGTGCTAGTATTCTTCCCCAGAGGATTGATAGGTCCAACAAAATCCATAGCCCATTTATCAAAAGCCTATAGGGACATCTATGGCTGCATGGGAATTTCATCTCTGCGTGAGGTCTTTCCCATTCTCTGGCATACATCATAGGCTCGACAATATGCATGTGCATCACTGTGCAATGTGGGCCACCATAACCTAGCACGCAATACCTTCTGTGTCGTAGCCTTCCCTGCATAGTGGCCTCCTACCACCACTCCATGAACCTTAACCAAGATGTCACGTCTCTCATGTTCCAAATAATACCTTCTTAATACTTCATCTTCTCCCAGTTTGTACAATTGACTGAAAATCAAGGTAAAATAAGCTGTGTGCGAAACCAAATCCTTATTTTGTTGCACCGAATATTTAGCAGGAACTCTTCCAATGGTCAGAAAGAGAATAATATCATCAAATTTTTCATATACCACCTTGATAGAATAGACCTGTGCATCAGGTAATCCATCCTCCATACTAGTTGGTTCCTCCCCATTTTCAATGCGTGACAGATGATCAAGTTCAATATTCAATCTACCAGGCTTCACAATGATTTCAAAATTATATTCCTGAAATAGCAGCATCCATCTATAAATCTCCCCCTCGCCAAACACAGGCTTATTGACCAGGTATTTCAAAGCAGAATGGTCAGTGAACATCTTGAAGTGCCCTCCTAGTAGATAGTGCCTATATTTTTGTAGAGCATAGACCATGGCCAATCCTTCCCTTTCTGTGGTTGAGTAGTTGCGCTCTACACTGGAGAGATTCCTGTTGGAAAAATCATGAGGGTGATAAATGTCTCTTTCTCCTTGTTGCGCTTAAACAACTCCAAGTGATATACCAGATGCATCCACATGTACATGGAAGACCTTGGACCAGTATGGGAATATTAGAATAGGTCCAGTAACCATCTTTTCCTTCAGTAGCTCAAATCTCTTTTGAAAGTACTCATCGCAAAAAAAATGCCACATCCTTCTTCAATAACTTCTCCATAGGCGCAGTGATTAGACAATAGCCCTGAATGAACTTTCTGTAATATACTGTGTGTCCTAGAATGGAGCGAAACTATTTTTCAGTAGTGGGGACTTCTAGGTTGATGATAACTACAATCTTGGCTGGATCTACCATCAATACTTGCTGGTACACAATATGGCCCAAAAATATTCCAAAAGAAACACATAATATGCATTTCTTCAAGTTAAGAGAAATCTTGTGCTTCCTAAAAGTGTCAAGCATCATGCACAGGTTGGACACATGCTTCTTTACCAACCCAAACACAATCCAGTCATCAAAATATGCCTCCGATAACTTGTGCATGAATTATTTGAACACATATACTACTACACATTAGAGGATAGCATCTGCAGTCTTCAATCCGAAAGGCATGACTACGTATTGGAAAGACCCCCATTCTGTTGCAAATGTGGTCTTGCTTTGATCTTTTGGCACAATTATGATATGATGATACCCTGAAAATCCATTAGTAAAAGAACAAGCCTCTTTCTCTCCCACATTATCCAAGATCTCATTTGAAAATGGAGTAGGGAACGGGTCATGCACACATGCATCATTCAACTTGCACAAATCTACACAAATCCTTATCTCTCCTTTGGTCTTATTTTCTTGAAAAACCATTGGGCTCACCGAATCAGACTTCTCTATAGGTTCAATGATTCCTGTAGCAACCATATTCTCTAATTCCTCTTTTACTTTCTTCTTATACTTGATTTAATCGGTATGGTCATTGTTTAACAGGGTGCGCATCTGGTTTCAAAGTGATCTTCATAATGCCTAAGTCTCCTACAATTCCTTTCACCTCAGATAACCTTATGGGAAACATGTCCTGATACTCTGTGAGCAGCTCCAAAACCTTTCCCATTGTGTCATCATCCCAATAGTCCCCTATTTTGGCCAACTTGGGCTGTTCTTTTGTCCCAATGTTGACTTCCTTTAACTTCAGAGGCTTAGTTACATCTACCATTTCCAGTGAGGGCCCTGCAACAGTGCTCTCCCCCTCAAACTCAGGGATGTCGATATTTATTGGATCTTCCTCAATATCTTTGATTGGAAGGTTCCTGCAATTGGAAATATCTTGCATCTGTGCTTCCCATGCTGGTGCAACACATTCTATCTGAGGCCAGGAGTTATCGGAGAAAATTTCTTCTATATCTTGCAGGGCCTCATCCAATCCCTTTGATCCCTTGACTAAGCCAAAGATTGATAAAAAACTGTTAGTCATTGTAATATAATGGTAATTCCCTTGACACAACTCTGTTTCCAAATACAATGTGGTAGGTATCAGTCCTAATGATAGGAAAACATATGAACCCATTCGTTCCAAGTCTTTTCATTCCAAACCTCCATCCACATGGCCAGGTGCTTGCACGGGTCACCTTGAGCATAGAAGAGCTCATTTGGTAGGGTAGAGGGTAGCTCAAAGTGAAAATTCATCATTTTACTGCATTCCTTCCAGTCCTTAAATCTCCCCTTGTGTGTATCCCATCAACATGCTAGGGTTGCATGCATGGCCAGATAAAGTGCCCAGAACCTCTGTTCTTTTGGGACAACCTTTTCCAATTTTTCCAAAAACAATACAACACTATCAAAGACATAAAAATAGGGTAATTCTCTTACCTCTGAGGAGATACATCGGAAAGTTTTAGTGATCTTGAGGCAACGCAACATCGAAACATCATGCAACTTATTCTTCTAGTTCTCCATCTCCCCATCCAAATCTGAGAAACACGAGCTATCCTTTTCCCAATTTAGTATTCTGTCAGTTGTAGGGTTGATCCAATCCTCATCCTACGTAGTCAACTTGTATATATGGTCGACATCATATCCTTTGCGCATTGGTTCTATATATATTTCTGCTTCTGCCGGATCCAGAGGTACTATTAGCCGAGTACTATCATTTTTAAACATAATGCTTCTATGCTTCAAGCTGATGATGCCTCCCATATCGATGGCCCAGTATAGCCATAGCATCCACAATTTCTATCACTTCAAAATATGCGCGTACCTTTACTATAGAAATGTCTAGCAAAACCTGTGGGAGTCTTCCAAGTGGAATGATATTTTGTTGATTGGCCATGAGTATCTGAATGGTGGATCATTCCATCTTTGGTTCTCCCATCTTCTGCCAGGTCTGATTAGGTAGCACATTTGAATTGAAACCTAAGTCTAATATGACCTGATCCATCTCATATTCTCCAATTTGCACAGTCATGCACATATCTCGACCAATTCCCTTTTTGTTCTTATAGATCTTGTTCACGACCATAATCTCAGTTCAAGGAAATTCTTTGTCCACGTAGCTGTCTATCAGGGCCTGAAGATTTTCTACTGCTTTATGATTGTGCAATAACTTAATACATGCTTGTAGGAAAGGTTTAACTTCATCTTCAATCTTTTATTCCATGATAGACTTGGGTGTGGATGCACCTACAACAACAAAATCCTTCCTAGCTTCAATAAAAGTCTCCTTTTCCTTCTACAGCTTGAGTCCTTCCTTCTTGTCAGAGGCCTTCCTGATCAATGGCTCTACAGTAGCCTTCTTTCCCTCATTTCCTCTGGTCGCAGCACCACTACGTGTAATTATGTTCACACTTGGATCATCATCGAGCGACTCATCTTTAACCATTTGCATGTTTTTCGACGATTTCTGCTATTTCTTTTCCTTCATTATAGCCATTAAAATGGGACAGTAGTCAATTACATGGTCAAATTTCCTACAGTACCTGCAAGACTGTCATGCAGGGCTCAGGTAGTCACATGCATAGTGTCCAACGTCTCCACAGTTATAGCAAATTAATTTTCCTCGTCCACAACTTGCACCTCCACCTCTCCCCCCTCTCGTTCGTCTTGCCGAGGATCGTCCATGCCCAAAGGGAGATGCTGGTGAAGACGAGTTAGCCTACAACCTATAGAGGTTGTCACTGTCTATCATCAGGTCAAATGTGCAACAGTGGTGCTTATTGTGACCAACTGAAGAGAAAAACCTGCACCATTGTTGCTTCAGCTCTGGCACATAACTTCCTAATTACGATGAATTTCCCTCTTTTCCTTATAGTTTCTAATTTATTCATAGAGGAATTTGAGAAGAAGGATTTAGCCTCATCTCAATTTCTCCCTAAAATATGGAAGAGGTTTTTTGATGATACTTGCATCATTTGGCCCCATGTACGTGAGAAATTATATTTGTTTCTTAATCATCTTTATTCCCAATCAGATTCCATCAAGTTCATGATGGAGGTTGAGGTGAACGGGTCTCTTCCCTTCCTTGACATCCCCCTCTCTATAATGGATAATGGTTATGTTTCTCACCACGTTTTTCACAAAAAAAATCACATGAAACAATATCTTCATGCTAATTCTCATAATTTTCCAGTGCAAAAATTTGGTGGTCTTATCACTCTTGCAACCCGTGCTCTAAGAATTTCTAATGAGAAAACCCTGGGACAAGATAAATAGCACCTTATTGAATTTTTTTTTAAATATTGTATACATCAAAACTCAAGGCCTAAAGGCCTTTCAAAAATCGTGTAAATAATTAAGGGTTAAGGCTACTTGTGTTGAACATATCTCTAAGGTTCATCTCTCATTTATCCAAGGGACCAGAGATAGGATTTCCCATATCCTTAAAAAGAATAAAGTTTCTTCTTCGTTCAAAACTCTTAATACCATTAAAAATGATCTTGGATCTATCAAAGACCCCGTGGACCCTAAAGACATGAAAGGTGTCTACCCTGTCCCTTATTCCTCTGGGATTCCCTACATTGGAGAAGCTCATCGCTCCATTAATCATAGAATCCAATAGCATGCAACATTAGGGACAATCGTTCCCGCTCATCAGCTCTAGCTGAACATGCAGAGAAATTTAAGCACCATGTCTACATTAAGGATTCTAGAGTCGTTGCTAGGGTTGATCACTTCCACCATGGGAAGATTAGAGAGGTTATCGAGATTTAAAAACATGGAATTGATCTCAACAAGGATGATGGTTGGAAATTAAGTAAGAGCTAGATTTCGCCCCTTTTCTTGATTCCACCCATCTCATCTTCCTTTTTTGTTCTCTTTTTTTTTTTAAATGAATATTGCTTAATTTTCTTTATATAATTCCTTTAATCATTTTATTATATTGTAAGAATAATGATTTTGTTTTTCTTATATTTTGATTCTCATTAAAAATTAATTTCTTTAAATTTATATTAACAAAATCATTAAACTTATTCTAGTAAATATTCTATTTTTTTCTATCCTTTTTTAACCCTTGTAATATTATTAATTTTATTTAATTCTTATAATTTAATTTAATTAATGAATATTAATATAATTAAAATAAATAAAGACTAAGTTTATAACTGAATATATTTTTATTATTTAATAAATTATTTACTACTGCTAATTCCTAATTTGAACCCGTGTAATTTTATTATTTTATTTAATTCTTATAATATTATAGATTTATTTATTTATTATATATAATTAAAATAAAGGAATTCCTAGCCACTACTTTGTGACTAAATAACTAATTCTTAACAACTAATTTATAATATTATTTTAATTAATTTAATAACTAATTTACTTGTTAGGCCTGAGACTTTTGTGATCCATAGATTAGATAAATGTATTTCAGATTAATCACATCACTAGGATTTGGTTGATGTTTCGAACCAACTAATGTGTTTCATCCTCAGGAGAAGGTGAAAATCCAATCGATCTAATTGAATAAATAGTGTGGATGCATCATTGGCCAGTATTAGCTGAAGAAAACTAGCCATTAAAAACTAGTCGGTTAAGACTAGCCATTTAAAAACTAGTCGTTAATGAATTAGCTAATTAGTTAATTAAAATTATTAAAATATTGACCCAATAAATATTATAATAATAATAAATAGTTTTATTATTATGTAATATTTAATTAAAATTATTTAATTGAATAATAAATACTAAAATTATATATATATATATATATATATATATATATATATATATATATATATATATTAAAAATTGTTTAGAAGAATATGCTATTAGTGGGTAATATATAAACCTACAGAATAATAAAGATAAAATCAAGGAAAAGAGAAGACAAGGAGAAATAAGCGAGGGGGGAAAATATTATGTAATAATTAATTATTCTAATAGTTCTTATAATTCTAACAAAAATAATAAGATTACTAATAATATTAATTTATTTAACCAAATCAATATTTATAATAATAATATTATTAATAATAATATTATTGATAATAATAATAATACTAATACTAATAATATTGATTTAATTAACCAAAATAATAATAATATTAATAATCCTATTCATGATAATGTTATTGATAATTATTCTGTTACTAATAAATTTGATAGTATTAGAAATCCTAATATTAAAAATGTCATTAACCTTTCTATCTTGAGTTTTGACCCTTCTGTTTTCAGTCTCCTTAACAACGGGCTTAATTTTTCCTTGGCCCCGAAGAAGATTCCTACTAATGAAATTATTTTCAGCGTTGAATATGGCATCATGGATCTTCCTGATAATGTTAAGGAGACTATTAGAAAATATTGTTCAGTTATTCTCAGGAAGGTTAAGCATCCCAAAAGAAACTTGAGCAAACTTGAGGCTCTTTCCCTGAAATCCCTGAGGGACAATCCCAACATTGTCATCCTCAAGGCAGGAAATGGTGGTGCCATAGTCATCCTGGATAAATATGACTATGTTAGCAAAATGTATGACCATCTTTCTAATAGTGGAAGTTACGTTAAGCTTAAAAAGAATCTCCTGAAGCATATTTCTAAGGAGATTTCTCTTTCCATTAAATCGGATCCCTCTCTTAATTCTCTCTCTAGAAAAATTATTGAGAGCAATCCCCTCATCCTCCGGATTTATGGTTTGCCTAAAATTCATAAGCCAAGTCCCCCCATGAGACCTATTGTTAACACAATAGGTGGTCCCTCATATCATCTTGTCAAATTCTTGGCCCAAAAGCTTAAACCCCTTGTGGGTCTCACCGAATCCTATGTTAAGAACTCAACCTCCTTCCTAAATGAATGGAGGGACATCAGATTGGAACTTGGGGAATTATTAGTTAGCTTTGAGGTTTTTTCATTATTCACCAAAATCCCCATCAAGGAATCCATTGATGTCCTTAAGCAGATCTCTGATAAATACACCTCTAAGTTAGTAGGTCTCTACCTCACCTCAACCTTTTTTAGTTTTCAAGGTGAGTTCTATGAGCAGACTTGTGGTGTAGCTATGTGATCCTCTCTCTCTCCTATAGTTGCTAACCTTTTTATGGAACATTTTGAATCTAAGGCCTTGGCCTCGGCTCAATTTCGCCCTAGGAAATGGAAAAGATTCATGGATGAGACCTGTGTCATTTGGCCCCATGGTAGGGAGAAGTTGGATCTGTTTCTTAGACACCTGACTTCCCTGTCAGATTCCATCAAATTCACCCTGGAGGTTGAAGTTGATGGTTCCCTTCCTTTCTTGGATATCCTTCTCTCCAGGAAGCCGGATGGATCCATTTCCCACCAAGTTTTTCACAAGAAAACTCACAGAAAAATATCTTCATTCTGGGTCTCATCATTTTCCTGGTCAAATATTCTGTGTTCTTTGCACCCTTGCTACTCGTGCTGTTAGGATTTCTAATGATGACCATCTAGAGTCGGAGAAATTCCATCTTCTTGAAGTCTTTGAGAATAATGGGTATAATATATCTGAGGGCCATAGGGCCTTTCAAAAAGCCCTTATTGGATGAAAAGAAAAATCTTCCTGAGTGGATCGTGTTTCCAAGGTTCACCTCCCTTTTATCCAAGGAACCATGGACAAGATTTCCCATGTCCTCAGAAAGAATAATGTCTCCTCTGCTTTCAAACCCCTTTGTACTATTAGGAATTCTCTCGGATATGTCAAGGACCCTATTGAACCTAAATAAATGAAGGGTTTCTACATGATTCCTTGTTCCTGTGGCACACACTACATTGGTGAAACAGGCAGATCCATCAGACAAAGAATCCAGGAGCATGCTGCAGACATTAGGCACAATCGATCCCATACCTATGCTCTTGCATAACATGTGGATAAATCGTGTTTGAGTGGCATGCTAATAACCTCAATAGGAATGATGGTTGGAAGTTGGGTAAATCCTGTACTCCAGCTCTCTCTAGGTAATTTTTATGTTTCCCCCCCTTGCTTATTTTTCCTTGTCTCCCCCTTTCTAGATCTTTATATTATTTTCCTAGTCTTGTCTTCTTTGTCTCTATATTTTTACTTTTATTCTCTTCATGTTTATATTTTTTTATATAGTCCCCTTAGGTTTTTTCTGTATAATCTCCTATGAATATTATTAATAGATTATTCATAATTCTTGGTAGATTAAAAAAATTATTTTAATTTTATCAATTAATATTTTAATTAATTATTACATAATAGTTTTGGCCCCCCTTGCTTATTCCTCCTTGTCTTCTTTTTTCCTTGTTTTTATCCTTATTATTATTTAGGTTTATATATTACCCCCTAATAGCAAATTCTTCTAAACAATTTTTAATTAAAAAAAATTCTATTATTTTAGTATTTATTACTCAATTAAATATTACATAATACATTTTATTGTAATATCTATCGAAAATTTCCATTAATCAAATTAAAATTTTAATTAAATATTACATAATAAGAAAATATATTATTATTATTATAGTATTTATTGGGTCAATATTTTAATAATTTTAATTAACTAATTAACTAATTCATTAACAACTAGTTTTTGAATGGCTAGTCTTGAACAACTAGTTTTTAACGACTAGTTTTCTTCAGCTAATACCGGACAATGATGCATCCACACTATTTATTCAATTAGATCGATTGGATTTTCGCCTTGTTTTGAGGATGAACCACATTAGTTGGTTCGAAATGTCGACGAGATCATAATGATGTGATTAATCAAAAAAGAAATTTATCTAAACTAATTTACTTGCCATCTTGTCCTGAGGATGAACCACATTAGCTCGTTCAAAACATCGACCAAATCAAAACAATGTGATTAATCCAAAAGACATCTATCTAACTAATTTACTAATGGCTAGTTCCCAACAACTAGCTTTGGGCCGTGATGAATCCTTCCTATTTATTCTTTAGGATCGATTGATTCTTTCACCTCTATCCTGAGGATGGACCACATTAGTTGGTTCGAAATATCAATCAAATCATAATGATGTGATTAATCTGAATCACTTTATTATTTAAAATCTCTTTATACTTTATTATAAATATTAATATTATTGTCAATTATAATAAATCTCTTATATATATATATATATAAACAAATATGAGGGTTTATATTATGAAAATAAATTTGGTATTCGGCCGAAAACTGCTACATTTTTAAGAGTTGCCAATATTCCTTGAGGGTGTGAGATTGAACATGTTGGATCAATCCAATCCTTATGTGAGTAATTCATAATACAAAAATTTTATTCCCTTTTCAATTAGAGATTTTCCAAATACTCCCAAGATCCAAATACATTTACATTCCTTTTTCTACTAATTATCGATTTGACTTTGTCCGATTTCTTATTTTCCTTGGCGAGATATTTTTTCCTTTTTTCCCAACTTGAATCCAACCTGTGTTTTATACTAAATTTGAAAAAGCACCCTTCTATGAGTGATATTTGCTAGCATTGTCGCATTTTTCAATTTGCGTGATCAACCCAAGAATTTTCTTTTCTAGTCTTGTTTCCTAAGAGTATGATGGAGGATCCAAAGTTCAAATGGGTTTTATGGGATGGAACTCCTCTCTCTTCTTTCGATGGATCCTCTTTGAGATTCATTTCTTCTTGTCTATCATTTATTTTCTTTGGTGGAGCCTCTTTGACATGCAATTCTTGCTAAATTTCTTTTTCTTCATCCTTGTCTTGGGTCTCTTCTTCCTTGTATATAATATAATGTCCTATCTGAACACCTTCCCACCATTTGGGCCTTTAGCTATTTTTACATACTCTATTATTCCATAATTTCTTGGGGAAATTATTGATTACATGCCCTACTTCATAACATGCTCAACATCGAAATGAAACATATTCATAGTCAAGCTTCTAAACCCATACATAATCTAGAGCCATTAGGTTTATCTGTACATGAAATTATTTATTGATATCCATCTCCATGCATATTTGAGCATAAGTGATCTTAAGGAATTTATCTATTTATGGACAACAGTAAAAAAAAATCCGTATTACATTTCCAATAGAGGTTAACAAAGAAAGATTCTAGAGATGCAAGGGAACGCTCGAAAACCTTATCCAAACTCGAGCCGAGGATATTGTCGCTAAAACTGGATAAAAACAAAGAGCCCAAGGCTACATGAAGATACCAATACTACTCCAACCCAAAATCCAAAATAATCTTCTTATCTTCAAGATTACAAAAGGAAACAACAATAAAAAGTCGAGCAAGAGGGTAAATATTAATATCATTAGACAATACATATTTCCATGAATTAGAAATCCAGTTGTGGAGATCAGTCAACCGCGGCCATAACCCACTGAATCTACAGACCAAATTTTGATTAGAAGTTTTTTTGCGTAGGTAAAGGATTCCCCCTCCAAGGGAACGGTAAGGTTGGGAGCTTCTTGAACTATCAAGAGAATAGATTATAATTTCCACATGGCACTGTAAGAAACCTTGGCTTGAGTTCTCTGAGAGGAAGATTTTTCAGATCTAACTGGAATTCATTCAAGAGCGACTGATTCTCACTAAATCATGACAATACATCATTATTCAGAGATTTGTAGAAACCACATTGTGGGAGACTACGGGGAGGTTCGCGGAAGAGGGGGAGGGATGACTGACTAAGGAAAAACCTTAGTCATTGCAAAATTCTATTGAGTCCACTTAATTCTGTTTATGTTTATTCCACTTACATCACTATTACAAATCATGTAAATTACATCCACAAGACCTAAAATATATATTAAGCCTAAGAGACTTAAAACATTGACTTTCTAATATTTTTCAAAGTTTTTTCAAAGTTTTATTTTTGGTATTTGTAAGTGAAAAATAATTTTAAAATATAAAAAACTCTAATTTGGTGAGTGCATATTTCATGGGTGAGTTCTCTGAAAATGACTAGCATTGCCAGTGTTATAGGATTGTTCTACCCAATAATGCCAGAACGCAGTTGCGGGTCCTTTAAGTAAGCCAAACACAAGTTGAACAATTGTGAAAATCTTCCTTGTGCGAATGAACTATGTCGAGGAAAAATTCTTAGCACAACGCAAAGTAAAAACTTATCTACTCAGTGCAGAGTAACCTATAGCATTAGGGTTTATGGTATTTTAAATTTTGAACCTGTGATTTTGAAACTTGGGCCTTCGAACCTCTCCAAACCATTGTGAAAACTCTTAAAAATAATTTTGCGAGGACCCTTTGTTGAATTTCCTGAAATCACAATAACCCATAGGTGAATTATGTACAATTGGGTGTGTTGTTTTTTATTACAATATTTTTAATATGCCTCCGCACTCTTACAATCCTGCACTCCGCACTCTGTAGAGTCCTACACTCTGCACTCGACATAGTTCCCGCTTACACATTTCGTATACAATAATTTTAAAAAGAAATTGGTACATCCATGAAACTTATGTTTATGAAACCTCCAAATATCTAGCTTAATACATAAAATGTATTGTATTATTCTCCTTTACAAGCTCCTTGCAAGTCAACTTTGAACGTGCAACACATGGGAATGCAGTTGATAAAACACTCGGGCATTGTTGGAACCGAAGTATTTTTACTCAACTGGTGGATGAAATGTGAGCCATGAGGTCAAGCCACCCTAATACCATAGCTAAAGGCCAGATTGCATCATCAAATAATGTGAAGAAGAAAATTTGAAATGAGGAGGATCAGTGTTGTGAGGAGGATGAGTCTTGTGGCGAAGTTCAGTTTTAGACATAGTTACCAAGATCGGTCGTATTAGCAAGAAAAATTCAGAAATTCGTTAATACTGTTCAGTTAGCATTATAGTAAGTTACTTTTAATAAGATGCTGAATTTTTTTATTATGAAATTAATTCAAGTCCACAGTGGAGAAATTAATTCAAGTCGTCAGTGTTAATCGTTATCTGATTCTCAGTCCAACTTAAAACCACTTGTTGCAAGCAATTTTGAGCGCTCTGAAACAACTTATGAATATCCTTTGATCAATGAGAAAACAACCAGTCTAATGGAATAGATCCACAGAAAAATTTCTTACGAATATACTCTAATCAACGAGAAAACATCCAATCTAGTGGAATAGAGCCACAGAAAAACTGGAAACTTAACTCTGGAAAATTTACAATTTTTTATTAAATGAAGGTATATATATATATATATATATAGTCATTCGAAGTTGGAAATAATTATTATTGGAATTTGCCTTCATACCCCAAAAAAAGAAATTATCATAAATTCAATTTACATGCTTATTATTGAATAAATTTGGATCAATAAAATAGTGACTGAAATATAAATTTATTGATATGTGGAGACCACTTAAAACTTATTTTTAATATCTAATATCTCATTTTCAATATTACAATTTAGTTTCGAGTTTTTATTATTTATTTTATAAGAATTTATTTATATATTTTCCAAATTCTTAATATTAATAAATTTTATACATTTTATCTCACTTGTTTTGGATATTTTAAATTCACATGGAAGATTAATATTGGAAATAAATAATCATGTTATTTTTTTTAGAAGAAATTCATTTCAATTTTTTATTTATTTTTAAATAACAGAAATATATTACATTTTATAAGATGTATACTCTCTAATTTTTATCTATTGAATTTTACACTCATTTTTTTTCAGTATCTAATTGAATTCAACTCCGTATTCGAATTCTAATGTGATAACTATGGTTTTAAATTAATGTTGTATTGAAGTTCAGTGTGCGAAAATGTTGTGCAAAAGTTCATAACAGTTCATAACCACCAATCAATTTGTTTCCAAAGTTCGTAAAAGTTCATTGTGCAGCTCTCCCCACTCTGGCACACAATGAGAACATAGCGAGTGCTACTGGAATATTGAGGCAAATTGGATCATAGTCTACCACCAAAACTCGAACACTAACATGGAACTGATGCTGGAATTGTAATAGCACTCAGTTAATGGCATAGACATCCTGATTATTCCTAATTCACATCATTGTCTATTTTTGATTTATCATTAAGACCAAGATATTATAGAAAATTAAACTGTCCTAGAAATTCTCTTTGGAAAGAATCAATCAGTACTACATATTTCCTTTGGATACGGTATGAACACTGAAGGAAATTTCACCCAAACAGCTTGGATTGTGGGCTTCGGACAAGGTCCCATGTCTTTAATTTCACAACTCCCTTCAACATCGAAGAGGTTTTCTTACTCTTTAGGGAATTTTGAGGTCTAAAATGGGCCTCCTACGGTAAATGTACAATCAAAATTCACTTTATGAGAACCAAGCACATTTTAGGGGATGACATCATCCCTAATTGTTGAGGTGGCATTGCTTGAGTTAAATGTACTTACTTGTCACATTCTAAATGGTGGATAAAAACTCATGGTTAAACATGATAGTGCTCTAAGTACTTTTAAATTCAAAGAAAAGTACTCATAATAAATGTCATTTCACATTTTTTGAATTAAATTCATACATAAAATAATATATTACATTTATTATATTATTTTTATATAGTACATTAATTACATGTTATTATACAATTTAAATAATATAAATTTTAATTAATAACATATTATAATTAAGAATTTATGAATTTATATTTATATTTTATTTTAAGTTATTTAAGTACAAAGGACAAATGCATTAGTTGTTCAATGATAATGAGTTTTTCTTCAAAAAATCATTCTTATTTATAGTCACATCAATACAATTTTTTTATTAATTTTATTTTGGTACAACTTTTGAATTGAATTTAACCATGGTTACATAGATTGTGGTGCAAAAAGTGAATTGCAAATTCATAAATATTATTTTATTGATTTATCTATTATTTTATTATTTCCTTAGGAGGCCCATTTTAGACCTCAAAATTCCCCTAATGGTTTGTTGCCATGTAATATTTGCAGTCAAAATCGAGCCCTCTAATGTTTGGAAATGATTCGAAATTGAGCATCAATGTCAGTTCGATAACCCTTATCAAAAGTGGAATCAATCCAGACCTTCTACTATCTTTTCTTAGAAGGCATAAGCGTGGGAAATACTTCATGTTCGACACTCAACCTAATAGAAATGGAACCATGATCATCGACTCTCAAACAAATTTAACACTTCTCAATCCACTTACCTATTATCTGCTGAGAGATGAATTAGGTAAATTAGTTAATATTTCAGCTTATGTCGGCAATTTAGGCGATCTAGACCTCTGCTTTATTCCACCACCTAAAGGATTTTTTTCAAAATTTTCTTACAATTAATTTTCATTTCAAAGGAGAAGATTACCCTTTTGACCAAAGAAAACTACATTATTATGGACAAGATCGATTTAATTTTTATTTAAGGAAAAAACAACTACTTTTATATTATATAGAAAAGTAGTGTATAAATCCTGAATCATTTCTCTATCTTTATTTCTTTGGAATACATATTCTGAATTCTCTAATTAGGCTATTCCAATTTATTTATATCAAAACACAATTCATTTGTAATTATTTTCCTTTGTTCCACATTATTTCTAATATTCTATTGTTGTTTATCTACTAGCATATGATATATTGGCATTCTAATAAAAATAATATAGTATCCCTGGCATGACTATTTTTATGAATAATTTATGCTTCCCGTGTTGGTCATAACACCATGTTTGAAAAATAAGAATAACGTGTTTGTTTCCCAATGTATGCCTCTCTCTTTTTTTTGGTTTTGCTAGTTTAGACTAATCCTAATCACCCATGGGTTTCGAACCGGTGACCTTGCAGACACAGTCCCTTAACAGTGCACCCCATCACTGAATGCTCTACACCACGTGGGCTAATGTATGTCTCTTTTCGATAGAAGACTAGTTGTCCTATTTTTCTCTCTATAACTATGACCAAAATTTACATGCTGGAAAGTCCTTACCAGAATTTTAATGTGATTCATCCAACTGATTAATATAGGAGGGTCGATGTTAGGTCCCTATATTACTAGTGTAGTACCTTATTGTTGTTAGTGCAGCCCCTTATTATTATTATTGTACCCCTGCAACTCCCATATTGTTATTATTGTGCCCCTATATTATTATTTTTAGGTCATCTAGGATTATATTGTGACCCCATGGACTCCTATATATAGAAAGGAGATTTTTTCATTTGTATCATCCAAGGATTGTTCATTTATTTAATTTAAAGGATGTTTCCCCCTCTAAGTGGCTAAATTATAAGGCGCGGATCTCTCTTTTCTTCTATTTTTGGAGCTTGTTTCATAACATTTGGTATCAAATCTTTGGATTCTAGGGTTTTGTTGCTTCAAATAGGTCATTGTGGCATTTTCACTATAATGTTTTTCAACGAGGGTTCAGATAATAAAAACAAAAATCCATTTCAAAGCAATCCTTAGGAAATTTTTGTAAAAATTTCAGATCTTGGTTCACAATATTTTCAGAGATATTGTCTGTGGAAGTTCTCGTTTTTGCAGGGTCCCTAATTTCATCTCAAATAAGTGACCTTGGGACATTGTCATAACTCTCTCTCTAAGAATTGGATTGGAATTCTGTAAAAATTGTCCGAAAGTGAATAGATTGTAGTTTCCTATGTATCAATTTCAGAGCTGAAGGACAAAACAGTGACATGTGGCATGCTATACAAGTTCTCTCTATTGAACTAGTCCATAATTAGGTCATTGTGAGAGATTGGGCATAAATTTGCCTTGAAGAATCCAAATCAACAATGGCAAATCTCGTACGAGAATAAATAGCGTATCGAATTGTATTAGTGTCTATAACTGATTTCTCAAACATGTGGCATTGGAAAGAAGACTCAAAGGGACACTACAAGACCTAAGATCAATTCTTGGGGATCCGAAATTATATAGATACATCAGTTTCAATATCAAGCTCCTCAAAAGAAAGAAAAAGGTGTGTATGTTTTTTCAAATTACATAAGTCTTATTTGAAAAATCAGTTTGAAGTGTTAACAAGGGCATATTCAAGCATAGATATCAGTATTTCATTCTAAAATGCCCCCTCAAAATAATTCAACACCCATTAATACCTCAGAAGGCTCTACTATGATTCATGAAGAGAAATAAGTGCAACATCATATATCAAACTTACAAGAGCAAGGGCATCAAATTTCACTCTCGCAAAGAGAAAAAAAAATGAAATGGAATTTTTGAAGAAAGGCATGGAAACTAAGATGGATGGTTTGAAGAAATACATGGAAGCTAATATGGATGGTTTGAAGAATGACATGGAAGCTAACATGGAAGACTTGAATAATGATCTAAAAGTAGACATGGAAGAATTGAAGGAAGGTTTGACACAGTTGATACAAGAAATGATTCCTAATGGTGAAAAGGTAGTACAGGAAAATCATGATGAGAAAAAAATAGATTTTAATCGTGATTTTATAAAACATAATGTTGGATGTAAGACCCATGATATTCCAAAGATGGATATGAGGAATTTTGATGGCAATGATCCCGTAACATTGATACTATAGATGGAGAATGTGAAAAACACACAACAGGTACGCATTGCAACTTTACATTTAGAAAAAAATACATTTGTATGGTATTGATGACTTTTCTCTCATGAAAAAAAATTCACTTGGTCAATTTTTACGGAGGAAATGATAGCACATTATGAGGATACAAAGCGCAATATCATCTTTAGCCATTTGATAAATCTCAAACAAAAGGGTACAATGGTGGAGCACATTGAGGACTTCCAAATATTGAATATAAGGGTAACTAATATTCTAGAGGAACACATTATTGATGTCTTCATAGGGACTTTAAATGATAACATCCAATATGAGGTTCGCCTTTGGGAACTTGATTCATTGGAGAAGGCATTCAGGTTGGCAAGAAAAATTGAAAGTAAAATTATGGTGACAAGGAAGCCTACCACTCACATCTATAAATATGGAAGTGTGGCTACTCCTAGACTTCCAAAAATAATAAGGTTGACACCAAAGAAATTGGAAGAAAAAAGAGAAAAATGGCTTTTCTATAGTTGTGATAGAAAATACACTAAAGGTCATAAGTGTGTTGAGAAGAAATTATTTTACATAGATTGTGAAGAGGAGGAAGAAAATGATCAAGAAACTTCAAAAGAAGAGGACACCATGAACCAACCCTAGAGAAAGAAGAGATGAGTCTGAAGATATCATTTAATGCATTGGCAGGAATTACCACTCCTCAAACTCTCAAGATAGAAGGACATATGAAGAAGAAAATGGTAATAGTTTTGATTGACTCAGGTAGTACCCATAATTGAATTTCTTCCTATACCCAACACCAGAATCTTAAGTGATGGTTGCAAATGGAGGAACTATAAATTTCTCTGGAAAATGTCATTATATCTAGCTAACCATGGGGGAATATGTATTTAATAGTGCAATTATTTCCATTCCAATGGGAGGTGTTGATGTTGTACTAGGAGTACAATGGTTATAATATTTGGGGACAGTAGCTTTTAATTTTCAAGAAATTTTCTTGAAATTTTTTTCGGAAGGAAAGGAAATTGAATCACGGGGTATCAAAATGAAGGTGGGAAATATAATAAGCTCTAATGTGATGAAAAATCTAATTATGAAGAAAGAACAATGAAGCGTAATTGCACAATTATGCTCACTAGAAGTTCCAACATCAAAATTATTTATTTCTCTAGATATCCAAAAGGACTTGGAAAATCATTCCAAGTTGTTTGAAACTCCCAAGGACTCCCACCTATTTCTGATCATGATCATTCTATTCTTTTGATTCCAGGAAGTGTTCATCCAAACATCAGGCCTTACAGATATCCATATTTCCAAAAGAGAGAAATTGAACGTATGATTGGAGAAATGTTAACTGTTGGTATAATTCAACCAAGACAAAGTTATTTCTTTGCTCCAATACTATTGGTGCACAAGAAGGATGGATCATGGCACATGTGTCTGGATTATAGGGAGCTCAATAAGCTCACTATTAAAGATAAATTTCCCATTCCTATGGTTGATGAATTATTGGATGAATTACATGGAGAAAGTTATTTTACCAAGTTGGATCTTGATTTAGGATATCATCAGATTAGAATGAAGACTGAAGATATTCCGAAAACATCATTTCGAACTCATGAGGGTCAGTATGAATTTTTTTCCATGCCTTTTGGCCTTACCAACGCACCTTATACATTTTCAAGGGTTGATGAATTCCATTTTCAAACCCTTCCTTAGAAAATTTGTGTTAGTATTTTTTGATGATATACTAATCTAAAATAGGTCTTGGAAGGATCATGTTCACCATGTTGACAAGGTGCTCAAAATATTGGAGGAGAAACAATTATATGCAAAAACCTCCAATTTTTTATTTAGAGTAAAAGAGGTGGAATATCTGGGTCATATTGTATCTCACGAGGGTGTTAAGGTAGACCCTAAAAAAATTAAAGCCATTCAGGAATGGAAAGTCCCCACAACCATAAAGCTAGACACCGAAGGAGAAGTCAAAGAGAGAGAAATATAGGGTAGACCGAAGTGCTAAACAACTAGACCCTGAGGAGGCGAGACTTACAGGTGTGACAAGTATCTTTTATGAGTGATTACCTATGCTATAGGTAGCGGGGGAGGCATACCTATGCCCGCCAAGACAAAGTAAAAAGAATAATGCATCTAGTATACAAAGGAATAAACTATATAATACATGTTCGCATAAAAATGAGCCAGATAAAAATATGATAATGAATTCCACATACATATTGTACATGGGATAAAAACCAGGACATAAAAAATAATATCTAAGTACATGAGATACAAATACAACCAAAATTCCCCTATAAACAGGAAAGGGCTCTGAAAATCTGACTGATACATGCAAACAAAAAGGCATGGCAGGCGGCTGAGGCCAACGTCATCAAATCTATGGAGCTGCATCAAAGGCTGTAATGAAGAGGTCATATGGGCATGTGGGGGGATATCTGTAAGGCCACCCCCTCATGAGGGCTAAGAAATATCACACACACCCTGGAATCACCGGTATCAACTGCTGCATCACTGAACCATCAATGTTACGGATATCTATCATGCTCAAAGGAGTTGGAGCTGAGAAGCAATCAATTCAAAGGGTTGTAAGGAGTCCCTTTGCCTAATCCAAGGCATCAATCAATAGTGGAAGCTCTAACCAAGGTACACCGCCCTCTAGATCTGTCTTCTGGAATGAATGATATGATGTTGACAGAAGGAGGTCTGCCATAGGTGAGGCAATAAGGGGTCCTCAACTAAGGCATGAGAGAAAATAGTAGAGAAACTGACAGACGGACACCAGGGATGATGATGAAATGGGGGGTGTTGAGTAGCAAATGGACGACTTCCCTTGTTAGAGCATAAAGGGCATGGATGACTTGGCAGCAACTGACACAATATCATGAGGGATAGGGGACAGTTGGACTGAAGGCCATAATGTGCGACAGGAGAGAGGAACCAAGTGATGAAGGATGGAGGACTATAGCAAGATATGAAGGGAATCAGGATAGACTCCATGAATGTGATGATGATTCAACTCAGATGCTCTAAACAAGGGTGACTCGAGAATGCTTCCACATAGTAACGGTCTGATGGGGACCATAAAAACTTGAGTACAAGATGGTAAATCATGACAAAAATCGACACGAGCATGGACAAGTATAGAGGCAAAGTGGTGCCCCAAGTACAAGCATTGCAAGTGAAGGAATTCAATTTTGAAGAGTGGTGAAGTGATGCTTCTTGGAAAAAATCTGTCCTGGTGAAGTATCAAATCAAGAAAAATCATGAGTTGGCTACCTAAAAGAAATAGAACATGCATTTAAAGAGGGAAATGCTAAGGGTAATATTTCTTAAGATAGAGTGCATTGCGAGGATTAGGAAGGGGGTGTCCTTCGAAATCCTCTAAGAGGTATGCCCCCTTACCTAAATCCTTACTGATGATGTAAGGACCTAGCCATAATGAGTCAAAATTCCCATGACCGAGGCCATCATGGTCCTAGTCATACACTAGAACAAGATCACCTTTATGAAAAGTACGAGGGTGAACTTTTCGGTCATACTAAGATTTGGTGCATTTCTTAGACGCTTCGATGGTTTGAAATGCAAGACGATGGTATTTGGAAGTGCGCTCAAGAATGATAAGTCATTGTTATAAAGGGTGGGTGTCAGGGATAAGTTCGATGGCTAGATGAAGAGGGAGGGGATTTCACACTCTATCGATAAAACTGCTTCCTCTCCAAAAACAAGGTGGAAAGGAGTAAACCCGGTGGCGGTCTTAACAGAAGTTATATAGGCCGACAAGGCAAAGAAGATCATAAGGTGTCAGTTGGTTTTGTGCTTATCCAACATCTGTTGAAGCATGGTTTTAAGGATTTTATTGACTGCTTAAACTTGGCCATTACCTTCAGGGTAATAGGAGGAGGAATATTGGTGCTCAAAACCCAACAGTGAGGATAGCTCGCACCATATCTCATCTTCAAAATGTTGGCTATGGTGAGAGGCCAATTGTTTTGGAACTCTGAATCAAGCGATAACATGGTTAAAGAAAAAGAGGGTTGTGGTAGCTGCCGTGTTGTTAAAAGTTGGCATGGCCTCAGCACATTTTGTGAAATAGTCAACTTCTATGATGATATACTTGTGGTTACCAGTAGATGAGGGTCAACACTCCATAAATTCTATGGCCCACTTACAGAAGGAACCAACTGAGATGAAAGGATGGAGGGGAGCTAGAGGGGCTCATGCCTTAGGGGTAAAATGTTGTCAATTGGAATAGTGTTTGACTGCTTCAATGCAATCACCAAAGAGAGAAGGCCAAAAATAGCCAGTGCACATGATTTTCTGGGCAGTGGCAAGACCGAAGAGGCGGCCACCACAAGCGCTGCTATAGCAGGCCTTAAGGACTTGTTCTGCTTTAGCGTGTGTGAGAAAATGATGAAGGAAAAAATCTATACCACGACGATAAAGGTCATCACCAATAAGAAGGTAGCGAGGGGCCTGGTTTTGGATACGTCATTGAGCATCACAGTCAAGATGGAGGGAAAAATTTTGGGTTCGGAAATAGGTAAGGATGTCACCATATCAAGGATCATATGTGGTAATGACAAACAAGTGTTCATCGGGGAAATCATCATTAACTGGAGGATCCTGCGTACCGGTAGGTAATTCAGAAATGAGTTCAGCGAGGGCTAAACCTTTCTTACTTTCGGGTGTGACAAATTCAAGATCGAATTCCTGGAGAATAACGTTTCGATGGGCGTACTTCCCATTGATGATTCGGTGACTCAATAGGAAGGCCATAGGGTTGGAAGTAGCCACGACCTTGGTGGAATGCATGAGGATGTAATGACGAAGTTTTTGGACCGAGAACACGACAACTAGTGCTAATTTATCTTCATGTGAGTAGGATACAGGAGGAACTACAAGGCTCTTATTGACATAATAGATAACATGCTCAATTCTGTTGTCATCTTCCTGAATAAGGAATCCATCGACCGAATAGGTGGAAAAAGAGATGTACAGGATGAAATCCTTATCAAGGTCAGGGGGACAGATCAAGGGAGTGGATGTGAGAGCATGTTTCAGGGCATCAAAAGACTCTTGAGCATAGACATCCCACACAAATGGAATGTTAGATCGGAGGAGTCTAAGGAATCCATGCGCAGTGGTGGCATAGTTAGGTATGAACTGGCAAAGAAAATTAACTTTGCCTTGGAGGCTTTGTAACTAGCCTAAGGTACGAGGAAAAGGAAGCTCAAGGATGGCTTGAACTTTCAATGGGTCAATTTTTATACCATCTTTAGACATAATGAAGCCTAGAATATGGCCGACAGGAACAAAAAATACACACTTCAACGGATTGAGGCAGATATTATACTTGTGACATCAGAGAAATATGGTACACAGATCATGGAGGTGCTATGCCCAATGTTTATAATGTGTAGTAAGGTCATCTAAATAAGCAAGGATAATATGAGCCAGGTTATAGAAATAGTAATACATGGCCCACTGAAAAGTGGCTCCGGCATTTTTAAGGCCGAACAACATGACCCGATAGGTGAAGGTTCCCCACGAACTAATAAACATAGTTTTAAGTTGATCAGCACGACAGATAACAATTTGGTTGTACCCGAAGAAACCATCCATGAAGGATAGAACCTTGTGCCCTGCACACTCATCAATGATTTGGTCAATGAATGGTGTGGGGAAGTTTTCTTTAGGAGAAGCTTTGTTTAGGTTGCAAAATTCAGTGCAGACACATATGGTGCCTTGTTTTTTTATAACAGGAACCAGATTGTACACCCAAGTGGTGTATTCGATAGGATAGATAAAACCAGCCTGCTTGAGCTTATCGATTTCAGCTTTGACAACCTCTCATCTGGAAGGATTAATCGGTCTCATCTTTTGACGAATAGGATTGGCATCGGGCCATGTATCGATATGGTGTTCGACAATGGCAGGATCAAGTCTGGGCATTTTTTCATAGGACCAGGAAGAAACATCGCAGAACTCTTTGAATCGCTTGGTGTAAGCCTCAATTTCTTCCGAGGTGCATTGGGCACCTAAGGTAATATTTTATTCTACCCCTGGTTTGTCAGAAATGTCAATTTTAATGGTAGGAGAGATATTGGCCATATTTCCTTCTTTGAAAGCATCTGGTGTAGGGATGGGATTTCTAAACCAATCGACTTCATCAGGAATGAAGTCTTTAGTTTCCACAGCAGTTGCAAGGATTTATTGGGTTAACAGGGTATTATCACAAGTTTTTTAATAATTATGGGAGAATAACAACACCTCTAACAACATTATTGAATAAAGATGCATTTTCATAGACTCCTAAAGCAACTAAGACCTTTGAACATATTAAATAGGCAATGTGCCCAGCATTGGTATTAGCTACGCCAGGCTTCACAAAATCCTTTATTGTGGAATGTGATGCCCCAGGAAATGGAATTTTTGTTGTTTTAATGCAAGAAGGAAGATCCATTGCCTTTTAAAGTAATCCAATCAAAGGAAAGTATTTACATAAATCTATTTATCAGAAGAAATGTTGGAAATAATACATGCAGTAAAGAAATGGCGGCCTTACCTAATGAGAAGACACTTCAAGGTAAAAATTATCATGATAGTCTTAAATACTTTTTGGAACAAAGACTATCTTCAGAAGAGCAGCAAAAATGGGTCACAAAGATGTTGGGTTATGACTTTGAAATCATCTAAAAAAAAGGTAAGCTAAATGTTGTTGCAGATGCACTCTCAAGAAAGGATGAAGAGGTGGAAGGATTTCTTTGTTCCATTTCTATTATCCAACCAAATTGGATAACTGAAGCAAGGGATGAATGGAAGAAGGATGAAGAAGTGTGGACACTCATTCAAAGGTTGCAGCAACATCCTAGTACATCTGATGCATTTAGTTGGAAAAATGATTCCTTATGGTACATGTTAGGGTCCTATAAATATAGGATTCATACTTTTGAATTGAATTTTGATAGTCTTGTAAAATATGTACATACCTTGCTTTCTGCAAGTTGTTTTCTCATACTTTGAAAAAAAAAAAAGATAAAAAAAATCAAAAAATCAAAAAGAGGGTAAAAGTCCTAAAAGAAAATCAAAGGACTTAAAAAATATATAGACCCCAAAAAAAAAATGAAAATAAAACATAAATGTGTGCAAGTCCAAATGCCACTACTTTTTACTTTTTGCAAATGATTATGGCAGAGTGTCAATAAATGCAATAATCCATGATGAATTAAAATTGTTTAAACTTGACTTGTCATCCATGTTTTAGATAGTGAATAAAGATTGGTCAGACATTTTAATCCTGACTAATCAGTAGACAGGTAGAGAATAAATGAGGAGCCCAAAAATTCAATCTGGGCCCTTGGATGAAATAAGGTATAATTAGATAGATTTTTTGCTTTAAAAGAATAAATGATTCAAGATGGGAATATTAAATGCACCTACTAAAAAGAGAACGAAAAAAAATATTAGAGTAATGTTGGGTAGGTAGAAAGAAGTGGAAAAAATCATGTAATATTCATCACTGGGCTAAAATCACTAATTTCCCTTTCCCTGTAAATATTCAGTATTCTATACTACCAGTAAAAAAGGCTCAGATCATTTCTCTAACTTTTGTTGGGATCGGACCCAAGGCTCGATGAATGGATAGTATAAAATGTTGAGTTCTTATGATAAAATCCCCTTTTACCAGTATTTATCCTTCATTCACACTTTTCAACTCATTTTCCTAAGTAAGGACTCTTTCTTACTTAATGAAACGTAAAATCCCATTTAATTGACTTCCTTCATTCATAAAGTATACAAAAAACCTCAAAAAACACTCTATCCTAAGTAGAACAGTGAAATCATGAAATGACAGGATTTGCTTTATTTTATTGACTTTACTTAGTCATTTAGTGTATTTTTGTGTATTCCATTTCACCTTGTCATATTAACTTCTAACTTTCTTTATTAATTCCCTAAAGATACCTTATCCTATCTATATAAATCCCTTTATTTAAAGTACCCCCCAAAACCCACTATTATAAAGATTTTGGACCAAAGATATTATCCACATGTTAAATTAAAAAACCCAAAAAATGCGTCCTTTGGTCTAAAACTAACCTTAATGAAATACCACGCCCCCTATGGTTATTAGACCCTTCATGGTTTAAAACTATATAATAAAATCAATCACGCGCCCATATGTATGTTTAAAACTAAACATACTCCCCCATTCATCACATTTTTAAGTCCTTTCCTTTCATTCTATCCTCACTATGTAAAGCCCTAAGCTTTACATAGGATAACCCAAGATTAATCATATAACCTTGCCTCATGCGCCTCCACCCATATATATAAACCCTTATATATATATATATAACCCCCTTTTTATATATATACCGTCTCGTATACATAAGCCCTTCCTACACATACTTTAAACCTTTATCCATTGAAGACAAAGTTTTAAACTCTTTTTAAACTGCCCAGCGCATAAAATTTCCTCGGTCCCACCATCCCAATTAGCCGCATCTTCCCAGCATATCATCACCCTTCACTCCTGATTGTCAGATCCGACGGTGTAAGATCAATGTCGCGCCCACAAAGTGATCATCTGCCCAAAGCCAAAATGGACACGAAATGGGTTGTTTTACCCATTCAGCCTCCTGCAATGTGGCATATTCTCATAGGATCGCGTTCATTTTAACAAAAACTATTTACTGCTGGAAATGAACCCAAAAACCATAGCTAGTTTTCTCATTTTAAACTCAAAACTACTCCCGCCATTTGATGAGACCTGCATTTAATACACTTATGGTGATTAATATCAAAGGTTAAAACCTTTCATAGACCATTTTTTTTTATTTGCGCATTTCAACTGTGAAAAAGCTCCGCTTAACTGTGTAAAAACCCTTTGTCCTAAATTGTTGACTTATACCCAGGAAAACCCAAATTTGACCACTGATTCCTTATTTCAAGACTAGTAATGCCATTTCGCTGCACCAGTAAGCTAGACCATACTGCAGGAACAACCAAAAGCATTAGATAACCCTTTCAACCGCCAAATACCCTTGTTTAAGGTTTTTTTTCAACCAAATTAAAGCCTGCATATTTCATTAGAAACCTTCTATAATATAACTAAGCTTTCAATCAAAAGAATTTCCTGGAGGAAATTGCCCAAAAACGCCCAAAGGAGGCCAAACCTTGGCCAATTTTTCACAGAAATTTCTGTGTTCGAAAAACCACTCCTTGAAGCCAATTTATTCAGTTTTTAAAACCCTCAAAAGATAAATTTTAAAGATAGATAAGGGTTTGAATCCTAAATATACCTTAAAAGCTCCTTTTTGAATCAAAATCCATTAAGGAAACCCTCATTTCCTGTCTTATCCCAGTTTACATTCTCTAAGAAGCCTAACTGAGCAAAAATGACCAACAAAGACTATCTTTTGCTTAAAAATTGCCCAATTCATCCTTTGAAAAAAAAAAATAGCTTATGCAAACAATTTAAAATTGCAGAAGTATCCCAGAATGACTAAAAAGTAGAGCACAACTAAACCTGAAGGATCTTAACCAGTTAAGCCTCGGGGATCCAAACCCCCTAAATATGAAGGATCTAAAGCTGTTAAATCTACTCCATTCCTTATTGCTAAGTCCACTGTGTCAGTGAATCCCCTCCAGCCACCTGTAGCTACTGTAGAAATCCTCCCATTGACTGATATTGACTACAAAATTGTTGATCCAGTTGTAGAATTTAACCTCTTGGAAATACATAATTGGTGTTATGAAAAATAATTGGACAAAGATGAAATACCTATTTGGGAGACTCATTTAACCAAATATGTAGTTCCATTGACCCACCCTGGCCAAGATCTCATCAAATTATGTCAAAAACATTATGTACTAGATCAAAGGGCTATTGTCAATGTTAACAGAGAAATCCTTTTCACCATCACAATAGAGTCAATAAATTAGATGCTGCAATTACAGTTTGATCCTAAGTCAATTCCCCTATCTATAGAAGCTTTGACTCAGTTGTACTTAGGCCTGGACTTTCCTAAAAGGTTCCTGATATTTCAAAAATGTTTGCCTTCCCATGTTGACATTCCTAATATAAATCCTCCTTATTCTACTGCTAAATTCCCTCAAGGGTCTAGACATATTATCTCTATGCTATATTTTATATTTGGATACTTTATAGATGGATTCACTGATGAGTCCATTCTAGGCTTTCTATCCACCTTGTCTCCAGGCCAACCTCCTTCAATCATCTTTGATTTTTCTGGTTTCATAGCCAACAATATACATTATCAGCGGACCAAATTAACCACTAAAGGGGTTTTTAGATATTCATCATATCTGTTTCACTTATTCTTATTCTTTCAAGCTGATAGATTTCCTATTGCATTATAAAAGATGGACTTGGAGGGAAAGCCTCTATCCATTATCTTCTGGACTTCATTTCTCAGGAAAGAGGGCAGTAATTTCACCTACAAAATTTTCAGACCTTTTTCTACATCCAACAATGAACATTTTGTATAAAACAGAGCAGCCCAAAGTCAGTGAGGAAATGAAAATAATCCCACAACTGTTAGAACAAAATAAAGTGGAAGATTGGTATCTATATGAGAAGCATATAGAGTTAATAATTTTTGGATCCAACTTATTACCTTATAAGTTGCCTAGATATATGAGCATGAGAATTTTTGCACTGGAGTACTTAAAACAAATTCTTAATTCTGATTCTATTAACTTCATGGCTGCTAGAAAAAAGACTTAATTTAGATTAAAGAATCAGGTTGGTCCCTTTATCATAAACAACAGAGATGCAGAAAAAGATGTCACAATTATATTAACAGAGTTCAAATTTCAAGAAATTTTTCCATGGAACTACGATCCCCAAGGAATCCTGTGTAGTCTAAGGGTAAAAATCAAATTGACTCCCTTCATACATGAGCTTAAGCCTGAGATTGATAAGTTTTCCAACTTAGCAGAATGGGTGGAAAATACACTAACAGATACAAATAGTACAACAAAGATAGCAGGTAAAATAGATACAACACAAGCTCTTGAAGTTGTAAAGAAGCCAAAAATATCACCAAAAATAGGCAGAGAAGAAGGAGCATACACAACATAATCAACTACAGAAACTAAACTCAAATTGATTTATAATAAAAGGCTTAAACTCAGGTCAGTTGACAAGGAAAAAGTAACCATTGATGTTGATGAGACATAAATTCCAATAACCAATGATGATATAGCCACAACTATAATCAATGAAACCATTATAGAAATAGAAAAGGAATCAACTGCTAATCAGGAAGATACACAGATGATTAAGAAGAAGCATAACATGGAGGCCTCTTCCTCATAGACAGCTGAGGAAAAAGATTTAGATATCAAGGAGAAATATAAGTAGATAAAGTAGAAGAACGAGGAAATCAAATCAGAAACATATTCTCAATTCCTCAAGCAAAAACTTGAGAATCAAAATAGGCTACTGACAGCCTTTGATTATTCTACAAACAAGATGATTATATCATTTTTTCAACCAACTACCTCAGCACCAAAAACAGTGGAAGATTATAAAAAGGTGGAGTTTGAGGTAGACACTAAAAATGTTCATGTACTGGACCAAATTGAATTTCATAGACATAACTCTGAAATGGTGTATTCAATAGTGGTGACTAAAACAATGAGTGCCACCAAGTTACAAAATATTATTCTTAATATGTAGGATCAAATGAAGTTAGACAAGGCATATTTTTATGCAATGGACCTAAGGATTAAAGCCTTAGAGGATTTAGTTTTACAGGTGGGATATGATCCCTAGAATATTCAAGCAGCAGAATTGTTGGTAAAGAAAAAGAATGATGATATTGAACCTTTGAGGAAACAACTTATGCTTCCTCAAAGTGAGCATCCACAAACCAAAGAAATCCTTCAAGATTAAAATGAAAAATAAGAGATGATGAAGCTCATCCTCAAATTAACTGCTCAGATCAAAGAAATGGAATCCCAAATGGACCACCTTGTCCAAGAGAAGGAAACTATGAAAGAACCTGACACTCCTATAATTCCAACAGTTATACCAATGATTACCATAGCAGTGGCTTCCACATTAGGAGAGAAACTAGGACCAAAACAACCGCTGGCAACTACAGTTCCAGTAATTTAAAATACTACTTCAACCACGGATTATTCTACAAAACAGTTTCAACAAAAAGATGGAGCAGGTTAGATTGTAAAAGATATGAAGGAAATGTCCTTAAAAACCAATGAAATCAATAGCCTAGAAAATATGATTGAAATTATTGAAGCTACAAACAAGACATCACTGATAAATGCTAAAAATCATGAGCAGAAGGCAATCAGACTTGGAGAACAAATCAAGGGCTTACAAAAAGAGCTAAATTTCACTGAGAAAATTTCATAGATAAAGAATCATCTATGGAAAAACATAATTGAAGCCATTCACACTCAATGGCCTTCAATTCAGATTATTTATGAGCAGAGAGATTTATTATTAGTATCCTAGACAAAGATTCAAAAGACCAAGGATGAGTTAACTGATAACCCAACTCAAGCTTTAAAACTCATCACATTCTTGAATGACAAGAACAAGGCAGAATTGGAGGAATTACAAGTATTGGATAGAACAGAAACAATCTTATAGATTAAAAAGGTTGTAACTAAGAGGAATTTGATGAATAATCTGGAAGAGAAATTTGAATCAATGAACATTGCCATAACAAAGTTTATGGTAAAATACACAAACTTAAGACAAAGGGGCCTACCATACATCCATGTTTTTAATGAAAAACTGATGTCCTAGAAGGATTATGATAAAAAGATAAGGGAATTTTTCAAGGAGCAAGTCAACAAACCATTAGCGCAAGGCACTCCCATAGGAAAAGTCCTCCTTCAGCATTTTGAAGATTTGTTCTTTTTACAAAATGAGATTAAACATCTCTTTGTGTTCAAGCCCACTTTTTCTAGATACACAGAGGCTAATGAGAATTTTAGGAAGCTAAAGAATGTAAAAATTCCCAATGAAGAATAGTGGCAAGCATTTATTGATTTAATGTAACAATGAGAGGTAAAACAATGAATAAATATTACCTTAAAAAAAAAAAAGCAGTCAAGAAACCGGTAAAAAAGAACAGTGAAATAAAAAGACAATTTGCTGATTTTACTGCAAAAAGACATATTTTTACAGCAGTAAAACAATGAAACTGTAGCAGCGTTAAAGGGTATCAGTTAAATATTATCAGGTAAAGAGTATCATATGAAAGAGTGTCAGCGAAGGCAAGTCAAAAGCCTAATGTTTTCTAGTAGCCAGCAAGTAGGACAACTAATCAATCAAAAGCTCCTTGTTAGATAAAACAATCCTATTTATTTTGGATAAGAGGACAACTTGCTGATCTGTTAAACAATTGTCCCTCTTATTACGTAAAGATATTTTCCTTTTCCTAAATATATTCCTAGATTTCTCGTAGGTTATTTATAACTACATTTTGTATAAATACTTCTACATTAGGAGTATTCAGTGTGGAATAAAATTGATGGACTTATTATAGACATTTTTGTTGAACATTGGAGGCTATTGTGTGTTTGAATTCGAAGTAGCAGACTGGAAAAGCTGACTGGCATCATAATTCAGGATCCCTATGATAATCTGATGAGTGAAGTACTCCCTTCTTGTCATTGTTTCATTTTCTGAGTTTCATGCAATTCATTATATGTTTATTCTATATAAATGTGTAACTAAGAGTATTACTACAGGATTAGTCAAGTGCTCCCTATCTTTAACTAGTTTCCATTTTAATGTTTTCTTTTGATTTTTGGTGATGAGAATTATTAATTTCTCTTAGTCCCATTTGACCTTTTCCTTCTACTTCCATTTTCCGGATCAAAGGATCCTTAAGTGCCCTTTATCCCGATCATACCACCTCACCAAAAACCATTTTCCCAAATCTTTGAGGGTTATCTATCTTTCCCTGAATATATTTGTCCCTTTTAGCCTTTATTTCTAGTGATGCTAGCTTGATTTACACTCCATAGCCCAATGGACAAGTAGATTTCTCTCCATCTTACCTCCAAGTGATTTTTTCCCACCAAACCCTTTAAACCAAAGCTAAATTGTACTTTCATAACTAGCCTAGTATTATAAGTCAAAGCAAAGATAAATCTTAAAGAGAGAGCCCTCTCTGAACCCTAGGAAGGCTAGATCCTAGAGTTTGAAGTAGGTTTGTGGTTACCTCTAGTGTTCTTTGACTAAAAACTAAAAATCCCCCAACTTAAGAAATTACTAGAGTGATAACATATTGGTGACCATACTGGGGAACTAACCAATCTCTAGTCTTAAAGGAAAATATTTAAATTATCCTTTCACTTTAAGATTCCTTTTATAGGTTGTGGGTATTCAAAAACAGTCGTTTTGGCTTCTAAGAAAACCTACTATACCAGGTCTAACCCGGATCCTAAACCTGAAATTATAGTAGATAACCCAGATCATATTGGTAAAAAGAAAAAACAAACTGTCAATTTAGAAATTGAAGTACCATTAAGAAAAGCTAATTATTTACCCAAAGAGTTAGTGAGTTTAAATGATATTGATTTTGATCTGAAGTTTGAATATTCATTGTTTAAAACTAAATCTAAAACTGATTTGAAAAATACTATTATAGATCGTGTTTTTATTTCATTTCTGAATGTAAAACAGAAAAATATTTCAGTAGGAACAAAATCAAATAAATCTGAATATCAAAATATAGTTGAAAAGATTAATGTTTCATTGATTAAATATATTAATGAATCTATTGAATTACCTCATTTGTTGTCTTACATAAAACCTCTAGTTTCTCAATTACATACAACAATAATACCAATAGCAGATTCATGTTTATATGCTGTTACTTCATTTATAGATACCAGTACAAGTTCATCTACAGATCATTTGATTCCTAGATTGCCTTTGCAGCCTATGATATTATTTCCTTCATCCATTACATCCATTGTATCAAATACTTTACATGGTGATTTTATAAGCACCACATCTTTATTTCCCAGCAATTCCATTTACATACAAGCTTCATTTCCCAGCTCTTCAACTACAGTTTTCAGTTCATCAGCTGCCATATCCAGTATTGCACCTATCATTTCTGTTATACCTCCCAGCTCAGCAAAGCTTCAAGCCATGTTTGCTAGGTATGATCCCCTTGTCTTACCCCAAAAACTCCATTATATGCTTCAATATTATCAAAAGAATATACCACTATTTGATGGTCTGTCACAATATACTTCTCAGTGACATGTAACTAAAATAATAGATTTATGTGAAATTTATGAAATTGATGAGTCAGATGTCCAGATGAGGTTATTAGCCCAGAGTTTGACAGGAGAAATTAAAAAATGTTTCAAAAATTTAGTTGCTGGTAGTGTAGCTGACTTAGCAGTATTTCATAGAATATTTTAAAATAAATGGGAAAAGAAAAATAACCCCCTTCAAATTTTGTCTGAGTTTTATGCCATGAAAAGATCTCCTACTGAGCCTGTCCAAGACTACTGCACTAGGTACAATAATGTCTACAATACAATACCTGCAAATCTTAAACCTATTACTCTGTTATGCTCAAATTCCCTAATGGATTTGATATAGATATGGCCTATCAATTAAGACAAAGAGATGCCCAAACCTTAGAATAGATACAATTAGATGCTATCAGTGTAGAAATCAATATTTTAGCTAGGAAAGCCAGACTTAGAAATGAAAGAAGAGTTACAATTAAAGAATAAAGTTCAAACACAGATGTTAAAATGGATTTATTTGCTAAAAATTTAGAAAGGGTGGTAGAAATATTAGATAATATAGATAGAAAACCTCAATGTGATAATCAACCTCAGATTAGAAATCCCAATTTAAAAAAAAACATTAATTCTGGAAAAGCTAAAGAAGCAGCTCCAGACCAAAACATTAGGCCCCCATTCCCGGAGAACTATGCTGAAAGTTCTCAGAATAATGATGAAGATGAGGATGACATCAATCATCTCATGGGAATAGATTAAAACAATACTATTTTCCTCACTTAGGAAGACCTAGAACTATTTGAGCTTCAACAACTCAAATTAAATTCCTTTGAATCCTTTGACTACAAACAGGGTTATGACTTTGCTATAAATGAAATTCACAGTCAGTATAACCTTAGAAACAAGAAAAATAATGAGTCTTCTACTAAAAACAATTCCCAAAATCAAAATAAGAAAAATGTAGAAGCCCTAAAAAAAAAAAATTTGCAAATTCTCCCAAGGGAAAATAAGCAAAATTCCAATCCTTCCAGTCCTAAAAAATCAGCAAGTCCCAAAATTGTTGATATTACTGATGAAGTAGCTCAATATTCCAAAGTTGCACATAAAGCTAATACTGCTAAAGCTTCTAATTCAATAAAAACAAAAAATTTTGATCCTAAAAATATTTATGCTGATTCTAAATCAACAAATCCTAGAACAAATAATCCCATAACACCTGCTAATGATTCTAAGTCTGATAAAATTTCTGCTGCCACAGAAACAGTCCCTGAAAGGAAAATTAAAAGTATAAAAACTCAAGAAACTCAGATAGAGAATGTCAAGACAATTGAAGATAGAAATACAACTGTTGAAAATCAAGAAAAACCAACTCAGGTTACAGTTACTAAAGATGAATTAGTTCAAATTAGTAAATCTCAACCCTCATTCAATATTCAGTCTAAAATTGCTAAGTTAAAAATACCTATTCCTTTAACAGAATTGGTTAAAAATGACTTATACAAATCAAACATAACTGAAACTTTGAATATGAATGATGGAGAAGATGCCATTAATTTGAATGATGATCAACCAGAGTTTATTTTTGGCCCTAATGTGAATGGAAATCATTTAGATGGATCAGTGCCTCCTTTCTATATCAGTCTTATAATTCATGATCAGATTTTACACAACATTATGTTAGATTCAAGAGCTTCCCATAACTTAATGCCCGAAGCTATCATGGAAACTCTTAATCTAGAAATAACCAGGCCTTATAAATATTTGTTTTCATTTGACTCTAGTAAAGTTAAGTGCTTAGGATTAATTAAAGACTTATGTGTTACTTTAGTTCAGTACCCTGGTAAGAGTATGGTAATGGAAATTGTAGTAGCTTGCATCCCACCAAAGTATGATATCCTTCTTTCTCGCTCACAGGGAGCAAAGTTGTAGGGATCTCTACAATTGGACATGAGCTATGCTACTATATCAATGCTTGGTCAACCCAAAAAGCTATATAGGGAAACATTAATGAAGTTCATGGTCAGTAGTGTTGAAAGATCCATAAATTGCCCCATTTATTCTACACCAACTGACCTTGACTCTTTTATTTTATGTAACTCTGATAACAATGAAATCCAAACTGAATTGATTGATAAAAAGCCAAAAAAAAACAATGGCAACATATTTCATGAGTCCCTTTGGCACTTAGACTTTGATGGCTCTGTAAAAAAATTAGGAGCAGGAGCAGGAGTATGGATTAAAAATATGGAAACTAATCATTCATAAGGACATGCCTTCAGACTCAACTTCAAATGTACCAATAATATGGCAGAGTATGAGGCAGTCATTCTAGGCCTCCAGATCATCAAAAACTTAGGAGGAAAAACAACACTAATCATGGGAGATTTGGAATTAATCATAAAGAAAATAAATTGAGATTATTCTGTTTATAATCCTAGACTAGCCAAATACAGAGATACAGTGATAGATTTAGCTAATGACTTATTGGAATGAAAGTTTGCTACTATACCTAGAAATCAAAATATTCAAGTACATTGTGTGGAAAATTTTGCTAGTACTTGTAACTTACCATTCCAACCAACTCATAGGTACACTATTGAGGTTAAACATAGACCAATTATCCCAAACAACCTCAAGTACTGGTAGATTTTCTCTCAGGATGAATGGATTTACCATTTCTTAAATAATGACAAATAATTTCAAAATTTTAAAATAGATACAGATCGTAATATAGGTTCGGATTTTGATTGTGAAATAGATAACATAGATGTACATAAATTTAACAAACCAAATGTATTTACTCAATCTGATATATATAACTTAGAGAATATAGATATTGAGGAAATCATTGAAGAAGAAATCGACATGTGATATCTAAAAGATAATTTTTTTCCTAAAGGTTTAACCCCTTTGGAAGACCTTTTTTATTCCAATGATGTGCCTAAAATGCAAAAAATGGAACCAGTTAGGTCTGACATTGAGGAATGTAAAATTGGGACAAAATTAAAACCAAAAATGATTAAACTGTCTAAATATTTACCTCCACAAGAAAGGGAAAAGTACATTGATCTTTTAAGGGAATACCAGGATGTGTTTTATTGGAGTTACGAAGATCTCAAAGATTATGACACAAGCATAATCCAACACAAGATTCCTATAAAATATGATTAGAAACAATTCAAAACAAATTTAAGGAGAATTAATCCTGTTCTATTACCTTTGATACAAAAGGAAGTAAAATGTATGTATGATGCTCAGATCATTGCACCAATCAGATATTCTGATTGGGTTTCAAACTTAGTACCAACCAGAAATAAAAGAGGTGAAATTAGATTATGTGTTGATTTTAGGAATCTCAATAAAATATATTTAAAGGAAAAGTACCCTTTACCCTAGATGGAGCACATATTACAAAGGGTAGTTGGTTCCTCAAGGATTTCTTTGTTAGATGGTTTTCCAGGATACAACCAGATTCTTGTCCAAAAGGAAGATCAGGCTAAAACAACTTTTACCACTCCTTGGGGAACTTTCATGTATGTGAAAATGCCTTTTGGTTTGATGAATGCAGCAGGAACCTTCCAAAGGGCTATGGACATAGCCCTTGCAAAGGAAATACATGAATTCTTGGTTATTTATTTAGATGATATTACTGTATTTTCTAAGTCAGATAAAGAACACTTGGATAATTTGAGATAAGTCTTTATTAAATGTAGAAAATTTGGTATATCTCTAAACCCTAAGAAAAGTCTTTTCAGATTAGAAGAAGGTAAGTTACTAGGACACATAATTTCCAAGGAAGGTATTAGGATAGATCCTGCTAGGATAGAAGAAATTTTGAACATTCATCCACCTATAAATATGAAGGAATTACAAGGTTTCTTAGGTAAAATTAACTTTTTGAGAAGATTTATTTCAAACCTAGTTGAAATCATTAGAGAACTGAACAACATGCTAAAAAAAACTCAATTCTAAAATGGACTGCTAAAGCCAAACAATCATTTGAATTCATAAAACAGGCTTTAACTAAAACACCAGTCTTAATCAGTCCAGATTTCAAAAAAGACTTTATAATTTTTTCTTTTGCATCAGAGCATACCGTTGTTGCAGTTTTACTGCAGAAAAATGATCAAGGTTTTGAACAGCCTATAGATTATTTTAGTGAGACCCTTAGAGATTCACCTCTGAAATATAACATAATGGGGAAACAAGCTTTAGCCTTGTTTAAGGCCATAAAAGATTTCAGAGTTTACATTCTCTATTTCCACATAATTTCCTATGTCCCTAATTCTATAGTTAAAGACATTCTTACTCGGGATGGCCTTGATGGAAGAAGAGGTAAGTGGATTGCCACTATCCTATAATATAACATAGAAATCAAACCAAAAAAAATCATTAAACGACAAGGATTAGCCAGATTAATGGTTGAATCTAACTGCAATGCATTAGACATAATTTATTGCTCAGATTGATGACCAGGAAGAGATGGTGACTCTAATGATCAATGAAGCCTTTCTAGATTCACCTTGGTACTCAGATATTATCTTTGTACTTACCAACTTACAAGCTCCTCCTGAATTATCAAGGACAAAAGCCAGATTTCTTAAACGTAAAGCAATGAGATTTTGTGTTCTAGATAATGTGTTTTTTTGGAAAGAACAAAGTGGGATATTATTAAATTGTTTACCAAAATTAGAAGCTGACAAAATACTTGAAGAATTTCATGTAGGTGACTATGGAGGGAATTTATAATGGAAAAGTATTGCAAATAAGATCCTTATAGCTGGTTTTTATTGGCCTACCTTATTTTCTGATGTTAAGAAATTTGTTACTTCATGTCATAAATGTCAAATTTTTTAAGGAAAAAAGAAATTGTTACCTTTACCCTTAAAGCCTATTTCAACTGAAATTCAATTTCAACAATGGGGTTTAGACTTCATTGGAGAAATTCACCCCCCATCCTCTACCCAACATAAGTGGATTTTGACTGCCACAGATTAATTCACTAAGTGGATTGAAGCCATTCCTACCAGACAAGACACTGACACAGTCATTATCTCTTTCATAGAAAACAATATTTTATCAAGATTTGGATGCCCTCAGAAAATTATTACTGATAATGCAGTAGCATTTAAATATAATAAAATGATTTCCTTCTGTCATAAGTACCATATTACCCTAGGCCACTCTACTGCATATTACCGTCAGGGTAATGGCCTAGAAGAATCCTCAAATAAAAGCATTGTAAATATCATCAAAAAATTACTTGAAGACAACAAAAACACTTGGAATAAAAAGTTAGTCTATGCCTTATGGGCAAATAGAATTACTACCAAAAAGTCAATTGGCACTTCCCCTTATCAAATTGTTTATGGGATGGATGCAGTTTTCCCATCATCCTTAGGTGTTCCAGTAATGAAGATCATTCAAGAATCACAAGTGGAAATCAATGATATACAAAGGAGGATAAATCTAACTATTCATCTACAACAAACAAGGGAAGAATTCTATGAAAAATCTCAAGTTATTCTAGATAAAATCAAGAAAATGTTTGATAAGAGAAGTAAAGAAGATGACTTTTACATTGGAGATCAAGTGTTAAAATGGGATTCTAGGAGAGAGGGCAAAGGTAAGCATGGAAATTTTGACTTTCTATGGAAAGGACCTTATGTAATTTATGGATATAGGGGTAACAATGCTTTCTTTATCAAAGATTTGGATGGAACATATATTCAAGAAGGACCAGTTAATGGTAGAATGCTCGAACATTACTATTCCTCTGAGTTAACCAATAGTTAGTCCTAGTTAATTTTACATCATTGTAAATATCCATTGAAGTTTTTTAGATTGGATTGGATATTTTCTTTCCAAATTTGAAGCCTGGAGAGAAGGCCCTATGCTTTGAAGAGTAAAATGTCATAAATATGAATTTTTGCAGAAAACAAAAGACAATTACTGGATCTTCATGGTAAAAATTAAAGGCTACTAGTCTTAGAGTTCTTGACATTTCACCAAGAAATGCCATCCCCATGTGAAGTTGTTGTTAGGGTCCTATAAATATAGGATTCATAATTTTGAATTAAATTTTGATAGTCTTGTAAAATATGTACATACCTTGCTTTCTGCAAGTTGTTTTCCCATATTTTGAAAACAAAAAATCAAAAAGAGGATAAAAGCCCTAAAAGAAAGATCAAAAGAATTAAAAAATATATAGACCCCAAAAGAAAAATGATGAAAATAAAATATGAAAGTGTGCAAGTCCAAATGCCACTACTTTTTACTTTTTTCAAATGATTATGGAAGAGTGTCAATAAATGCCATAATCCATGATGAGTTAAAATTTTTTAAACTTGACTTGTCATGTTTTCAATTTCCATGTTTTAGATAGTTAATAAAGATTGGTCAGACAGTTTAATCCTGACTAATCAGTAGATAGGTAGAGAATAAATGAGGAGCCCAACAGTTCAATCTGGGCCCTCAGATGAAATAAGGTAGAATTAGATATTTTTTATGCTTTAAAAGAATAAATGATTCAAGGTGGAAAGATTAAATGCACCTACTAAAAAGAAAAAAAAAAATGTTAGAGTAATGTTGGGTAGGTAGAAAGAAGTGGAAAAAGCAATGTAATATTCATCACCAGACCAAAATCACTAATTTCCCTTTCCCTGTAAGTATTCAGTATTCTATACTACCAGTCAAAAAGACTCAGAGCATTTCTCTGACTTTTGTTGGGACCGAACCCAAGGCTCAATGACTGGATAGTGGAAAATGTTGAGTTCTTATGATAAAATCCCCTCTAACCATTATTTATCCTTCATTCACACTTTTTAACTCGTTTTCCTAAGTAAGCACTCTTTCTTACTTAATGAAACCTAAAATCCCATTTAATTGATTTCCTTCATTCATAAAGCATACAAAAACCCTCAAAAAACACTCTATCCTAATAAAATAGTGAAATCATGAAATGACAAGATTTGCTTTATTTTATTCACTTTACTTAGTCATTTAGTGTATTTTTGTGTATTACATTTCCCCTTGTCATATTAACATCTAACTTATTTTATTAATTCCCTAAAGATACCTTATCCTATCCATATAAATCCCTTTATTTTAAATACCCCCCAAAACCCACTATTATAAATATTTTGGACAAAAGATATTATCCACATGTTAAATTAAAAAACCCAAAAATGTGCCCTTTGGTCTAAAACTAACCTTAATGAAATACCCCACCCCCTATGATTATTAGACCCTTGATGGTTTAAAACTATATAATAAAATCAATCACGTGGCCATACGCATGTTTAAAATTAAACATACTCCCCCATTCATCACATTTTTAAGTCTTTTCCTTTCATTCTATCCTCACTATATAAAGCCCCAAGCTTTACATAGGTTAACCCAGGATTAATCATATAACCTCGCCTCATGTGGCTCCACCCATATATATAAACACTTATATATATCTATATCTATATCTATATCTATATCTATATCTATATATATATATATATATATATAGAATTATTTAACTCCCTTTTTATATATATACCATCCCATATACATAAGCCCTGCCTACACATACTTTAAACCTTTATCCATTGAAAAAAAAAGGTTTAAACTCTTTTTAAATTTCTCAGCACATAGCATTTCCACGGTCCCACCATCCCAATTAGCCGCGTCTTCCCAGTAGATCATGACCCTTTGCTCTCGATTGCTAGATCCGACGGTGCGAGATCAATGTCACGCCCACAAATTGATCGTCATCCCAAAGCGCAAATGGACATGAAATGGGTTGTTTTACCCATTCGTCCTCCTGCAACGTGGCATCTTCTCATAGGATCGCGTTCTTTTTAACAAAAACTATTTACTGCTGGAAATGAACGTGAAAACCACAACTATTTTTCTCACTTTAAACTCAAAACCGCTCCCACCATTTGATGAGACCTACATTTAATGCATTTATGGTGATTAATATCAAAGGTTAAAACCTTTGATACACCATTTTTGTTGTTTATTTGTCAATTTCAACTGTGAAAAAGCTCTGCTCAACTGTGTAAGAACCCTTTGTCCCAAATTTTCGACTTATACCGAGAAAAAGCCAAATTTTACCACTGATTCATTATTCCAAGACCATTAAAGCCATTTCATTGCACCAGTAAGATGGACCATACCACAGGAACAACCAAAAGCATTAGATAATCCTTTCAACCGCAAAATACCTGCGTTTAAGGTATTTTTTTCAACCAAATTATATCCTAAAAATTTCATTTCAAACCTTCTAAAATAGAACTAAGCTTTCAATTAGAATAATTTACTAGAGGAAATTGCCCAAAAACACCCAAAAGAGGCCAAATCCTGGCAAATTTTTCCCAGAAAGTTTTGCGTCCGAAAAACCACTCCTTTAAGCCAATTTCCTCAGTTTTTAAAAACCTCAGAAGATCAATTTTAAGGACAGATAAGGGTTTGAAGCCTAAGTATACCTTAAAATATCCTTTTTCAATCAAAATGCATTCAGGAAACCTTCATTTCTTGTCTTATCCTAGTTTACATTCTCTAAGAAGCCTAACTGAGCAAAAAATACCAACAGAGACTATCTTGTGCATAAAAATTTCCCAATTCATCCTCTAAAAAAGAAAAATAACTTCTACAAACAATTTAATCTTGCAGACGTATCCCATAATGACTAAAAAGCATAGCACAGCGAAACCTGGGGGATCTAAAACAGCTAAGCCTGGGGGATCTAAACCCCCTAAATCTGAAGGATCTAGAGTTGTTAAATCTACTCCAGTCCTTACTGCTAACTCGACTGTGTCAGTGAATCCCCTCCAGCCACCTGTAGCTATTGTAGAAAGCCTCCCATTGGTAGATATTGACTACAAAATTTTTGATCTGGTTGTAGAATTTAACCTCTTGGAAATACATAATTGGTGTTATGAAAAATACTTGGACAAAGATGAAACACCTATTTGGGAGACTTATTTGCCCAAATATGTAGTTCCATTGACCCACCCTGGTGAAGATCTCATTAGATTATGTCAAAAACATTATGTACCAGATCAAAGGGCTATTGTCAATGCTAACAGAGAAATCCTTTTCACCATCACAATAAATCAGATGTTGCAATTACATTTTAATCCTAAGTCAGTTCCCCTATCTATAGAAGCTTTGACTGAGTTTTACTTAGGCCTGGACTTTCCCAAAAGGTTCATGATATTTAAAAACTTTTTTCCTTCCCATGTTGACATTCCTAAGATAAATCCTCCTTATTCTACTATAAATTCCCTGAAGGGTCTAGACATATTATCTCTATGCTATATTTTATACTTGGATACTTTACAGATGGATTCATTGATGAGTCCATTCTAGGATTTCTATTCACCTTGTCTCTAGGCCAATCTCCTTCAATCATATTTGATTTTGCGGGTTTCATAGCCAACAATATACATTATCAGCTGACCAAATTACCCACTGAAGGGGTTTTTCGATACTCATCCTATCTGTTTCACTTATTCTTATTCTTTCAAGCTGATAGATTTCCTATTGCATTGCAAAATATGGACTTGGAGGGAGAGCCTCTATCCATTATCTTCTGGACTTCATTGCTCAAGAAAAAGGGCAGTAATTTCACCTACACAGACTTTTTAGACCTTTTTCTACATCCAGCAATGAACATTTTGTATAAAGCAGAGCAGCCCAGAGTCAGTGAGGAATTGAAAAGAATCTCACAACTGTTAGAATAGAATAAAGTGGGAGATTGGTATCTCTATGAGAAGCATACAGAGTTAAGAATTTTTGGATCCAACTTATTACCTTATAAGTTGCCTAGCTATATGAGTATGAGAATTTTTGTATTGGGGTACTTAAGACAAATTCTTAATTCTAATTCTATTAACTTCATGGCTACTAGAAAAAAGACTCAATTTAGATTAAAGAATCAGGTTGGTCCCTTTATCATAAACAACAAATATGCAGAAAAAGAAGTCACAATTAGATTATTAGAGTTCAAATTTCAAGAAATTTTTCCATGGAACTACGATCCCCAAGGAATCTTGAGCAGACTAAGGGTAAAAAGAAAATTGAATCCCTTCATACATGAGATTAAGCCTGAGATTGAGAATTTTTCCAACCAATAAGAATGGGTGGAAAATACAGTAACAGATACAGCTAGTACAACAGAGACAACATGTAAAATGGATACAACACAAGCTGTTGAAGTTTTAAAGCAGCCAGAAATACCAGCAAAAAGAGGCAGAGAAGAAGGAGCATACACAGGAAAAACAACTACAGAAGCTAAATTCAAACTGAGTTATAATAAAAGGCTTAAACTCGGGTCAGTTGACAAGGAAAAAGTAACCATTGATGTTGATGAGACAGAAATTCTAGTAACCAATGATGATACAACCACAACTATAATCAATGAAACCCTTATAGAAATGGAATAGGAATCAACTACTAATCAGGAAGATACACAGATGATTAAGAAGTAGCATAACATGGAGGCCTCTTCCTCACAGACAGCTGAGGAAAAAGATTTAGATATGAAGGAGAAATATAAGTAGATAAAGCAGAAGAATGAGGAAATCAAATCAAAGATTTATTCTCAATTACTCAAGAAAAAACATAGGAATCAAAATAGGCTACTGACAACCTTTGATTATTCTACAAACAAGATGATAATGTAATTTTTGCAACCAACTAACTTAGCACCAAAAATAGTGGCAGATTATAAGAAGGTGGAGTTTGAGATAGACACTAAAAATGTTCATGAGTTGGACCAAATTGAATTTCATAAACATAGCTCTGAAATGTTGTATTCACAATGGTGACTAAAGCAATGAGTGCTACCAAGTTATAGAATATTGTTCTTAATATGTAGGATCAAAAGAAGTTAGACAAGGAATATTTGTATGAAAAGGACCTAAGGATTAAAGCCTTATAGGATTTAGTTTTATAGGTGGGATATGATCCCTCAAATATTCAAGTATAAAAATTGTTGGTAAAGAAAAATAATGATGATATTGCAGCTTTGAGCAAACAACTTAAGCTTCCTCAAAGTGAGCATCCACAAACCAAAGAAATCCTTCAAGATCAAACTAAAAAATAAGAGATGATGAAGCTCATCCTCAAATTAACTTCTTAGATCAAAGAAATGGAATCCCAAATGGACTAGCTTGTCCAAGAGAAGGAAACTGTGAAAGAACCTGACACTCCTATCATTCCTATAGTTATACCAGTGATTACCACAGTAGTGGCTTCCACATTAGGAGAGAAACTAGCACCAAAAGAACCACTGGCAATTGCAGTGCCAGTAATTTCAACTACTACTTCAACCACAGATTCTTCTATAACACAGGTTCAACAAACAGATGTAGCATGTCAGATTGTAAAAGATATGGAGTAAATGTCCTTAAAAACCAATGAAATCAGCAGCCTAAAAAAGATGATTGAAAGTCTTGAAGCTACAAACAAGATAGCATTGATAAATGCTCAAACTCATGAGCAGAAGGAAATCAAACTTGGAGAACAAATCAAGGGCTTAAAAAAATAGCTAACTTTCACTGAGAAAATTTCATATATAAAGAATCATCTATGGACAAACATAATTGAAGCCATTCCACACTCAATGGCCTTCAATTTAGATTATTTAGGAGTAGAGAGATTTATTATTAGCATGCTAGATCGAGATTCAAAAGACCAAGGACGGGTTACTAATAAGCCACCAAGCTTTAAAACTCATCACATTTCAACAACAAGAATGTGTTAATTGGAGGAATTAAAAGTATTGGATAGAACAAAAACAATATTACGTATTAAAAAGGTTGTAACTAAGAGGAATTTGATGAATAACTGAAGAGAAATGTGAATCAATTAACAATGACATAACAAATTTTATGATAAAATACACAAACTTAAGACAAACATGGGCTCGCCAAACATCCATGTTTTTAATGAAAAACTCGATGTCCTAGAAGGATTATGATAAAAAGATAAGGAATTTGCCAAGGAGCAAGTCAAAAAAACCATTAGCACAAGGAAATCCCATAGGAAAAGTCCTCCTTTAGCATTTTGAAGATTTGTTCTTTTTAATAACATGAGATTAAACATCTTCTTTATGTTCAAGCCCACTTTCGCTAGATACATAGAGGCCGATGAGGAATTTAGGAAGCTAAAGAATGTAAAAAAATTCCCAATGAAGAACAAAGGTAAAAATTTACTAATTTAATGTAACAATGAGAGGTAAAACAATGAAGAAAGATTACCTTTAAAAAAAAAAGTCAAGAAAGCAACATAAAAAGAATAGTGTACAAAAAGACAGCTTATTTATTTTATCGCAAAAAGACATATTTATACTAGTAAAATAGTGAAACTATAACAACGTTAAAGAGTATCGTAAAGAGTATCGTATGAAAGAGTTTCAGGGAAGGAAAGTTAAAAGCCCGATATTTTCTAGCATCCAAGAAGGTGACAACTAATCAATCAAAAGATCCTTATAGATAAAACAACTTATTATTGTGGATAAGAGGGCAAAATTTCTGTCAGATTCATAAGTAGCCGTCCCTCTTATTATGTAAGATATTTTACTCTTCTAAAGATATTCCTAGGTTTCTCCTAGGATATTTGTAACTACATTTTTAAAATACTTCTACATTAGAAGTATTCAGTAGGAATAAAATTGTTGGACTTATTATAGACATTTTTGTTGAACATTGGAGGCTATTATGTGTTTGAATTCAAAGTAGCAGATCGGACAAGCTAACCGGGCATAATAATTCGTGATCCTTGTGATAATGGCTGAGTGAAGTACTCTTCTTTTCATCGTTTCATTTTCTAAGTTTCATGCAATTCATTATATGTTTATTCTATCTAAATGTGTAACTAGGAGTATTACTACAGATTAGTCAAATGCTCCCCGTCTTTAACTAGTTTCCATTTTAATGTTTTCTTCTTATTTCCGTGTTGAGAATTATTAATTTCTCTCACTCCCATCCGACCTCTACCTTCTACTTCCATTTTCCGTATCAAAGGATGCTTAAGTGCCCTTTATCCCGATCATACCACCTCACAAAAAACCACTTTCCCAAACTTCGAGGGTTATCTATCTTGCCCCGAATATATTTTTACCTTTTAGCCTTGATTTCTAGTGTGCCGCGAGTTTGATTTAGGCCCATAGCACAATGGAAAGTGCCAGACTTTCTATCTTACCTCCAAGTGATTTTTTCCCACCAAACCCTTTAAACCAAACCAAATTGTACTTTCATAACTAAAATTAATATTATAAATCAAAGCAAAGATAAATCTTTTTAAAGAGAGAGCCCTCTCGAACCCTGTGAAGGCCGTATCCTAGATTTTGAAGTAGATTTATGGTTACCTCTAGTGTTCTTTGAATAAAAACTCAAAATCCCACAACTTAAGAAATGCACTTACTAGAGTGATAACAAGACAAATATCACTTATATCTTTGTAAGAATTTCCAACTAAAACAAAATATTCTTTTGGATTTTCACACTTCTCCTTTATATGAGGACACTGGATTTTAAAAAATTACCAGGGTGAAGAAATCTTATTTTTGGGATGAGACCTTGAATCTCGATATTCAAAATTTTGTGGCAAAATGTTTAGTTTTCCATCATCCTTGGGAGGATATTTCTCAATGGATTTTATCAGGTTTACTTAAGTCTCGAAGGAAAGAGTGTTATCATGGTGGTAATTGATAGACATACCAAGTATGCATACTTTTGTGCACTATATATCATCCATTTAAAGCAAGTACAATTACTACTTCATTTATGGAAACAATTCAAAATCTACATGGAAACCCAAAGATTATTGTAAGTGATAGAGATCCCATTTTACCGGAAAGTTTGGACGGAAATATTTTCTTTTTGGGTACTCAACTAGCTCATATTATCATCCTCAATCCGATGGGTGAATTGAGATTAGTGAAAAAATGTTTGGAAGGATATCTTTGTTGTTTTGTATTTGATAAACAAACACAATGGGTCATGGTTAGGTTCCCGTCGAATGGTGGTATAACACTTCCTTCCATAATGCAAAAAATGACCCCATTTATGACACTTTATGGATATCATCCACCATCCATCACATCATCTTTAAGAGAAAATTCTAAGGTTCAAGCAAGGCAAGATCACATCGAGCATCAACAACATGTTCTCCAACTCTTAAAGGATAACTAAAATTTGGCACAAAATCGAATGAAACAATAGGCATATCAAATGATCATAAAGAGAAGTTTTTGATGTAGATACTCATATTTTTACTTCGCTACCCCTCAATCAAGATAAGAGGATAATACCATTATATGCAGTGTTGTAGTGCTTACAGGTGTTGCAAAATATTGGTACTATAGCATACAAATTGGTGATGGAGCTTCTATTCTTCTGAAATTTATCAGTTTTCCATGTGTTTCATGTAAAAGGTTATAGATTTGAAAAATTCAGTTCAAACCATTACCACCCCTTAACTATGAGGGAAGGAAAAAATTATGTTTGGAACCTTTCATGGTCAAAACAAGAACTCGATAGTATGAAATCGATCAATTTAGAGTATCTCTGTCAGTGTTGAAGAACACTGGCACAGAGATTCTACGTGGGAACGCAGAATTTTATACAAAGCATCTCAGAGCTCTCAAGCATTGAGGACAACACGTTTTTGAAGGAGAGAGGCATGTTAGGTACCTGTTCTATAAGTGTAGTCACCTTATTTGTTAGTATATCCTTTATTGTCATTGTTGTACCCACAACCCCACCCATATATTGTTTATTGTGCACTTTTTTACATTATTGTTAAGGTAGGATATATTGGTGATTATGTGTGAACCCATGGAATCCTATATATAGAAATGTGAGGTTTTTCACTGCATTTGTATCATCAAAAATTGTTCATTTTATGTAATTTAAGAGGTTTCCCTAAGTGGCGGAATTCTACCTTAGCGTTGATCTATCTTTTATTCTATTTTTGGAATTGGTTTCATATAATTGAAATCTTGTTCCTTGACCCACTCTATGATGCCCTTAACATCACCATAAATTTTATATTTCTATTCCAGCCATTTATTGCAATTAGTACTCCCACAGATAATAATTCTGCTCTCCTATTTGTATACCCTTCCCACCTTCCCTATAAATGGTATAAATTATAGAAGCTATGTAGATGTTTGCTCCACATTCACATTTTCTCTAGCATGCTCCATCAAAAGGCCCTACGACATGTTTTTTCACATATCTCTCCAATTTAGATATCCTGTAGTATGCTTTTATTTCCCACACCATTGGCCTATTTCATTGAAGTGAGCCCCGCATCTTCATTGTATATCTCATGGATATCCAAGCCTTTACTTGATAAAAAATTATTTGTTTTTTCTACTTAGCAAATAGACCAAGAATATCTGATCAAGTGCTCTATAACCTTGCACATTGCTACAATATCTAGCCACACATGCAGCCATAGTTGGAAATGGACCATGGGGCTAGATTGCCAGTGAATTCAACATGTTCCATAGTACCAAACCATAAGGAAAATGTAGAAATATATGTTGGGTGTATGTGTACATATCCTTCATACACAAAACAAAAGTGTCAGGTCAATGAAAACCATGCCTTCGAGGTTATGCCATGTCAGTATATGATGCATGGATGGCCTACCAACTAAATCTTTGATTTTATCTGAAGGTGCCATTTCCAAATAACCTAAAACTATAGTGGAAATTGGTTCTCCCCTTCCTTCTTCAAACAGACTTAAAAATATCTTTAACCATTGGCTTTCCTTTTTTGAGGATGCCTCCCTATAGGACATGTGGTCATCTTTATCACTTAAAAGAGTTCCCTATGTTCCGGAGAGAACTATGATACTATTCCCCCATTCTTCAGAGTTCTCTGGAAACTCAACTCCTCCTTCTATACCATGCACGAGAAGATCCATATGGAGAGAGCATATGTCGATGTACATAAGTCTGATTGAGATACATTGATCTACTTTTATTATGAATATGATTGAGAATTTGGTGATAATGTATGACTCCCATTCACATTAGGGGAATTTTGCAGGTCTAAAATGGGCCTCCTACTTAGAAAATGCAACCAAAATAAACTTTACTAAGAACCAATAGGATTCAAAAGATGATGATGTCATAACTATGAGGAGTGATTCACCGTTTTGGAGTAAAGTTAAAATAATAAAAAATAATAAAATAAGTCAAAAACTACTTTTTTCAACTCATATTTTGAACTTATCTCCCTAAGTTTTTTACTCAAATTTCAAGCGAGAGTACTCATTGGATACAAATTTAATTTCTTATACGAGGAGTTGCCCATGTTGCATACGTCTGATGGACCCTCCTACACGAAAAATGATAAATACATGAAAAAAACGCTGATTTGTACAATAACATTTTCATGTATTTCTCATATTTCAGTGTAGCTGAAGTCACATCGAGTATACAAAACTGAGTACTCCTTGGATGAGAAAAATTAAATTCATGCATCAAAAAGTGTTTCAGCTCAGAAAAATTTGAGTAAAAACATTTAGGGATATAAGTTGAAAATACAAGTTGAAAAAAATAGTTTTATTATTTTATTCTTTTTTACCTCTAAGATTTGATGATGTAATCAAGTATTATTTTATTATACCACTATATATAATTTCCTTAGGAGGCCCATTTCTAGCCCTCAAAATTCCCTAATGTGCAATAATATACGCATCAAGGCCAATAATAATCAGTAGATCCATGCACCCACACTACAAACTGTACATGACACATAGAGAAAATTCAGTACCTACATCATGCTTTTCCAAATGAAAGATATACATTTTCTACTTCATTGGTGATCCATATGTCGAGAAAGAGTTGTCCATACATGTATTTTTCCTTGATGATACACGACCATAAACATGTCCTGAAGTAACATACCTCACATATTCTTGATGATAAGTGTTTCCATATTGAAAAGAAAGCCACTATGATCCCCCCAACTACCATCTTCAACGGGTTGTGCTAATAAGATACCACTATGCACCAAATTCATCTTACCTTTTTTCTCACTGCATTATGGACCCACCACTATCCATGTAAATTCCCCATTATGGATTGAATCCCTTTGATAGCTTCTCATGGAAACTAAAAAATGAATCAAGTAAACAGAGGGTTTCGCAATCACTGATTTGTGCTAGCATAATCAACCTCACCACTCATTGGCATATATTTGTGTGTTCCAACAATCCATTTTGATTGTTTAATTATTTTCCAACCACATCACATTCCCAATCCCTTATTTTTGTATCCCAGATGTTTTAATATGAAACTAGAATATATGATTCCTTTTGTCTATATGATTAGAAAGACACCCCAAATAACTCATAGATATCCTTCACCAACCGTAGTCCTCTCTTCCATTATGAATTAATTTGGACTTGGAGTCGTTCATATAAGAGACACAAAGTTGCCCCCAAAATCCCAAATCATTTTATCCAATTGTGGACTATCTCGATTAATAAAAATATGTCCACCAAAAAGAAGACCATCAACGAACATTAAATGGGTTACATAACGACTATTTGGATAGTTTTACCCCTCGAATTATACCTTTACCTATGGTATCCTTAATTTTCACCACTCGAGTATATATCGCGCCCCAAAAGGAAGAGTAATGGGGACATAGCACATCCCTCGACCTCAATCCCTAAATGTAGAAAAAGAACCTCGTAGGAAAACCATTTTATAATCACATTTAGTGGATTTAATACGCACATGATCACATCGAATATTTTGAGAATTCATACTCACATTTGATCATGAACAACATAAGAAAACTCCCAATCGGTGTCAATCATAATCCCTTTATCTAAGTCCTACCTTAAGAAGGAGACAAGATTCATGACAAAAGTATCGAAACTAATTAAGTGGAGCATATCTTGTGCAATGTCGAATGGCATCTTGAATTCTATTTTACCCTCCAAAATCTAAAATTGTTCATGAGTGATAAATCTTCGATGATGGTATTAATTTAACTCTCAGGGAAATTATCTTAGTTATCATTTGTAGCTAAATCGGTTACATTGTGGAAATTGGCATGTAATCCAAAATTTTTGGAGAGGATTGTCTTTTTCAAGAATCAACACAAGAAAGAAGTGACACATTTATGGCCCACTGCATATAATACCTGCGATGTATCGCTTCCTCTTCCACATCCAACAATTCTATAGGAACATGGAGTTTCCTTGAAGGATATGAAAATCTCAACCCCCCCCATGCTTTGTTGGGTCCAGAGACTCTTATCCTTGGCAGAGTCGTTTAAGGTCGCTAACTACTTCATCACTAGAGATGTCTTGTCCCAATTTGTCGTTATCCTCTTTGTGATATAAAGGTAGGAACCAAATCAATAAATTTATTCTTGATCCCACATAACCATGGTTGTTTTCCATAAAGTCATCTTTTGAAATGAATAAATGTTGTTTGTTCCATAGTATTTTTTTGTGTTGAAAAGATTCCCTTCAAAATCCCGAGACCTTGGGAATAGAATTATGTTGCTTCCATAGATTAAATTGCTTGTGAAAATATTTAGTATTTTTTGTTTCATGCCCTAATCCAAGTGGCCTACTTTAGTTTTATAACTTCTTCTTTGTTTGCATGTAATATAATATTCCGAGTGTCCCTCGAAATCAATAATCTTAAATCAAATAATCTTTTCTCAGATTAGATAACGAGAAACATAGAGGTTCAAAGTCATCATTCAAGATCCTCAATCATTTTTCTATCTCCACTAAAAGTTTCATTTCCTCACTCTTTTTTCCTTTAATCCATAATTTCGAGTCTCAGATTTTAGATTACTTAATTTCTGAATTATATCAACCATTGTATGAGTGTGATTGAGGGGTAAGTAGGTATCAGTCCACACTTCAGTAAACCAATGACTTAAAAGCATCCATATGCAGCCATAGTGGATTAAATTTGAAGAGATAAGTTCTGTGCCTCCATCCCTTTCCAACCAATCACTATCATCATATGTTACGATATAAACATTTGTACAATGAGAGACTCAATTTTTCACCATGTTTTTGCATAGATTCGCTAACCAATCGATCTATTTCCCTTTGAAATACCCTCCCCTCCTTTCCTCCCATTCTTCCATGTAGGAGAAATAGTATTTAGAACAACATCTATTAAAGCATTGGATTCCATCATCCCTTTAATGTAAGCAAAAGGGTGTCTTCCTTGGCCTTGACTCCACATATTTCGATGAGTCCAATTTCAAATTAAGGTCCCCCCAATGTCAATGTACGTGAGACTTAAAATTCTATAATTTGATACTGACGGTTCCAGAAACATCCCATGACCATAATAAGGAGCATATGTATTAATAAGTGTATGATCCTAATACTCGACCACGACATATATCCGGTTATGATTATACCTACAAAAGTATGATAAGCCTTTCGAGTAAAAGTGATGGGCATTCCCACAACCACAGAATATAATCACATCATTATGCACATACATACTAGTCAGGGGAAGACCTTTAACATGGATTCCCTATGGGACAAGGGATGGGGAAATGCAGACAAAAACAGATGGATTTAAACCCTTTGGCCGAGTTTTTTCCCAATGTTAGAGGCATATGATAAATTAACTTCTAGAGAGTTAAAAGAATGAAAATAGTAAAAATCGAGGGATTTTTCCAAAGTACCTAGAAGAACTCCTTTTATTATAATCGTGTCCATGAACTATCCACACCTTAGCGATTCTAGAAGACGAGTCACATTGTCCATTATTCTTGTCAACCCCAAGACGTTAATCTATGTGATAGACATAATATAACAATAATCCATGTGATAGACAAGAATATAACAAATGTCACATCTGATGACATTGCAAAAAGCGATAAGGAAAATCCCAATAGTCTATATTCAGCCGTATGTCGAAATTGCTCCATTGTACTTCGAGCTCTACCCAATCGAGACCCTTACCCAAATCAACTTAAACCAATAACCAAGCGAGCACTTTTCAAGCTTGCCAAAATAGCTATCATCCTGAAGTAGTACATTCCCTATCCGGTTTGTTATCTCTTCCATCGCCACTGAATTCCCACAACTCTATATGGTAAACTAGCTAAAATTTTTTCCGACATCAGCATTCACGCCGAGGTGATTTTGCCAAAAGGGTCGAAGGCGCCTTCTATCTCTATAATAACACAAAACCCTATACCCTTCACCCAAGGATCCTTTATTATCCTTTCAGCATCCTCTGTATTCAAGAAGTGGAAGAATAATAACCCTGTTAAACAATACGCCTACCTTTGGTTTATATTTCAAAATCGAAAGCCAACTATCCGCAACCCATTTCTTTGCTTTCTCTCCCTGAAATCTTCAGGTGGTACAAACTTCCACCAATGCTTTATTTCTCGGTCTTTCGATACACCCCCCAATATGCACCCTCTCCCAAAAACAACGGTGGGCTGAACAAAAAAATAGTCTTTAATGGTTTGTGCTTTGTATTTGTGTGTGTGTGGTTGCGACAAAAGTAGCCTTTAATGGTTTGTACTTAGTATTTTTGTGTCCCAGGGTGTCAAATAGCTCACCGCATGAGCTTCCCCTCTCCTACTCAGATAATGGATGCAATCAGAGCCTATGGTGGCGGTGACATGCAATCTGCATGCCTTTGCCATCTATCCTCCATTTTTTCCATAGCCCAATGGGCCAGAACCCTAGAAAAAGCCACACAACTTGAAGGAAGGGACTACATTTGAAGGTATATTCCAATTGGAATTGTTGTCCCCACTCGGGTGAAGCCATGCAAGGCATGATCCTCCCACAAAGGATGAAAGTCACTAAGGAAAAATAAAAGTATATATCACGACTATACTAGAAAAATTGAGTACACAACACTAGGATGAAAACCAAGAAATTCCTACTCTAGTTATGTGCTAAAAAATATTTCCAAGGCCTCCTACTAAGAATTTATGATTCAATACCATAACCTTAAAATAAAATCCAAAAAAATATCTATATAATATCACCTCCCTTATCTATGTTCCAAAAAATAAAACTATAGCCCAAACTGCGACAAGAAAATCAACGACGATGGGATGCATCCTAGTTATTAGAAAAGTGAATATCAAAATCAACCCAAATAGGATGGAGGAACCAAATTCTATCCCCATCTAAAAGAACTTTTACAAAAATAAACAATTAATATGGAATAACTCCTCAGAGCTCTTCTCTTGAAACATGATGGCTCACAACCAACACCTTTTCCCAAGAAAAATTTCAGAAAATTTGAGATGAAGGGTTTCCCCACCCTTTATGACCGACTACTTTGTATGCTGAAAATGAAAGTGCAACCAAGGATAATTTTCTGCAATCCCCCACAAGATGGCCTAAATGAAAATATAAGTTAAAAAAATGTTGTCATCTCTGCCACATACCGGATGCCCTATTTGAGGACTTCCTTCATCTCCTGCATGCCCCTAAAGAAATTTTGTCGATCTGTCTAGTCTAGGAAAAATTAAAGCTAAAAAGCACCCCTTCAAATTTTTGTTGGAGAATCTAATTCCAACCACTTGTTAGGTTTCAAAATTTTCCATCAAGTATTTCGATTTTCAGTTTAGGTTCGTCAGATTTAATTTTAGTTTCACTAAAGTCTTTTTTATTGTTGATGTCCTCAATGTAATCTTATTTAACTAATTCATAATACTAAAAAGAGCTATCTACACTTACATTTTCATTTTGATTTTTCATTCTTTTTTCAACTTCTAGGATGAAACTATGATGGTTGGGCTCCTTGTATATTGATATGTTCATATTAAACCCGAAATGTTATCTACTATATGATGTTTATATATATGCTTGTTTTATTCCATTAGACAAATGAAAGACAAATAATTCCAATGACAGCTATCAACTTATTTTACCAAATCATGTTATATGTGCGTATATCTAGAACCAATAAGCTTTCAACACTAAGACTCAATCAAGGATTGTGGTTTAGAAGCAAATCAGGAATAAGTCCGTATTTAAGTTTAGGTGCATAGCTTGGATAGTCTCCTCGAGAATGTTGATCATGTAGAATAGTGTTGTATCCCTTGGGTGGACCGAGCATATTTAATTTTGAGCTCACAGGGTGCCTTTATAGACTCGTAGGAAACTTGTGAGTGTGTCTGTTGTATGTTATTTAAAAAACTATTTCTTCCATCTTTGGATCCACATTAAAAAAACCACAGTAAGTATCAACTTCTTTTTGCCAAATTCTATCATACTCGCATATGTTCCCAAAAAATATTAACTATCAAGTCTAGGACTCTATCATGGGTCGGCTATAGAAGCAGTGATGAAAGTCCATGGTAAAGTGCGGGAATGGGAGCTCTAGCCCGAATCTTGCCGTTTCTTAGCGCCATGGTAGAGCTCTTGGTTCTAGTGGTTGGTTCTGCATCACGCCCCACCTACCTCCTTGTGAGAATGATCTCGATGAGATGGAGAAGGATAAAGGCCCAAATATACATCGAGGCTAAGAATAAAGCACATAATATGTAATAAAAGCCACACTATGACAGAAATCACTATTAGTGATTGAAAAATTGAACAAGTTAATAAGACCGATTTACTTTTCATGGCAATGTTGTGGAATTTTTAATATTCTATATTTAGAAATATTCAATAAGCGGAACTTCCATATACTCTATGACTTAGAAAATGAACGACTTTCTTTCAGAACCTATGATTTGTGACCGTTTATAAACGAAAGTACAACCACATTTATCAATGTGGTTGATATACGTGGATAAGTCTATACTATGAACATATACAACCACATTAGTAAATGATTAATATACAATCATTAACATATTAATATAACTATCAATATATTTTATACATAATAATATATTTATGAACAATTCCAGCATAATAATATTAAACTCTAATATTAAATCACTTATTATAAGCCCCTAATATTATAAAATCCAACATTATAAACCCTAAGATTAATATTATATCACCTAATATTAACATTATAAATTTTTATAGTAAATATTTTAAACCATAGGATTAATATTATAAATGGCATGATTAATATTATAAACTCTTATATTAAGAAAACTAATATTATATAGAGTAGTATTAAAAACCTAACATTTAATGTAATATTATAAACCCTAAAATTAAAAAATGCAATATCACACATCCAGTATAGGCCAGACGAAATAAACTTAAAGGGTTTAATATAATAAGCTCGAGGGAAAAAATAAACACAAGAGGGAATATTAAACCCTAAGTTTAATCATAATAAATTGAAAGGGTTAATAAACCCAATGGAAAATAAATCCTATCGAATTAATATTATTAACACAATTGAAAATAAACCTAGGGTTATAAACCCTAATATTTCTATTATAAATTTGAATAATAAACTATAGATATTAATGATATAAACTAAAACCCTAAAATTAGTATTATAAACTCTAAATAATAAAACCAATATATTAATGATATAAAACAAAGTGATTAATTTTTATAAACCCTTGAATAATAGAGCCAAATCCGTTGATATTATAAACCCTTAGGATTAAGAAATATAAGGGATTAATATTAATATTATAAACCCTAAAATTATAAACCCCCAATATTAAAAACTCAGAACATTTCAAACCCCTCTACTAAATGCTATATTATAAACCCAATATTAAAAATCCTTAATATTATAAACTCAAAGGATTAATATTATAAACCCTAGGTGAAATAAACCCAAGAGATTAATATTATAGACCTAAGGGAAAAATCAACCTAAGGGTAAACTATTAAAGCTTAGGATTTATATTATGAACCAAAGGAGGGTAAAATATTAAACCTTTAGGATTTATATTATAGCTATATTATAAATCCCAATTTTAAAAATACTTAATATTATAAACTCAAAGGATTAATATTATAAACCTCATCGAAATATACCCAAGAGATTAATATTATAGACTGAAGGGAAAAATAAACCTAAGGATCAAAATATTAAACATTAGGATTTATATTATGAACCAAAAGGATTGTATACCTGAAAATTAATATTATAAACCCAAGGGATCAAAAACCTTGAGATTAGTCATTATAAACCTTACAATTATATACCTTAAAATTATAAGGGCAAATGAATAATTTTATAAATGCAATTATGTGATGTTGCTATTAATAACATAAATATAAATATCAAATATTTATAATTAATAATTAAAATAAATATAAATATAAATATTAATAATTAATTATTATAATAATTATTAATTATTAATAATTATAAATTATTAAATATTAATTATCAATAATTATAATTGTTAATAATTATTATAATTATTATTTGTAAAAATGGATAAATATTATAAACCAACTAGATTGATACTATAAACCCAAGGGATTATTCATATTAAAAAATCAAACAAATTAAAAACTAATGAGATTAATATTAAAGCTTAAGGGAGATTAATAAACTCAAGTGATTAACATTACAAACCCAGAGTTAATAAACCCGAGGAATTATGAATATTATAAACCAAGGGATTAATGTTACAAAATTTTGGGATTATTAACACAAGCAATCAATAAACCCAAGGGATTAATATTATAAAACCTATGGGTTAAAAACATAAGGGATTAATATTATAAAACCTACAGGTTAAAAACACAAGGGATTAATATTATAAACCCAAGGGATTAACTAACCCAACTAAGTATTAATATTATAAACTCAAGATATTAAAAACTCTAGGTATTAATGAGACCCAACTTATTATTAGTATTATAAATCGAAGGGATTAATAAAACCAAAAGATTAATATTATAAACCCAAGGGATCGAGTAAACCCCTCAGGGATGAATATTATAAGCCCTAATATTACAAAGTATAAATCCAAAGATATTAAGATTAAACTAAAAATAAATCCAAGAGATTAATATTAATATTAAACCCAAGATATTAATATTCTAAAACTTATGAATGATATTATACCAAGGAATATGAACCCTTATATTAATAAATCCAAGGAGTCGATATCATAAAAAGAAAGGGACTATTAAACCCAGAGGGATTATAAACCTATGGGAATAATATTAAACACAAGGAATTAATATTATAAACTCAAAAGATATAAACCCTAAGATAAATATTATAATCCCTAAAATAAACATTAAACCATAAAATTAATATTATAAACCTTAGGATAAACATTATAAACCTATCTGATTAATAAACTAACAAGATTAATATTAAAAACTCAAGGGAATAACATTAAATCTTAAGATTAATATTAAATCCTAGGAATATAAACCCTAAGATTAATAATCCCAAAGGATTAATATTATAAACTCACGGGATTATAAAAGTAAAGGGATTAATATTGAAACCCTAAGATAAATGTTATAAACGATAGGATTAATATTAAAACCTAGGAATATAAACCCTATGATTAATGTTAGAAAACCATAGGAACAATATTATAAACCCATGAGGATTACTAAATCTATTGGATTAATATTAAAAAAATATTGAGGGAATATAAAACTAACGAGGAATAACATTAGACCCTAGGATTAATATTAAACCCAATGAATATAAACCTAAGATTAATATTATGACCCTTAGGATTAATATTATAAACCCAAGAGATTAATACTATAAATCCAAGGAATTAATAAACCTAAGGGATTAATATTATAAACTCAATGGATTATAAACCCAGGGGAATAATTTTAACCCAAGGGATTAATATTATAAACCTAAGGGATTTATAAACCCAAGGGATTAATATTAAAAATCCAAGGGATTCATATTAAACCCTAATATTAATATTCTAAGCACCAGTACTACAAATTATAAATCCAATATTAAACTTTAATATTATAAAATGAATATTAAAAGGCCCTAATATTATAAACCTTTTATCAAACCCCACGTTTTGTAATGTAACAATGCAACATTGAATAAATTACAATGTCATGTAACAATGCGATTATGATTGTTAAACTTATTTCATATTGAGATAATGTTTGTCACAATGTGATGTTGGATAAATTTTTATACCATTCCAATGTTACAGTATTAAATCATTGATATTATAATCCTAATGAACTAATATACCCAATGGATTAAAACTAAAAACACGAGCATTATAAACCAAATGGAATAATATTAAACCCAGCGGATTAATACTATAAAACCAAGGGATATATACCCTAAGATAAATATTATAAACCCTAAAATAAACATTATACCCTAATATTCATATCATGAACCTTAAGATTAATATTATAAACCCAAGGGATTAATCTTAAAAACCCAAGGGAATAACATTAAACCCTAGGATGAATATTAGAACCTAGGAATATAAGCCTTATGGTTAATATTATAAACTCAAGAAATTTATGCTATAAACCTAATGGATTATAAACCCAAGGCATCTATATAAAACCCTTGGATTAAGATTATAAACCCTATCAAAAATATTATATCCTAGGAATATGAACCCTTTGATTAATAAAGCGAAAGGGATTAATATTATAAACACAAGGCACTAATAAAAATAAGGAATTAATACTAAAAACTAGAAAACCCAAAAGATTAATATTGTAAGCCCAAGGTATCTAAACCCTAAGATAAATATTATAAAACCTAAAACAAACATGGTTGACCATGGTTGATTTTCATATTGAGGAAATAGTTGTCACATTGCGACTTAAGACCAGGGTTGAGCACCAGGGTTGACAATGATTGATTTGAATAATGAGAGAATGTTTGTCACAATGTGACATTGGATAATGGTTGACCATGGTAGACCATGACTAATAATGGTTTACCATGGTTTAATATTTAAAACCCAAGCGAATAACATTAAACCCTAGGGTGAATATAAAGCCTATGATTAATATTATAAACCTAATGGATTATAGACCCAACGGATCTATATGAAACCCTATCAATAATATTATACCCTATGAATATTAATCGTTATATTAATAAATTCAAGGGATTGATATTCTAAACCCAAGGCACTAATAAAAATAAGATATTAATACTAAAAGCCTAAAAAACCCAAAGGAATAATATTGTAAACCTAAGGTATATAAACCATAAGATAAATATTATAAACCCTAAAACAAAAATGGTTGACCATGGTTAAACATTGTTGATTTTCATATTGAGACAATATTTGTTACAATGTGACACTGGACCATGGTTGATATGATTGATTTTTTATATTGTGAGAATCTTTGTCATAATGTGACATTGGACCATGGTTGACTTTGTTTGACCATGATCGACCATGTTTGACTATGATTAAAGATGGTTCAACATGGTTGATTTTCATATTGAGAAAATATTTGTTAAAGTGTGACATTAGACCATGGTTGAGAAATGGTTGATGATGGTTGAACATGTTGATTTTCATGTCGAGACAATCTTTGTCCAAATGTTACATTGGACCATGGTTGACCATGATTGATCATGATTATAAACCCAAGGTATTTATATTAAGCCCTATGAATAATATTATACCTTAGGAATATGGACCCTTAGCTTAATAAACCCAAAGAGGAACTATTAAACAAAAGGGGGTTAATACTAAAAACCCAAAGGAATAATATTAAACCTAAGAGTTTTAATATTATAGACCCAGATATATAAACCCCAAGATAAATATATTATAAACCCTAAAATAAACATGGTTTGAAAAATTGTTGAACACGGTTGATTTTAATATTAACATGATATTTTTTCATAAATGTGACATTGGACCATGATTTATTTTCATATTGAGACAATATTTGTCATAATGCGACATTGAACCGTGGTTTACCATGGTTAATTATCATATTGAGACAGTCTTTGTCACAATGCACCCTTGGACCATGGTTGACCATGGATGAGCATGGTTGTCATAATGTGATGTTGGATAAAGGAAACAATCTTCGTTACTAATATGACCATGATTATTGACCATGGTTAAATATGGTTAACCATGAATTAACCATGGTTGATTTTCATATTGACACAATCTTTGTCACAATACGCGTTGGACCATGGTTGACCATGGTGCGACGATGCTTGACCATGGTCGATGATGGTTGACCATGGTTTATTTTCATATTGACCCAATATTTGTCACAATGTAGATGTTGAAACATGATTGGAAAATTATTATAAACCCAAGGGATTTATATTAAACCATGTTAATAATATTATACCCCAGGAATATGGACCCTTAGCTTAATAAATGCAAGGGATGATATTATAAGCCCAAGCATTGTCACAATGTGACATTGGACCATGGTTGATCATGATTATAAACCCAAGGTATTTATACTAAACCCTATGAATAATATTATACTCTAGAAATATGGACCCTTAGCTCAATAAACCTAAGGGATTGATATTATAAACCCAAGGACTAATAAACGCAAGAGATTTTAATACTAAAAACCCAAATGAATAATATTAAACCTAAGAGTTTAATATTATAGACCCAAGGTATATAAACCCTAAAATAAACATGGTTGATAATTGTTGACCATGGTTAATTTTATATTGTATCAATCTTTGTCATAATGTGACATTGGACCATGGTTGACCATGATTGATTTTTCGTATTGAGACAATATTTTTCACAATGTCGTTGAACCATGGTTTACCATGGTTAATTATCATATTGAGACAATCTTTGTCACAATGTGATGTTGGACCATGCAGTCTGTCATAATGTGGCGTTGGACAGGAGACAATATTTGTTACAAATGTGACTATGATTATTCTACCATGGTTAACCATGGTTGACCATGATTAACATGGTTGATTTTCATACTTTCACAATATTTGTCACAATGCGATGTTGGACCATGATTTGACCATGGTCGATGATGGTAGACCATGGTTTATTTTCATATTGAGACAATATTTGTTACAATGTGACATTGAACCATGGTTGACCATGATTTAGCCATGGTTGATTTTCATATTGACCATGATTGACCATGGTTGATTTTCATATCAACACAATCTTTGTCATAATCGCGACGTTGGACCATATTTGACCATGATTAATTTTCATATTGAGACAATATTTGTCATAATGCGAGCATTGGACCATGGTTGATTTTTCATATTGAGACAATATTTATCGTAATGTGATGTTGGACTATGGTTGACCATGTTAATATTATTTAATTTTATTAATATTAATAATTAATGTTAAAATTAATATTTATAAATATAATTCCTTCCATTTTTTATTTTTCATTAAATGTATTCAAATTAGAAATTGTACTACTAATTTCTATTTGATTGTTATAATTTGTTCTTATCTAGCACAAATTCCTGTTTTCAATATATTTTATGGTAAATGCATTTTTAATATATTTTATGGTACTAAAGGATATTTTGATAAGATGGGTTGTTATGTTTCAAATTTTTTGCTTCAATAGTTAACTCAGATTTCTTTACTTGTAAGTATAAGATATATGGGCACACACATAAGTAGAGACTAATGATAGAAGAATTTTCAAGATTTATTAATTGTTTAGTTATTTTATGATTTAATTAAACTAAAAAAAATTGATTCATCTTATTATACGATTATGTGTTCATGCATGTGCTTATTAATGTCATATCGAGTATATATCAACCATATTTATTAATGTGGTTTTTGCTAGTTATCTAAGTGGAATAAAAATAAAAAAATAATGTCATGTTTTTAAGTGGTTAGGGTTTCACCTTAGTCGAGTCGTTCCCTCGCCCCTCTTGTGTGAACCTCCTCGCAGTCTCTCGAGCATGGTTTTCTGCAACTCTTTGATTAATGGTGCATTCTTGATTTAGTGGAAGATATTAGTATCTCTTGAAGGAATGATATATAGTTCTGCAAATTCTTCCTCTCGAGAAACTCAAGCCAAGGCAATATGTTTCGTAGAAAGGAGATATGGTTGGCATCTCTCTCGACGAGGACAGGAACAGATCTTAAGAATTTCTTATCACATGCGTTTAAGGAAACTCTCCACCCTCACCCAGGTGGATCTTACCCCAATTTTTTTTTCTATTTTAAAAAAACTCAAGCCAAGGTTTCTTACAAACCCATGTTGAAATCATAATTTGTTATCTTGATATTTCAGAAGCTCACACCCTTAATGTTCCTTTGGAGGAGGACGCATTTATTTGTGCAAAAAAAATCATATCAAGATTTGGTCTATGATTCAATGAGTTTTTTCCCACGATTGATTAATCTCCACAAGTGGATTTCTAATTTTTCAAAAAACTTTATTTTCTAATGATCTAAATATTTACCCTTTGGTTTGGGGTTTTTCTTGTTATTGTCTTTAATAATATTGAGGATAAGAATGTCATTTTGGAATTTTGGGATGGGTTAGTGTTGGTATCTTCATACAACCATGTGGTCTCTTTGTTTTGATCTAGTTATGGCGATCAATCTCCTTGACACTAGTTTGGATAAGGTTCTTGAACCTTCCCACTACATCTCGAAATCTTCATTTGTTAACCTCTATTGGAAATGCAATAAGGAAATTTTATTTCCGTAGTCTAGAAAGCAGAGCATTTCCTTAAGACCACTTATGCTCAAACATGCATGAACAAAGTTACGATCATACAGATAACTCTAACCAAAAAACACCACAAAAACACCAAAAAAACATGAAAAAAATAGGCTAAAAACGAAAATTGTTGATGTTGGAATAACAATTTTGTTTTAGGGTAAATTTTCAACATTTTAAAAAAATGATAGTAAAAACCAATGTGCAAACACCACTAAAAGCGAAAAGTGTTAATGTTAGAATAATGTTTTTTTTTAAGGGTAAATTTTCAATATTTTTTAAAAATTACAATAAAAACCAAAATTTTTTTGTGCAAAAGACACCTAGAAACTAAAAGTGTTGATGTTAGAATAATATTTTTTTTCTTTTTTAAATTTATTTTTTTATTTATTTTTTATTTTTATTATTTTTTATTTTTTTAATCACGGTAAATTTTCAACATTTTTTTAATAATGACGTTAAAGATAAAATATCATGACTCGAAAAAACTTTAAAGTTCCAACGATTTTCAAGCATGGCATTAAAGATAAAAATATACACATCTTTGAAAAGCCTTAACATTCCAATGATTTTTTAGGCATGACATTAAATATAAAATTTCACGTCTTTGAAAAAAACCTTAAAAATTCCAATAATTTGTAGTCATGGTGCTTAGGAAAAAAGTACTTATAACTATTTACAACAATAGCATTAACTGATAAAATATCATGACTTAGAAAAACATTTAAAATCTTTAACAATTTTTCAACTATGGAATTAAAACCAAAGATTACTGACTACAAAAAAAACTTTAAGTTTTCAAAATATTTCAAGCATGACATTATGGAAAAATTTTGATGACTAAAAAAACTTTGAAAAAGAACATGGAATGAAAAATTTATTATCCCAAGAGTAATTTATTTTTTAAATGCTAAATGTATAATGATTTTAAAATCTTAGCCTAAGACAACATGTATACATTGAAACAAAAATTTAAAAATCAACTATCAAATTGACACGTAGTGTAAGGTGAAATTGACCCATTGTAACGAAAACTTAAAGACCAACCATGAAATTGACACATTGTGGTGCTGACTCGATTCATAATAACGAAAATTTTAAAAGTCAACTATCAAATTGCACATAATGGAATTGGGTTAGTATGCATACGACACTAGAAAAAGATTACATATATATATATATATATATATATATATATATATATATATATATATATATATATATATTTAAATATAATATATATAAACAAATAATTTAAGGAAAAATTTTAAAAAATTAATAAAAAAAATACATATAAAAAAATTGTTTTAAAATGTTAGTGATTTTCATGCTTGATTTTAAAAAGTGTGTTTATTTTTTTACACTTAATATGTTTAGTGTGGATAGTTTTTTTTATTTTCATGTTGGTAATAAAACATAAAAAATAAATGACAAAAAAATCAAATAAAATAAAAAAACAATAGAAAAGTTAAAAAAAAACAAAAATTTACTTATACAAAATAAAAAAATTTAAACAAAAAATAAAAATGATCAAAAAATAAATAAATAAATGGAGAAAGAATTTCAAAAAAAACACATAATTTAAGGAAACAATATAAAAAATTAACCAAAAAAAATATAAATAAAAATATTGAGGTGTTTTCGCAATGCATTATATTAGAGATCATTTTTTTGGGGATTCAAGCTACGTTAAATTAAGTCATTCATCTATAACCGATGCAATGAGCGAAGTGGACTATTCAAAAAATCATGAGAAATTAGTGTAGTTACGATTACCTCTCATAATGCAATAGGGCGCTAAGTGGACTATTCAAAAAATTCGTAAGAAATTAGTGAGTTACGATTACCTCTCATGAAAATGATCATAGATGATTGACTTACTTAACATAGTTGAATCCAAAAGAAATGATATCTAATGAAATACATAGATTTATATATATATATATATATATATATATATATATATATATATATATATATATATATATATATATATATAAAAAATTAAAATTAAAAATAAATAAATAATGAATAAAATAAAAAATTTGTTTTTGATGTTTTTATTTTTAAAGTTTTTAATAAGAGTTCAATTACTTATTGTTTTACCTATTGGACATAAATTTTTTTACACTAATTTTTTTTTTATTTTCATGTCGGTAATAAAATATTAAAAATAAATGACAAAAAATTTAAATATAAAAAAATATAAAAAAAAAAACAATTGAAATGTTAAAAAAACAAAATTAACTTATAAAAATAAAAAATTTAATTTAAAAATGATCAAAAAATAAATAAATAAATGGAGAAAGAATTTCAAAAACCCACAATATTTAAGGAAACAATATAAAAACTAACTATATATATATATATATATATATATATAGAGAGAGAGAGAGAGAGAGAGAGAGAGAGAGAGAGAGAGAGAGAGAGAGAGGTGTTTTCGCAATGCATTATATTAGATATAATTTTTTTTGGGATTCAACTGCTTTAATTCATTCATCTATAACCGATACAATGATTGTTAAGTGGACTATTCAAAAAATCATGAGAAATTAGTGTGTTACGATTACCTCTCATGATGCAATTAATGAGTGCTAAGTGGATTATTCAAAAAATCGTGAGAAATTAGTGAATTACGATTACCTCTCATGTAAATGGTCATAGATGAATGACTTATTTAACGGGATTAATTCAAAAAATGAAATTCATTTCTTTTTTTGAAATTATATATATATATATATATATATATATATATATATATATATATATATATATATATATATAATTATAATTTAAAAATTTAAATTAAAAATAAATAAATAATAAATAAAATAAAAAATCGTTTTTGATGTTTTTATTTTTAAATTTTTTTATAAGAGTCCAATTACTTATTAATATACCTATTGGACAAAGACATTGTAAAATTCACTCTCTACCCTATATTTCATGTAGGTACAAGACTGAAATTTTTGGTTATAATAGGCACTATTAATTTCAATGGTAGGCATTATCTTTTCTTTAGCCTACAATTTTATGAAATTTATAAAAATTATTAATGGTTTAACATAAATGTGATTTATGTTTATCTTTTCTATTTTGGCGTTAATATGATAAAAATATTTGATTTCTAAAATAACGTCATTCTAGTAATTGTTGAAAACACACATCATTCCACGAGGTTTAACATGATTTGAAGATCATTAACTTTTGTCCAATAATCTCCCTAGTCATTTTTGTCATTATTGAGAGGCTTAGCTAGATCAACTCTAGAGTCTATCATTAATGGTGAAAGGTTGAGGGTGAGCTGCCATTAATGGCTCTTCTCAATCTCACAAACTCACTCATAGACATTTCTTAGGTTTTGAAGAAAAACACCTAAATGGCAATGGGGTTCATCCTTATTCCCTCGATATTTCCATTTTATTAATGCCTTTCCATCTTCACGATTTTTGATTGATTTTTTCATCGCCCCCCTATTTTGTTGGGTGTTAATAATAGATTTTTGTATGTAATGGCTGCCTTTTACATGGCCTTTTGGGGATTTTTCCATGGGATTTTTTAGTGGAACTTTGTCCCCTTTATAGTGATTTATGTATCAGACATTTCTTGGCTAAGATTGCCTATCTATCTATATAGTATGTCTATAAAATGTAATTTTTATTTTCATAATTGAAAAAAAATTATCTTTTTTTAAGAAAAATAAATAAATAAATTATACAAAAACACTAAGGAATATATACAATTCAATTGCATGTAATTCTTTTCTACCATGTTTCATCACATGATATACTAAGCATCTCATGCATAGAACTTATTATTATCTTTATAAAAAGAATGTTTTAGCATATAATTTATAATTATATTTATAACTTTTCTATATATTTTTATATCAAATTTTATTAAATAAAATGTGGTTTTTAATAAAATGTATGGTACTATTTTCTTTCATAATTTATTTTTTAAACTTGAAATGAACTTTTAATACGATATATTGGTTAATAATAATAAATCAATTATATCTTAAATTAACTAATAATAAATCAATTAAATCTTAAATTAATTTAAACATGTATATAAGGATTAATTATATATATTTATGTAAGGGTTTATAAGTCTCAAGATTTGTAACCCAATTCTAATACCATATGTAATGGCCAATCATTTAAACATAAATAGTCACAAATTATATACATAAATTCAAATCATTATCTAAAAAATGTAAAAATTTCATTAATAATTACATAATCCATCATTTTCTTCATAAACAAGAAAATGAAACTAACATGAATCATATTATTTCTTTCAAATATTAACATGTTTGAATTGAGCTTGAAGGATTTACATGCTTGAAAATTGATTAGAAGGAAAAAAATTTCATTGAAGCTTTCAAAATTTGGTGCCTAAATAAGGAAACCAAGAGGTATAGTCTTTCCCTTTAATTATTTCTTGGGGGGGGGGGGTTTGTTAGCTAGGAACAAAAAATTATTTCAAGATAAGGACACTTTACATTTGAAGTGTATTATTGAAGGCTTAAACATTTTATCTACCTTTTATCAATATCAATGAAGGCAAGTGATAAAACATTCTATTGAAAAAGTTATATATAAAGTAATGTCATGGAATTTCTTTGATAGTAGCTCAGATGGAACTCCCCCCAAAGGTGGGACTCGTGAAATTATACATTTGTCCTCTAGCCACACTATTAATTTCAAAATTTGAAATGACCAAGAGTTCTTTTCTTTTCTTTTCAACTAATGGATCTAAAACTAGTGCTAATTTTGACACGATAATATGATATTACACAAATCTAAATTTCAGATATTATTTCATTGTTATTCAATGCATGAAAGGAGCTTCCTTATAAGGAATTTCACATTATAGCCTCAATTTCCTGATGTTTAACTTTACATTCAACCTTCACTCATATTTATTTTTCACATGTTTAAAGGGACATAAAAAAGGTACCATGTGGATTATCCAAAGAATGTGTAGAGATGAATAGGTGATATGGATTGGATAATTATATTATTTTTCATCCACATTGATGTTTTCAGGGTTGAAATAGTGGAGGAATAAACTCACATGCCAATTTTAATGAGAGGGCCTAATTTGGAAAATTTAAGGTCTAAAACCTTTTTTAAAGTAGTTTGAGGCATCAAAACATAATTTTTGGAGGTAAAAATTTGTTTCTTGAATGCCACACCAAATATTATACACAAAGAAACATTTCCAATTATGTACGAATCCCTCAATCGAATTCCATATGAAAAATTTATTCCACCTGCAATTTGAACTACATGTTTTTACCACCATGATTCGAGAGGATGCCATATCATCCTCCAATATTCATGGAGGTAGTCACATGATCATAATGAAGAAGCCTCCAGAAGAGTTGATAATGTAATTCTAGTTCAGAGTTGAAGATGTCAAACCTATCCAATATTAGGCTATTTATATGTGTTATAATTGGCCTACTATGAGGAAAATGGGCTCCATTCTATTTGAGTGCATTTTGTTGCAAAGATGAGAAGAGTAGCTGAGATAGGATAGGGGGAGAGAAAACATAGATAGTTTTTCCACTATAACATCCCATGGGACACTAATTTCAATTCTTTTTACTTGCATCCATTTCCATTTAGAAGAAGAGAGAGAAAACCAGCCTCGCCTTCTAGTTAGGTTTTCTCCCAAAAGGGTTTCCCAAGTCATATGTTTCGTTATTATTGTTCAAATATGTAACTAGGTTAGGTCTTCATAATGATATATGAAATCATGATTTTATGTATTTAATGTAATGAGAAAAATAATTTTGTTATTATTTTCTTAAGTCATTGGTTTGATGCTCAAGAGGAATTTATTTTATAGGCCAAGCTCCCATTGAGAGATTCTATGGTTTATGAGTCATTGTCATGTATGAAAGAACCATTTGGGCATGTTACATATTATAAAAATAATTTATTTGAGTCAAATTCAATTCAACGAACCCTCCAAGACCAAGTCATGATGTAATATTCAAGTCGGACTACACTCATGATCAAGTCGAACTAAAAAGAGTAATTTGAACCTATGAGAAGCCTATATAAAGGAGACCTCGACTTCAATTGGAAACACACTTCACTCACCCAAGTTCATTCAAAAGAAATAAAAAGAGTGTGAAGAAGAAGAGTATGAAGGAGGAAGAGAAAGTAAATTTTATGGGGTTGTTTCTGGACTAATTCTCTCCACACATGTGAAGGAATTAGGCAACACATTTGCAACAATAAAGCCGACTTGCGGAAGTAAAAGGTAGGGGAATCAAGAAGAGTTATTTTAGAAGCTAAATTATCTAGGATAAAAGTAATCTAACCAAGAGAAGAAAGAAAGTAACAAGATCACACCATCATTTTCTCTCATGTGTAAAGAGTTAAAGGAGTTTTATACAAAAAAAAATTGGGTACGTTGACGTTGCGGGAAAAGATTTTGACAGAAGAATCAAAGTTGCGAAGAATCTACTAGGGTAGAGTATAAGTGCAAAAGAATACTGTTAGGGAGGTTTAAATTGCAAGAGAAGAAAGTAGCTAGAAGTTTCAAGTGCGAAAAAATATGGAAGCAATATTTTGACTTAGTCTTGGAGGGTCTTGGTCAAGGGTCAAGGTCTTGGAATTTATCAATTAAAGATTCTATCAAAATAGGAATTCTTGTGGGTTTTTCATCTTAGAGTTGGAAAGGTTTTTGTGCCCTAGCTAATCACCTATATATATTTTTCCTTTGCCCTTACCATACTTATTTATGATTTGTAGTTTTTTTATGAAGAAAATAATAATAATAATCAAGAACATGAAAGAAGTAAATATAAAAGAAAAGTAAAAAATACATTGACAAACCGTTATCAGGATTCGAGAAATCATCACCGTGTTGCGGCCCCTACATTTTTCAACATGGTATCAGAGCTAAGGTGACAAGTCAAGTAAGGGACATCTTAAAAAGGGCACTCAAATATCGAAGCACTAGAAGATCATCAAGGGAATCAATCATCGAAAGATACACTCATATCAAAGGCTCTATAAGGTCGAGATTACATCATCATAGTAGAAGAAGTCACTCAAGAATATCTCAAAAAGCTTCTAGTTTGTTGAAAAGAATGAAGTTTTACACTTGAAGCATTCTTGGGAACTTTCAAGCTCAATCATCACTTCAAGATAATACCTCAAAATACCCCTACCTCCACTCAAATTAAAGAGATATACAAATAAATATCATCTTTTAAAGTACATTCTCACTCAAAGGGGGAAGCAAGAGACAAAAGGAGTTTTTTTCATCATAAAAAATTCAAGGTGATGTCCTTACTCTTTAAAGTCAAGGATACATTATTTGAAGGAAGACATATTTTTCAAGAAGAAAAGTTCCTTTTTTCAACATCATCATTCAGAAAATAGAAGCCATCAAGTTGAAGATATTGTGATCAAGGATTATATTCACAAGTAAGTATCTTGATGTCCACACTGTAATTTAGTAAAAATGTATTTTTGCAAGGGGAGCAACTAAGTTGGATTTGGGTCATCAATCTTTCTTGCATGGAAGAAGAGGGTTGATTTGATCCCAATAGAAAATGAAGTTGTGGAACATGTTGAAGGATTAATCGTTAAGCACTCCAAAGGAAGAAGCTCAATCACTTTATCAAATTAAATGAAAGAGGAATTAAGGGCTCAAAGGGATTCTCATTGAGTCCATCAAATATCCCCCTCATACCCTATGTATAAAAGTTGGAGACATCAAAGGAAATACATGACAAGATGGTATAATTATTATCTATAAGGACTATTATGAGAAGTGATATCATTAAGACAAGAAATTTATAAGATAGATATAATAAAAAGAATAAAGGAATTACCTCATACTTTATGAGGGGGTGTCGGGAAATAAGAGAAGCGATTAGAAAGTTGGGATAAATAATGTTACAAACATAAATGACTATCATGGTGCTCAATACTACAGAGAAATTAGAAACTGAAATGAAGCATCTATGAAATGAGGAACCTAATCCATTCAATGAACTATGGTCATTACAAAAAAATTGAAGAAACCGGTGGAAATAAAAAAATTGATGTGGGATCAAATGAGAAATCTCAAGTATTTTGTTTCCATTTCTAAGAAGAAAAGGAAGTTTGGAAGTTTGGTCCTCAAAAATGAAGAAAGAGAGTATGTTGAAGATCAATTTATGGTTGGCATGAATTTGTGAACTACAAGAGAGATTTTCCTAAGCTCAATAAGGAAGACAAAAAAAGAGGAAGGAAGAATCCCCATATCAACGAGAAAGGTGGAAGAAACTAAAAAGAATAAATCCAGAAGGAAGAAGTAAAATATCTCTACTAATATTGAGATAATCTTCTTCATCTAGTTATTTTCAAGTCCTTGTTTCCAAGTTTTTTAGAGTATATCCATCATGGTAAGAGAAAATATTAGAAGAATGATATAATGCATCATTTTAGGAGATGGAATCATTAATAGCATCTGATGAAAGAAATAAATCATGACATCATCATAAGAAGCTTGAAATATAGTTGAAGTACAAGTCTATGAAATCACCAATAAAGGAAGTAGCTATTGGTAACCTCATTAGAAGCATAAACAGAACTTATGGATAGAATAAAATCATATAGTATATATATCATCATACATCATTCAAAAGGATCATATGCAAGGTGATCAAGATCCTCCATTGGAATCTTCATTGGAGAAGGAATTAATCTATTAGAAGAAGCAAGTGTCTCAGCGGTTCACCTTGTATGGGATTCATGTGATGATGGTATGATGTCAAAGAAGAGAAGAAAACAAGATGATTGAAGAACTTTCAATTAGGGAAGTCGGCAGAAGAATTCTAGATGACCTAAAGGAAGAAATGAGGTATGTATTTGATAAAAATGAGTCACATTGCTATAGTTTTACGAAGATAAATTCTCTACCTCTTGTTCATGATCAATGTATCTCCTCCTTTGGAAGTATGCATGAAGGAATGGTTCACATATTTACTAGGTGAAATGAAGGCACAAGTCCTCATATGGAATATGAGGTGGTTGACAAAATGAAGGAACTATGAATGGAATTTCCTAGGGAGTAAATATGTGAAGAAAGTAAGGAGATATAGCCAGATTCAACTATGTAGACATAGAAAATGGAATCAACACCACATTAGAAGGATTAAGTTGTGATGATTCAAGGGAAACAGGTGACATTCATGCGTCCTGAAAAGAAGAGACCTTGAAATTGTATATCATGGATATGTTTTAATATGTGTGTGAAGTTGATGTTGATATGGCAACAAGAAGATGTCATGATATATGACATCATAAAATGTAATGTTAATTTGATGTTCATTTTTTATTTTTGTACAATATATGGTTTTAGATGGAATACAAGGATACTTCAAAGGGAAGGGTTGTGGATGTAACTTACAACTGATGCTCATGTGGTGGAATGAAATATCATGAATAAAAAATGATGTGGATAAGGTATTTGTATTAAGTAAATCCATATATGAATCAATGGATCACTTTCAAATGAAATAAAGGATGACATGAACAACATGATTCATGAATGAAAGGATAGATGGTAGATGCCCTATGAAAAATGTCCCAAAAGCATGAAGGCTTCATAACAAAGAAGAAAAAATTCATGACATTTGAAGAGTGATCCTTCAAGAAGTTGATCATCCCATGATCTCCACCTGGGACACAAGCCGGAAACAAGTCCTTGTTTAAGAGGGAACTTGGTCGTGTCCCCTGCTAATAGTGATCTTGGTTACATCTTTAGAGAACAGGTTATTTCTTCATAGAAATGTGTATATCCTCCTTTGGATGAGAGGGAGAGATAGACACATCATTCTATTCTTCACTTTGGGAAGAAAGAATGGAGGATTGGGTAAGCATATGACATCTCGATACTATTTGAGGATGTGGTAAGGAATCCAAGATAAGAGTGATGAACTCTTAGCTAAATTGAGAGGGTGCTGTGAATCCGCCTTGAGACATTCATGGACATTTAAAACTCTTTTCATTCAACTCAGTTTATACCTTCATTTCATAAGCAAATTAATACATAATGAATCAACAAACTGACCCTAGTAGAAAGTAATTAAGTAGATAAAACACTACATCAACACATAATCATCAAGCACATATATATTAGATATATGTGGAAACTCATAAAGGAGAAAACCGCATCTTCTTTATCGTTTTGATAAAGGTAAGCTCCAACTCCTTCTACCACTAATTTTATATAGGCTCCAACCTAAAGGAGGCTACTACCTTAAATTCGCAAGCTACAACTTGCAAGGAAGCTCCAACTCCAATCTATTTTCTTCGCAGTTACAATCCATAGGAGGTCGTTACCTCAACCAGCCCATCTAGACATCTATCAAGCTAAAACTTGAAATAGAAGCACCAAATCATGTATTTTTTTAAGTGTGCTACAACCCACAAGAGGCTCCTACCTCAACCAAATTCTCCAACCGAACATCTATCAAGCTACAACTTGAAACGAAGTACCCAATCCCCATGTATTTTCTCGCAAGCTACAACCCACAGGAGGCTCATACCTCAACCACCTGTTAACTGACATCTATCAAGCTAACTTGATATAGAAGCACCAACTCCCCACACTACAATAAAATCATATGCTAATTTACCTGATATCACTTACTTCTACCTTCATTAAGCCAGCTTTTCTACCTTCATATTTTCTTCATATCACTCCGATATGCACAACATCTCTATCGATTCTCTTATTATTTCACTTCCAACCTTCTGCTGGGCTTTTCTTATATTCTTCACTCCCTTCCATTCTCAGTAATGCCTTTCTAACAATCTTCAACTCTCTTTCAATTCTCTATTTTCGTAACCTTATACACATGGATATTACCCGTTTTATACGTATGCAAGTTCATGAATGTTTGCATTCTATATGGAATATGAAGTGAATAGGCATGAGTCTATTCCTTCCACCCATTTGATTCCTAACACTTCCCGCTCAAGTTATTACATTAGAAATAATCATTACAGACTAATGGAGTTTTTCCTATGCCTACAGAGACTTTCTTTTGCATCACAAACAATATAAAATAATCAATGAATTTACATTTACAAGCAATAATATTTCAATTCAGCCCTTTTCTACTTTTATTTTATTTTCATCTTGTCTTCTTTGCCTCGTTGTCCTCTTTGTCTTCTCTACATGTTGTTATATTTCCAACTATGCTATAGCATTACTATCTTAGCCCAACTTGACCTAGTTATTACGTTTCTAAACTCAAGCACTATATCCTTATTTTTCCCGTACCGCTATTATATTTAACCACAATGCTCAACATCTTTGTACGCATTTGCCGGTCTCTCTACCCGAGTCCATTCTCTTGTGTTCACTTCTTCGTTTAACTCACAAATTTAATCGCATAACTGCTTTGCATGAGCTTCCGGGTCCTTTTTCATGTGTTCATGACTTTCCTTTGTAACCCAAGTTGACCTACGCTTCCATGGTTTTATTCATAAAACCAACGCAAACACATTAAACCTTAGACCTAAAATATATTAATATTCACCTCCTCGAGCCGCATCACGTACGTCATAAATCAAACTACGCACTTTGGTATCTCATAGATTTTACGTTATAATCTCCTTTTCCTCCTACAATGCTATCAATAAAGAAAAAGGTTTACATATGGATTGCAACTTTTTTCATTTCACCTTTGAAACTACATCGCATCAAAGATGGCCTCTTTATCACACTTCGCAAATTTACCAATTTACAGATTTCACAATATTTGTGATTCTACGATTTCGTAAATCACAACAAACCCTTATCATACGTCACACCTTAAAACATATAACTTGTGAAGTCTTAACATATAACTATAATAATCACCAATTGTGATGGGTGGTATGCGAGTGGGTCCCACGCCAACCTTAAATTCTTAGACTTTAGCTTAGCTCCATCGTGTCCTGTAGCTCCTTTCTTATCGCACTTCGCAAGTTTTATTTTATAACAATAACAAGTATCTTCACTTTACATATGAGATGTGGTATGAGGGCGATCCACTTCATCTCCAAGTTATCATGCCACGTCACCTCGCCATTTCACTCATGTGACCTTGACACATCATCATAAATTACCCGCGATCCGTGGGCTTCCGGCCACGCCATCTACCATGTCATTCTTCCACACATCAATGCCACGTGATATCCAACACCGGCGGAAGTGTCATCTTTTCACGCTCGCACTTTGCATCACAACTTAAATAACTTATCATGCGAGGTCTTAAGACTGTACCCATTGCACCTATCACGCGATATACTTGGGTGCAATTTAAAATTCCACCATTGATCTCACCCGCATCTAATGATCCTCATCGCTCCTTTGCTAATCTACTCTTACATCACAAATAAAAATAGCTTACCATGCGTTGTCTTTTAAAAATAAACAATAAAATCAATGAAGTGAAAATACCATTGGGTTTGTGATTTAATCTCTATCGTTGATCTATGCCCGTATCCAACCGTCCTCGATGTATCTTTTTAACCTCCGCCTTGTCGAGTTTGATTCTTTCGTTGTGTCTATTCATTTCTTTCTTATTGTTCATAGAACACTTGAACCATTCACGCTTATCCACGTTCACTATTTGCCCCGCTTACCGTTCGGCGACTTAACCCGCCTTACCATTCATGACTCTACCCAAGACGTTCACAACTCCGCCTTTTTTGTTTTGCTACCTTTGCACCTTTCCCCGCCTTAACTTCCTTTGCCTTTGCTTCTTTGATTCCTTTTGCCTTTGCCTTTTTGTTGCCTTTGCTCCCTTGTTGCCTTGCCTTGGTTCCTTTTTCTCACTTAATCGCCTTTGATCCTTTCATTCTAAAGTTGCTCCTCTCTCGTTCCTTTTCCTTTGTTGATGGTCTAATGTCGCTCCTTGCCTTTTTTGCTACCTCGCTTTATATTTTATGCTTTCTTAATACATTATTTTCCTCATTTGGTTCCTTGCCTTATCGTCGCTTCTTCTTTTCTCCTTTTCCTTAATGATAGTTTTAGTGTTGCTCCATTGTGCTCCTTTGCCATGAATTACAATATTTCCAACAAATACTCTTTGGCATTGATGGCAACACTTCCTCCAACACTCCAATACTTCCTCCAAGACTTCCTCCCCCATTCATTTCAAGAAGTGTCATTCTTCCTCTCGCTTGATTTTCCTCCCTTGACATCAATGGAAAAGGGTTACATACTCGGGAATCATGATTTCCATTAGGAAAAACCCGTAGGTGTTAGTCAACGATCACACGTACGTATATGATCCACAAGAGGCGATTAATCCATGTCGCGAAACACACAAACGGAGTGTTGTTATATCCAATGTCCAACATTACACATTTTTTAAGTGTAGTTTCAATCTTTGCATTACTTCTCTCCGAGTTGTGTATAGGCATTCTTCATTCCGTCTTTATACCCTTCCGCTCTAGACCGGTGTATAAGAATTGTTGGGAGAACACTTTAAAAATCATTGATATTGCATGAATATACACAACAAATTGATGCTATCCCAAACTCATGAGAATGTTGGAAGGCATGTCACCATAGAATATTTTGTATTTTTGTCCCCTACTCGCTAATAGTAGTGATATGTGCTATACTTCTGAAGATATAATCAATACAAGCCAAAGATCTTGAATCATGAACAATGAATCAACCGTAACTTACAACTTATTTTAAGATTAGACAATATCTTTCAATCTAAGAGACAAAATGACTTTAATATTGTAAAAAGTATTTTCAAAAGAAACCCCTTGAGGCTAGATACATTCAATGAATCAAGCCGGCCTTACTTATCAACTATGCAATTTTATTTATGACACAAGGGGGTATATATGTCAATGATCAACCTCTCTACAATGGTGAAATACTAGCAATTTATTTCGCCTCGAAGTAGGCTTTAGATGAATCAATAAAAGACTCTTAAGCTTCAATAGTAAGATGAACACAACCGGCTCTCTTCATACTTCGATACTTCAAATTTTCTATCATAATGATCTTCAAGAACATATCATCAAGTTGTTTAATTGAAATCTCTAGCAAACATACTTCACACAATTTTATGAATGATCTTAAGAAAAAAGCCTCGAGATATCCTCCGTACCGACTTGAGGAAGGCATGCAGCTATATCCAAGAACAACGTATACTTCTTCAATGCTCAATATAACACTTCAAATGAAAACAAGATAATTATCCTTTGGCATTTTCTATCAATTCTTCCATGCTTTAATAATGCAAACAGTAAGATTCTCCAATATTTACAATCAAAATATTTTTTAATAATTAGAGCATCCAGAGCTTAATCCAAATATAATATAATGTCGATAATCGTTAGGAATACTCTTACCTTTGATGTACTTCTCGCTATAATACCTGCCCCGAGGACCTCGTACCATACCACTTCCACTAATAAAATTTGGTATTCTACCGATAGGCAGTCGCTTTGTTCCCAAATACCACCGATACCAATTGATAATCCATGTAATAGGTTTCACTCAAGCTCACACATACACCCATAGTTAAGACAACCTTCATAGTTTATACTATTGAGCTCTCCATTTTTCTGTAAATAACAACAATACAATGGTATCTGATTATGGCATTATTAAACTTTTTTTTCTTATTCTCATATTCTATTTTTAAAAGAATGTCACCGCATATTCCTTTCTAGGATCAAGCCCCCAATCATCGATGCTCTATATACAATCTAACCGGTTTCGACATAATGATCTCTTAGAAATATTCAATTTCTTTACTTGGAATCTAAGAGTATGTGCAACTCGTATTTTTATCACTCATTTAACTACTTTCCTCCAAGGGGACCTTCTATCGATGAATGATGTAATGATATAATGATGATAAATAAACATTTCTCTTAATCATCCTTCTTAATTTTGTTTACTGTTAACACTGGCAAGGTGATGCATAATGTAATCATCCCCCATGGATCTTTCAGCTTCTATAGCTCGAAATAAATTTTTTTGTGATTTTAGCCATTCATTACTTAGTGTGTTGTTGTATTCTTAGATTACATGTTCATGGTTGGTGTTCCCTCTAACACCATGGTTGATTTCTCGCCTTCTCCTTCCATCAACTCGTTGGATATTGAATACTCTGTATCCTTCTTCCTCTATAGTTCTCTCGTCGAGGAATTTTCCTTTCCCTTTCAACATTTAGCTCTTCGGAGCCCAAGGAACTCTTCTTACTCACTTTTATGGGGAATTTTTATGAACTACTCTCCCCCGGGATGTTGCTTCTTATCTATTACCGGCCGGATATTTGTGTTGCTCAGAGTAGCTTCCCTAAGACAATGATGGATTCATTATGTTATCAAGTGCAATAGGCTCCCCTTTCTCTTTTCCTTCCATAGTTTATTTGGGTTCTTCATAATGTATGCACTTTATTTTTGATTCACAAGCTTTTGTCTAATCTGATTTGATTCCATCATCTATCTAGAATTATTTAATGTATATGGTAGCTACAAATTTTTACTTTGTCACCAAGCTTGTGGCATACATAACATATTATTTTACCAACGTACGTTTGAGCTGATGTGGTAATATTTTGTGCTCCCTTTTGAACATAATTTACATTCAAAAATTTTATGTCCAAAATCATTGCATGCATAACAAGAGCTATGGAAATGATTTTTGTACCGTGATAGATTGTCTTCTCCATTTGTTTCATTGAATTAGTATTTTCATTGGTTGCATCTTTAGTTGGTTGATCCGGATTTTCTTCAGATACGCATGCCGCAATATGTCCAAGTTTGTGGCAAGAAAACAAGTGATACTTCTCATAGGAGGAAGGAACCTCCTTGACATCTTCTCGAATTTCTTCAATTCATCCTTAGGAGCGTATGATCCTTTAGCAAACATTGATTGTTTCTTCCTCTCATTCTCTATCCTTTTTCATGTTATTTCTTATTTCTCGTTTGTTTCCTTACAAATCATGTTCTTTATGGCTTCTACCTCTCTAGAATATTTTGAGCCGATTCATTATCCTTTACAAGCCGTTTACAAAAATGATATTCTTGTTATCTTCTATCTTGACTTACCGGTTTCTCCTTCATAGCCTATCCCAAATTCTTTATGAGAGGAGACCTTTGAGCATTTAGAATCTCGTCCAACTCGTCCAGAGATTTTCATTTGTGGAATATTCATAATTATTTCAATTTGGGTCTTCTCTAATTTCATCCTCTAAGTTTACCACCCTTTCTTCCAATCTTCCACATTCCATAATTTTCTCTCTTATTCAAGGTGTTAGACAATGTCTTCTACTTTCCTTGCTTCTTTTCAAGTTCTCCGCCTTCAAAGCAACAATTTCCTTCCTTTATCTTCATATTCTCTCTTTATAACCATATTTGCACTGGTTCAAGGTTTTTATTTTCATTCTTCAATAATTCTATTTCAAATACTAAGGCTCATTAAGTTTGTATTTTTCCTCAACCGTAATTTCTTCAAACACTACATCCATTCACCCTAGCAGTATCTCATGTTATCGACATTTTTCCTTTTGAAAATATTTTTCTCTTCTTCGTTTATCTTCTCCTCTTTTGGATAATGCATCCACTAGTGTCTCCTTCATGCATGAGATGCAAATTATCTATTCTATATTCCTTTTGTAGAAGTTAAATCTAGTACGAATCAATATCCTTGTTATGAATATTGTTATATATCACACATTTTGTCTTGGCATTCCACTATTGTTCTTGCAAAGAGGAAGATTCGTGCGCAACCATCACATACAAGCTTCCATACCTCGGGTTTGTAAGCCATTAAATATGTTTTAACCTTATATCTCCATTCAAGAAAGTTTGTTGTATTCAACATGTACATTTTTTGATAGTCCATGACTCAACCAAATATTCTTCTGCCATTAGGCTTACACCAAAGGAACTGCTCACACCAATTGATGAACTCTGGGCCTAAATTGAGAGGGGGGTGAATCACTTTAGTACATTCATGGACATTTAAAACTTTTTCATTTAAGTAAACTACACCTTTAGTTCATAAGAAGCTTAATACATAATGAATAAAAAAAGTTAATGTGTGTAGATCAAGTACTTAAGCAAATTAAAAACATCACATAAACACATAATCATCAAGCACACAGACAACATATATGTGGAAACCCATAGGGAGAAAACCACATCTTATTATTGTTGTGATGCAAAGACAAGCTCCAACTCCATCTCACCACCGATTTTTTGTAGGCTTCAACCTACAAGAGGCTACTACCTCAAATTCTACAAGACACAACTTGCAAGGAAGCTCTAACTCCCATATTTTTTCCGCAAAGGCTACAACTACGAGGCTCCTACCTCAACTAGATCCAACCGGAAATCTATCAAGCTACAACTTGAAATGGAAGCACCAACTCCCATGTATTTTCTCGCAAGATACAACCCAATGTGAGGATTCTACCTCAACTAGCTCCAACTCTATATCTATCAAGGTACAAATTGAAACGGAAGCACCAACTCCCATGTATTTTTTTTATGTGCTACAACCCACAAGAGACTCCTACCTCAACTAGATACAACCGGACATATATCAAGCTACAACTTGATATGGAAGCACAAACTCCCTCACACTACAATAAAATTATATGTTGATTTACTCCTCATATCAACTTTGTTTTACTCCTTCTTCATTGCTACATTTTCACTCTCTTCATATCTTCTTCATATCAACTCCCGATATGCACAACATCTCTATCAGCCTCCTCTCTTATTCTTTCACTCTCCAACCTTCTTTATATTTCTTATATTCTTCTCGCTTCTCTTCCATTCCGCAGCCTTTCTAACAATCTTCAACTCCTTCAATTCCCATTCTCTCTCTCTCTATTTTCGTAACCTTCTCGCACATGGATATTACCCGTTTTATAAAAATAACTTCATGATTGCTTACATTCTCTATGGGAATATGAAGCGAATAGGCATGAATCTTTCCTTCCACCATTTTATTCCTTACACTTCGGCTTAGTTTATTACATTAGAAATAATCATTACAACACTCATGGAGTTTGGCCTATGCCTCGCGGAGACTTGCCTTTGCATCACAAACAATATAAATAATCAATGAATTTACATTTACAAGCTACAATAATATTTCAATTTGTAAATTTCCCCTTTCATCTTCTTTCTTTTCTATTTATCTTGTCTTTTCCTTTTTTCCCTTTGTCGTCTCTACCTATTGTTATATTTCCAATTATACCGCAAAGACATCGTTTAGCTCCGACTTGACCCGGGCTTATCACGTTTCAAACAATGCTACTATACCCTTCTTTTTCTCTCGACTACTTATTATATTTAATTGCAATTTTCAACATGCTTGGTATGCATTGTCCGGTGTCTCTACCCGAGTCCATTATCTCGCATTCAACCTTTCCGTTTAACTCAAGGCCGCAACTCCATAACACTATCTCCGCACGAGCTCCAAGTCCTTTTTTCATGTGTTCAAGCCTTTCCTTTGTAACTCGAGTTGACCTCTACTTCCATGGTTTTCTTCATAAAACCAACGCAAACAAATTAAACCTTGGACCTGAAATATATTAATATTCACCGAGTCGCATCGCGTCCGCTTCACAAATCGCACTTCACACTTTGGTGTTCCATAGATTTTACGCTATAATCTCCTTTTCCTCCTCCGATGTGATTTAACACAAAGAAAGGTTTACATATGGATTTGAAATCCTTTGTATATAACCTTTGAAACTACATCACATCCAGCCCTTTATCGCACTTCACAACTTTACCAATTGACATATTTTGCAATCTTGTGATTCTACAATTTCACAAATCGCAAATAACTCCTTATCACACGTCACACTTAAAAACATATAACTTGTGAAGTCTTAACATATAGCTCTAAGAATCACTAATTGCGATGTGTGATATGCGAGTAGGTCCTACTTTCCAATTTAAATTCTCTAGGTTTTATCTTCAAGCTCCATCATTTCCGCCCCTCTTTATCGAAATTCGCAAGTTTTAGCACAATAACAAGTATCTATTACATTTTGCGATATGCAATGTGTGGAATGTGGGCTAGATCCATGTCATCCAATCATCATGCCATGTCACTCCCCGCCATGTCACCTTGCCACATCATCATAAATTACCTACGACCGTGGGTCGGGGCCACGCCATCTACCATGTCCCGCCACGCCATATCCATGTCACCGCCACGTCATCTTGTCGTCTCCCCGCACTTCGCATCGCAACTTAAATAACTTATCGTGCAAAGTCTTAGCACTAAACACAAAATCACTGATGTGTGATATACCGTTGGGTGCAATTTAAGTTCCATCATTGATCTCACCTAAAATCTAATGATCCTCACTACTCCTTTGCCGATCTTCTTCGCATTGCAAATAAAATAACTTACCATGTTGTCTTTTAAACATAAACAATAAAATCACAAAAGTGTGAAATACCACTCTGGTTTGCAATTTAATCTCCACCATTGATCTATGCTCAGATCCAACAAATTCTCGCTCGTATCTTTACTCCTATTTTCGACTTTTCTTCTTTGGTTGTGCCTATTCATTTATGTCTTTTTGTTTGTAGAACACTTGACTCATTCACGACTTTGCCCACATCCATGACTTTCCCCGCTTAAGGTTTATGACTTGACCCGCTTATCATTCATAACTCTACCCAACAAGTTCACGACTGTTTTTGTCAAGCTCGTTCTTTCGTCTTCTCTCGCCAACTTCCTTTCCTTCCTTTCGTCTTTGCCGCCTTTTCTCGCTCTTCCATTTTTTTTCTACCTTTTCTCCTTGTTTCATTTTTTTCCTTTTGTTCCTTTTCTGGATTAACTTCCCTTTGCTACCTTTTCTCCTTTCGTTTCTAAAGTTTTCTCCTCTACCTCTTTGCCTTTGAAAATGGTCTAATTCTACTCCTTGCCGCTATGTTTCTCCTTTGACTCTCTTTTATGCTTTCTTAGTTCATTATTTCCTAATCTACTTCTTTTCCCCGATTGTCAAGCCCTTCTCTACTCCTTGCCTTAATGATAGTTCCTGCTACTCCTTTGTGCTCCTTTTCCATCAATGACAATATTTCCAAAAAAAAAGTATTCATAGAGGACTCGGGAATCTAAGGATAAAATAACTTAGAAGGAAATACCCCAAGAGAACCCGGATGGGGTATGTTCCTTGAGAGAATGATGAAGGTTTCTATAAATCATTGGTATCACCATCATCGTGCTCTTATCTTATGGAGAGATAGATTTTTTAGCTTCTGGCCTCATGGCAGTGTGACAATGCTAGATGACATGATGCTACATATATGAGTTACCAATATGACTTTTCTCTAAGAGAATTCTTCAAATTGAGAATTTCCGAGTAACCTTGTATGGATTATGAATTACCTCCCTAGTTAAGAGGGAGTGCTAAAATATGTAACTAGGTTCGCCTTTCATAATGACACATGTAACTACTCATTTTTTATGTATTTAATGTAATGAGAAAATAAATTTGTTATTTTTTTCAGGCCAAATTTCCTTGTCACTAGAAATTTATTTTATAGGTAAAGCTCCCATTGAGAGCTTCTAGGTTTATGAGTCATTTTCATGTACGAAACACCCATTTGGGCATGTAAAATATTGTAAAAAGAATTTATTTGACTCAAAGTCAAGTCATAAAACCCTTCAAGACCAATTCATGATGTAATATTCAAGCTGCCTACACTCATTATCAAGTCACCTATGCGTAAATTCGAACCAATGAGAACTCTATATAAAGGAGACCTCAATCTCACTTGGAAACACACTTCAATCACTCAAGTTTGATCATAAGAAAGAAAAGGAGTGAAGAATAGGATGAAGGAGGAAGGTAAATTTGAGTTTTGGGGTCATTTCTAGGCTAATAATATCCACACATGTAAAGGAATTAGAGCACACATTAAAATAGTAAAGTCGAGCTGCGTATGGAAGGCATGGCATCAAGAAGAGCTATTTTGGAAGTCTACTTCTAGGAGAAATAATATACCCAAGAAAAGGAGAAACGAAAAATATCACACCATCATTTCACATGAAAAGGTTAGTTTCGCATACAATATTTTTTTGGGCATGTCAAAGTCGAAGAATACTTTTCTCGGGAAAATAAAAGTTGCAAAATAATTTATTGTGGGCAAGTCCAAATTGCGTAAGAATATGTTAGGTAGGTAAAAGTCACAAGAAGAAGCAACTCGGAAATTTGAAGTGGAGAAAGAAGTTGGAAAAAAATATTTGACTTGGGCTTGTAGGGTTTGATTAAGGTTCTAGATCTTGGAATTCATCAATTGAAGATTATATAAGAAGAAAATTCTTTGTGGGTTTTCCTCTCAGTTTGAGAGGTTTTGGCCCCGGTTGATTGCCTATATCTTTTGTCCTTTCTATTTGGCGTTCGTTATGGTTTTGTAGTTTTTTTATGAAGACAATAATAATAATAATAATCAAGAACAATAATAAGTAAATTAAGAAAAGTAAATTTACGTCACAAACAATTATCAAAGTTTGAGCAATCATCCTATGTTGTTTACCTTAGACTTCTTAGCAATTATGGCTTCGTGAGTAATTGTATTTTATTTTGCTCCATATTTTATACATTTTACACATTATATGAATAAAAATTGTAACTTAATAAATCCATAAGTATAAGGAAAATAACCCTCATAATATAGATGTTATATTTTTAGTATAAATTTATTAGATATGTTAACAAATTATCTAATGGAATATCCAAGAAAATTTTACACATCAATAGAGAAACCAGAGTTTTTGAGAAATTTAGGGACATTTGGTATATATATACATGATCATTGTCGATTAGATGCAACTTGGGTAGTTGGGGGACTGTTGGAACAGGGTATCCTACGAGCTGCAAAACTGGTCTGATTTTGTATAATTTTGATTATAATTAGTCTAGCACAAGGGTTTTGGGGTGGGTCAAAGCCCCGAACGCATTGTAATGAGTCAAAGGGTAAACCAGGGGTCCAAAAACCATGGTTTGTGAACCATAGGAAAGCTTGGGCTAGATTATTAAATAGAGGAGCATTTTGGATTGTAAGGCAAAGAAATGAAGAGCTATTGATGTGAGCGTAGTTTACTATACATTTTGGGTTTTGAAACCGGACTCTGCTTGGTTGTGTGCGTGGAGATCGAGTCTTCTATGCGAACCCTCTTTCTTTGTGTCTGTGACTAGGATGGGTATTGTAAGAGGGAATTGATAAATTGATAAGTAAGGAAGGTTGTTTGAGAACTGAATCAATGTGTATTGTTTGTGAAAATCATTGGTAATTGATGTATTATTCGCCTTCTGTATTCAAGTTGCGAAATATCTGTGTAAGTGTGTTTACTGTATCTAGATCTGTTTTGTTCTGTTTTATGCAATATTGTGCTACTGTCATAGAAGTATATAATTATCAAACACTGTAGACCTTGCACATGTGGATGCGAAAAGAGACCGGTAAACCCTGCACAGAAAGAGGTGATCTGGGCATCACAAGGCTGGAAGCAGCTTTGCTTGCCTTACCTACCCTTTCTCAGGGTGCAAAAACCTAGTTCCAGGACCCACCCATACTACTTTGGGTGAGACTTTGACCTGCACAAGCAGGTCACTGCCGAAAGGGTCAGTAGTATATGGGTTTGTTGGCAAACCTTGAACTCTGAACCTAGGTCAGGACCCCTCGAGCCAAAAAACAGTTCTGTTGTCGGGACCTAGAGAATTTTGAGGAAGGGATCGGGTAATTACAAGATAATACTGGAAGCCTGAAAGGAAGGAAATTGAGGAGGGGTTCAAAAAATAGATTTAGAAGTTTGAGGTAAAATAAAATCGCAGCACGAAGTTAACGACAGAAAAGTGGAAAAATAGGTACATTCTTACAAAAGGCTACGAAATTTTCTTTGTGAAATTTGCAATCGATCTTCAGGAGTGGTTAGCTAGGCTGGTATAATTCCAGAAGTGCTGGAAGGATGAACGAGTCACTCAATGGACTCTAGAGTTGATCCAGCAGTTGGAAAGAACTGATAATACCATCACTCACTCGGTGGATCATTGGGTGGATAGTGTGTTAGGAGGATTTGTGACAGAATTTTCTATTGATCAGTTTGTCTCTTACTCCAAGGACGAGCGGAGATTCTTTACAGGATTCTAGGGAAAGTTACTGAAGACGCTTTTGTTGCTAATTAAGATACTACTGTGCGAGAAGAGTATTCTGTGTAGTCATATGGACTGAATGACCTCGGATCCCGATGAGAGCATGATGCGCAGTGGAAAATACTATCAGACCAACATTGATAGGTGAAGATCTGCCTATAACCCTCTGTGAGAAATGGCTATGCAAGACCCCTCAGCTACACCGCCGCCAAGGCCACACAAAGGTAAGAACTCACCCATACCACCACCCCCGTCAGATAGTGATATGGATACACACCTAGGACTACCTACCTTCAAGGGGGTAGGGGATGAGGATATGGACCAATTTTGGTTTGTTGCAGACTCTGTCTGGACTACGAAAAATGTGACAAACGACACAGCGAAGAGAGCGCAACTATCCCTAGCATTCGAGGACAGAGCATTGGACTGGTATATGCGATACATTTCTCAAAATGGGGGTGCATCTATTCAAGATATTAAGGATGCTCTGAAGAAGCAATTCTAAAATCCAAAATATTACTCTCAGTTGGTAGCAAAAGTGAAGGACTTGAGGCAAGGTGCGTCTATGTCGGTGTGGGAGGCTGATCATTGATTGAAGAAAGAAATCAGGGAAGGAGGATTTGGGTATGATGATAGGCAACATATAGAATGGTTCATCGCTATGTTGTTGCCCCATCTGCGTACGCCAATGAGTCACCAAACCTTTGAGTCGCAATAAAAAGTTGTGGAAGTTGCTATGAAACTAGAAGTTGTGCCCAGAGAAGATACTTCAATAGGAGTACAACAAATTCAGGAGTATCTTAGAGCTATGCACATGGAAATTCAGAACTTGCGAAAGGAATGAGGAAGAGGAGCCGACGCAGATCTATGGTGCATATGATGTTGGGTGTCTGGCCATATGAAGGATCAGTGCCCTCTATTGTAAGATTACAGGCAGGTAGGAAGACCTCGTCCGTTCTGCCCAGGAGTGAGTGGGGAACCCATCCTATCATGACCAAGCTCAAGCGGAACTGTGTTGTGGTGCGATGACTGCCGTGTAGTGGGGCTACATGATACGAACCATTGCCCTCGGCTAGGTGCATACATCCTAGAACTGAAGCAACAGTGGTGCAGGTTTTGCTGGTCGGTAGGACATGATGAGCAGAATTATTTCACTTACGACTTAATGATAGATCGTGGGAACTTGTATCATGTACAATCAGACCCTGCATCACCAATATCCCCTGCGAGATTTGGTGGCTCTCCAGCGAGGGGCAGAGGAGGTCGCGGAGGAAGCGCAAGACGAGGACGTGGAAATCTAATCAATTATAACTGTGAGGAGGTAGGACACTTTGCCAGGGACTGCCCAAACACCACAAGGCAAACATGCAAATATTGTAGACAATTGGACCATGTGATTGAAGACTACCCTATTTTAATTGCCAAAATGCAAGAGAAATAGCCCACCCCTATGCAGAATGTGCAAAGAGTTAAAGTCGAGCTAAGGAACATAGACCTGAGCATGAAATTCATAACACGCAGTGGGATGGTCACCCAGGGAGTGAAGGAAGAGGTTGCCAGGGATCCTATGACTTCTCAAGAAGGATCAAACATAAGCAACGGACAAGAGACAATAGCAGCTACTGCGCAGTACCAACACACCTCAAGATAGATGAGGGGGTTGAGCCCTTTTTGGCAGGCATGTCTGAAGCTGCTACATAACCCAAAGGCTATAGAAAACCTTCAAGAATTAATTAATAGCTACGCATCTCAGCCTGATCCGACTCCTAGAACCAAGGATGTACACAAGCTATACAGGTATAAAAAATGCATTGGAAGAGAAATGTGGTTGACTGCGCAAATTGGTGACTACAAGATGGATCAAGTTATTTTGGACCTGGGATCAGATGCGAACATATTACCATAGCAAACATTGAAACAAATGGGAGAACCTAAATTGGAATGGTCCACCATCTAGCTGTGCATGGAAAATCAAAAGAAGATCATCACTCTAGGAAGGCTGTCAAAAATCATGGTAGATATCACAAGAGTAAAATTCCAAGCTAACTTTGAGGTAATAGAAATTATGGAAGATACGGATCCATACCCTGCACTCCTAAGACTGGATTGGGCTATAGATATGGGGGGTGTGATCAATCTCAAAAAGCGCAGCATGGTATTTGAAAACAATGGCACATGAGTAATAGTACCATTGAATGCTGCAGAAGGCATGCAGTATACAGAGCCAGCACAGGATGCGGAGGAGGTGGATCACATCTACAAGCTCACCACATATGACGAAGATTGGATTAACCCCACTATGGAAGGAGTATTCTGTTGGGAAAAGGATAGTGGATGCATATTCGACTCCGATGGGGAACTACAAAATTGGTAGGGACAGTTGCATGAGGTTTCAACACTACGATGTCCTCGAGTCACAATTAATTTCCATTGGATCTCCACCGAAGTAAGAGACTTGCCCTACTTTGGGGACTCCGTTAACATTGAGGAATTTTTACGTGCCTTCAAAGCAGAAATTCCCAAGGGATGCAAGCTAGGGTCCCTTAAGCTAGCCCTGCACGGAATGCCTACGCACTGGTGGAATACTCATGAGATGGTATTCCGCGGTTGGAGGAATGTCGGGATAAGATGATCCTCTGGTTTAAAGCTCCAACTGGGAAACGACCCCAAGAATTCCTTGGATCTGAAGACCCACGCAGATATTTTCTTGCATGGGAAACACAATGGTGTGATAGGACTCCAAATGAATGATTTCACTTGTTTATCCATGGCTTAGGCATGCACCCAACTGCGTGGTATTTAGCTGTGAAGCTACACCAGCACACGTGCAATTGGGATAATTTGCAGGCTGATTTTTTGCGAACATTTCAAGTGGAAGATGGCATAAGGATTCTCAACGCAGGTTTGCAGAACGTGAATGCCCTGACTAAGAGAAAAGCATGCCTACACATTACAACCAGATTAGGGGGAACACCGGTACCATACACGATGGACATTAGGAGCCTTAACTCGACGGAGGGAGTGAGTGATCCTCGAACTGTCCCAACCATAGTGGTCAACAGGATGCATACAAATACCTGGTTGCATAAAGTGTACCTGAATCACATTAAAACACATCCAACGTCGACTTTAATTTGGGATGTGCGAACAACACAGATGCTTTATCCAAAGTCAGTAGATCCATGGGAAAGCCATCAGGTGCTAGTGATGACTATCAGAATGTTGCATTCGGGTAAAAAGGGAATTGTACTGTTACAACAACCAGACGGCTGACCATCAATGTGACAATTTATGGTGAGTTTTTTCCAGATGATTGATGGTAAGTTTCAAGTTATATCTACTCTACCGTTGGATAACCTCAGGAATTATAAGGTAGAAAGGATAATTCTCCTCAAGGCTCCATATTGTCTCTGTCTTCTACATCTGTTATTCTACTGCTTGATAGTCTGGATCTATAGCATTTGGGTCGTACCCCATCAACCTACCTCCACTATCTGCGAGTTTCCGAAGTTGGAATCCTATCCTTTTATTGCTATGGCGGACCTTAACCTTCTGAGCACCTCGACACCCACTAGTCCAACGCCTGCAAGCATTGTCTTAAGAGGGTCTGGGGACGCTGAGATTGATAAGATGATAGCCCTCTGGCTACCTGTAGGAAAAAATTGACTTTGAATCTTGTACAGAATGGCGCCATAGCTACACGACGGTAGTTCGTGCCCATCCCAAACCTAGGATGATTGTAGGCCCCAGCCAGTTGGGCTCTGAAGAAGCTATGCGGGATGATACGTAGCTACCACAGTGCACTAGGAGGACTAACGCAGTCAAGTCACTGCTAGTCTTGCACACAGAAGGGCTGACCAATAGGGATACTCCATCCCCTCAGGGCACGAAGCAATATAGGGACATGTTGTGACTTCTCTAAAGTTCTAGGCCCCCTACCAGTGAAGGCCATATTTGTTCACTACCTAGTACTGTCTTTGTTGGCGACCACCTCCCAATAGCTACGAAACTCAAAATGGATTTAGCGCAGCTACCCCGCGGGGCATTACAGGGATTACACACTATCATGCTACGAGATATCCATCGTCGTAACCAGACCACATAGCCACACCTCAATGTGGTCACATGTCAGACCGAAGATATCCCCCTTATGACGCAGCTTGAAGCAATGGTTCACCGGCTTAATACAGAGATTCCTGATGAATTCCTGGCGTCAGCCCTGCTTTGGGCTACCCTAGAAGGCTTGGTTAGAGTGCTCAAGGCATCCTGAACCGAAGTGTAGGCCCTTAAGACCCAAATGGCCAGCCAATTCATAGCATACCAGGCCCAAGTACATCCTACCATGTCCCTGGAGGTACAGGCGCAACGGGCTGCATTGATAGCAAAAGCTACAGACGTTATTAAAGGACAGCTTACTTTGGGTAATCAGTTGCTAGAAGTAGCCATGTAGCTCTGGAAACTGACCCCGTTCAACCCGAAGATTCAGTGTGTCAGAGAAGACTTACACCAGAAGGAATTTTCTTTCGATCAGATCGAAGCCGCCTTGCCTTCCCTCAGCCTTACGTAGCGTCTGGCACTCTTGAAAACTAGTAACACCCTCCAGGACACGATTGTGGATCTCTAGCGTGCCAAGCATGTAATCAGAAAGCATATAAAGCCATGGGGCAATGATGCCTTCCAGATATCTCAGGATGCTCACAACACCATTGCACGACTCAACCAAATTTTGGAATAGGTTACCACGGCCCATGAAGGACCTACCTCCCTAGAGTTTTTCAATATCGCACAACATGTTGCTACCCAGAGTTAGGAAGTTTAACCTCTGCTTATCATCGCCTTCAATGCCTTACGTGCGTGAATAGAGACCGCACCACCACAATGACTTGGGACGAGTCACAATATTGTGTTGGGGGACTGTTGGAACAGGGTATCCTACGAGCTGCAAAACTGGTCTGATTTTGTATAATTTTGATTATAATTAGTCTAGCACAAGGGTTTTGGGGTGGGTCAAAGCCCCGAACGCATTGTAATGAGTCAAAGGGTAAACCAGGGGTCCAAAAACCATGGTTTGTGAACCATAGGAAAGCTTGGGCTAGATTATTAAATAGAGGAGCATTTTGGATTGTAAGGCAAAGAAATGAAGAGCTATTGATGTGAATTATGGTTTAATATATCTATTTGGGTTTTGGGGAACAGACTCCTACTGGCTGTGTGCATGGAGATCTAGAGTGTGCGGACCCTGCTGCTGTGTGCGCAGGATGGGATGGTATTCTAAGAAGGAATTGATGAATTGATAAGTACAGAAGGTTGTTTGAGAACTAAATCTATGTGTACTATTTGTGCGAATCATTGGTAATTGTTTTATTATGCACATTCTGTATTGAAGCTATGAAAGATCTGTTAAGTGTGTTTACTGTATCTGGATTTGTTTTGTTCTGTTTTCTACAATATTGTGCTACTATCATAGAAGTATATAATTATCAAACACTATAGACCTTGCGCACATGGATGCAAAAAGAGACTGGTAAACCCTATGCAGAAAGAGGCGATCTAGGCATCAAAAGGCCGGACACAACTCTTCTTGCCTTACCTACCCTTTCTTAGGGTGTGGAAACCTGGTTCCAGCACCCACCCATACTACTTCGGGTGAGACTTTGACCTGCGCAAGTGGGTCACTTCCGAAAGGGCCAGTAGTATAGGGGTTTGTTGGCAAACCTTGAACTCCGAACCTAGGTCAGGACCCCTCGAGCCAATAGGATAAATCTCATTATCCTCCCCA